>VMDR010000513.1:0-163431 GCA_007922815.1 Macrotus californicus
AGATCAACTTAGAGGGGAACAGCTAGTCAATAAATGCTATAAGGATAATTGGTTAGAAAAAAGTCTACTTCGACCTTCACATCAGAGCAGTCATCAAGCAAGTTCTAAATGAATTAAATCCTTAAATATAAAGAACACAAACATATAAAGTATTTTTAAAACAGAAAACATGAAGTTGAAATATTATCAAATCTCAGAAAGAAAATGTATTCTCAAAGCTTAGAAACAATTGAAAAAGAAAGGAAAGGTGAACAATTTTAATATCCTGGATTGAACTCTATCACACCTTTAAATCTCATCTTGCAAAAGTTGGTAATTTGTAATAGTGGATCTTGAAGACTGGAACTCATAATGACTAATTCAGCAGTAGAGGAGTTGACTAGGAATCTCATAGGGAAAACATTCTCTATTTTGATCTGAGTGAAAATTGATCAAATTGAAAATATACTTGAGATTGTCATACTTTACCATGTATTAGTTGTACCTTGATTTTTTAAAAAAGCAGAAGAGAATGAAATCCAACCTGAATGCAATACCCCTGTTTTGGACTCGGGGTACCAAGTCCCTATGGCGGTAAAGCCTCTTGAGACCATTTTGCTTTGTGTAAATTCAGGCCAGACAACATTGACTTGATCCCCAGCTCCTGTGAAAAAGGATTTGGGGGTTTTAGTTGACCACAAACTCAAGAATGCCAACCATGTAATTCAGCTAATATCAACAGAATGCACAACCCGAGGTTTTAGTCATAAAAACACAGTGCTCCCCCTTTCAAACAGGGAAAGTCATAGACACCTAGCTAAGGGACCATTACCCCGCCAGACTGGCTATTTTTCTTAATAAATCAATGAAACTGACTTATTGTCTTACATGGCAAAAAGTAAGAAGGAAGGAAATCCAGTCTGGGCTTTGGAGCTGCTGAAATCAATGTCCAAAGCAGTGAGCAAGGCAGGGGAGGGGGCTGTGGAGGATCGAGAAGAAGAAATCGAGAAGACGGCACAGCAGTGACAGCAGCTCATTGATGC
Source organism: Macrotus californicus (assembly GCA_007922815.1). Classification (NCBI taxonomy): domain Eukaryota; kingdom Metazoa; phylum Chordata; class Mammalia; order Chiroptera; family Phyllostomidae; genus Macrotus; species Macrotus californicus. The sequence goes on from VMDR010000513.1 coordinate 1,023, forward strand.
CCTCTCCCCAAGGGCCAGCTGGGCCAGCTGGGGAGGCCTGTCATTAACTCTCTTTATTGTCTTCATTTTCTGCCTCACCGGCTCATCTGAGAAGGCAAATGGAACTGGCTCTAAGTCACTCCTTGCATGGGCATTGCTTTATTGGCTTTTGGAACTGGGTGGAGCTGGAATCACTGAAAACATCGACTACCCAGGAGGCATTCAAATGTGAGCTGGGAGAACGGGCACACACACAACTTGATGCTTGTGCAGGGAAGTTATCCTAAATGGATCATGGTAGTTGCCACCCAACCATACCTTATTCTGAGCCCAGAGTCTCCTACAACTGCCGTTTGGAGGGTCAGCCTTGTCCTTTCTGGCCAGACTCATATAGCTCACCCTTTGCATTACAGACTGTGTCTATATGGTATTTCCCCACAAAGGAAAGGGCATTGTGGATTAGAGTTTGCATGTAGACATTGAGGTGCTGCTTATTAGCCATGAGACCTTAGACTCCCTGAGCTTCAGTCTCCCTGTCTGTTAAATGAGGATCATTACATCTGCCTTCATATGCTGGGTGAAGATAATAGCACCATTCCTCATATTGAGCACTTATCAGACCCTAAGTGCTTGAACACTAGTTATCTCAATCTAACCCTTAGAACAATCCAACAAGGGGTGTATTACTATGATCCCCATTTTGAGGATAAGGAAACTGAGACACAGAGAGGTTAAGCAACTTGTCCAAACTAATGCATCTCTGCATCCAGGTCTTCCATAGGAAACTCATTCATTCCCATGGCTTTCAATATCCTCCAGAGGCCATGGCTGCTGTGTTTATTTTTTAGCCCCATCCTTGCTTCTGAGGTCCAGCTTTGTAGCCAGTGGCCTACTTGACTTGTCAATTTGGGATTAAACAGATCTCTTAAGCTTAACTGTCCTCAGACAGATGAAGACACTGAAACAACTTGCCCAAAGTCAAACCACTGGAAAGCCATCAAACCAGAATCTGAACATGGGTATCTGCCTGCAAAATGTGCACTCTTGGGCACACACTATCTACCCATGAATTGATTCTCTTTTCAAAATATCCCACTCCTTTTCCTGGCTTATACCTTAAGGCAATTCACTAGACCTTTTCCCTGGACCATGGGATACCCACTAAGCCACCCTAACTGCTCTCTCTCTTTCAATCTGAAGAGGCTCTGGGCACCAGCCTCATGGGGTACTAAGGACAGAGGGGAGCCCCAAAGAAGGCTTATCAGAGACAGTCATGGGGAGAAAGAGCTGTAAAGACATCTTATCTCCTTTGATTAAAAGTTACCACCTCCCTGCTCTGTGGCTTGAGAATTATGTCCCTGGGAATTCCAATGTATATAGGTTATTAGGGAAGATCTCTGAGTTTGCCCAAAGAGTTAGAGCATGTGGTAACTCTCATTTATCCAGACTACCCAACGTTCTCCCATCTGCCAGGCACCTACCCACTTCTTGCCCAGTGTTAAGCTCCCCCAAAGAAGATGCTCTGCTGTCTCCTTCTCCAGTTTCAACCTCAGTGTGGAACACAGGCCCAGGCTCAGATGGGGCCATGCTACAATGCAGTGACACCTTTCTTGACTTCCTAAAAAAAAATTAGGTGGAGAAAACTCACACTTATTCAATAATGTATGCCAAGTGTCTGCCATGTTTGAAATTGTGGGGCCTCTGTGGTTTTCCTCTGGGCCATAGAGAGAAGACACATTTTTCACAGGATCACTGAAGGTTGACAGCAAAGTCAAAGAGTGGCTTTGTGTTTGCATTGCTTTCTGACTACTCCTTTCACATTGGATCAGCCAAAGGCACACAGAGCTTTCCTGAGATAACTTTATACTTGAAAATATCAAAGACACAGTGACATGCCCTTGAGTCTCTCCCCTCCTTGGGAATTGGCCACAGTGTGACCAGGGGCAGCAAGTCAGACTTCGGGGGGCCTTCCCTGACAAGCTCCCTCTCTGGCTCAGTACATGTGGAACCAAACCATGCACTCATTGGCTGATTCCAGCCCAGGAAAATCTAAAAGAGCTTTTTAAGCTAAAAGATGGAGCCTACGATTCTCCTGTTGCAAACAGGAGGACACTTGAGCCAGTTAAAGGGAGGCCAGTTTTGTATTAACAGTTCAAAGAGGTACTGGGAACTCAAAGTGGATGGAGGAGGATCAGGAAGGGGAGAATGGAGAGGAAGCTAAGCAGGATCAGTTCCTCCCCAGTCACAGCCAATGCCATCTGCTGATAGTGTGGTTATTAAGTCTCCCTCATGTTGTGTTTCCTCATTTGTAATATAGAGGATATAATAGCACCTACATCACAAGGTTGGTGGGTGGATTATGTGATTGTCACCTAGGAAAAACTTAATACAGAGCATGTCACAGGAAACTAAGTTTATTATTGTTGTTGTCACTTCCTTCAAGTTCCTCCTTTAGCCGCTATTGGTGTAAAATAGCTAATTGGCCCAAGTCCTGCTTGTCCAAGGTTTTAGTCTCACTCGCCCTGCCTTGGCCAAATAGCCAGTCTCTTCTTCAACCACTGGGCAAGATGGAAAGTACAAGCCCAGAAATTACACACCACTGTTTGGCCTGCAAAAGAATTCCCCTTTCCCTCCCCTGACCATTCTCTCCCCTCCCTCCCTCCCTTCCTCCTGGAAAGCCACAAAATTCACTGTCCTAGGTGCTGGCGCATTTTTCTCCCTTGTTCAGCGGGGGAAGAAAACTATATGCAAATGAGGACATGTACCTCCACAACACCAGCCAGTGTTGAAGCTGGAGACGTCCCCTGAGCTATGTTTTGTGCCTTTGATGTGGCCAGGGCTGCCGCAGTGCCCTCAGGAATATACCCTGAGATGCTGGCCTGGATGAGAGATGCCAGCCTGATGCTGCCCCCTTGCCACAGCCATCGACTTCAGAGCTCAGGGCACAGGCAGCTAACGCCTTATCTGGGTGCCCCAGGGACGGCTATTGGCGCAGCGATGGCTCCACTGGGACCCTGAACGTGGAGCCCAAGCAGGATACACAGGCCGGAGATAAGGCCAAGAACAGATTCCCTTTGGCGCTCAGGTGCTGTTCATCAGAAATCGACAGCCCCACAGCCCTGGCCGGTGACAGGCATAGGGTGATAACAATGCCTTGTGATCAGCAGCCTTGGAGGACAGGCTGTCACTGGTTTCAAGAGATAAGGGAACAATGAGTAACTCCTCCACTGAGGGAGGGGCCTGCACAGAGCTTCCCGGGCAAAGCAGCAGGGGCTGAAGCTTGTCTCTGACCCCTATTCCTCACCAGGACACTTCCTCCCAGCAGGTCCCCGAAGTTCTCCCCTGTTACCCAGGGAATCCTGGCCCCCATTATGCTCCCACTCTTCTGACCCCTGTTCTCTGGGGTTAATCATGTTATCTCTAGAGCAGGTGTTAATGAATGATAACATATAAGAGGTTCCCTTTCTACCTGCCTGTCCCACAGAGGCTGCTGAGGGAGTGGAGTAGGGAGGGGGGAACAGAGCCTCCTCCAGATGGTTAATCCAGGCCTTGGACTCCTCATTAACAACTGCTCTCCACAACCAGACCCCACAAGTCAGCCTCAGAGGCCAACCCGAGGCCAATGGAAGCCTCTTGAGCAAATGGGAGAGTGGGTGTGAAGGGGCTGCAAGCAACATTTGCTATTGTTCTCCCATCACAACAGAACCGCTACCCCCATACTTGGGCCCTAGTTTTTGGATAGGTTCTGCTGCCCCTGGCTCAGCTCCAAGCTTCCCCCAGGCCACACAATGCTTTCCCACCGCCCTTCTCCCGTGGCTGCCAGGGTGTCTGGGTTCTAGTCCTTTCCCTTGCCCAACTTTGATGAGTGATCATAGGGAGCAAAGGTGAGTCAGTCACGTCCGCACCTGGCCTCAGCTTCCTCCACTGTAAAATGGGTTTCTACTGTGTGACTATTGGATCTTCCAGGTGGTATGAAGTTCTGGTTTGGTCAATACATGTATGCGTGGAGGATCTGAAATTCATCTCTCACAAAACAGGCTCCCAGAACAGAGGATCCACTTCTGAGAGGACTCACTCACCTGGAGAGCAAACTGGTTCTGACTATTGGTGAGAAGCCACATTTCCTTCCCACATGAGCCTCTCCCCAGGGCTGTCTGAGTGTCCCTGAAACATGGCAGCTGGCCTCCCCCAGAGCCGTGGTCCAGGAGAGAGCAAGGTAAAAACTGCAGGTCTTTTCTGACTTAGCCTTAGGAGTCACCTATCACCACTTACACAATATCCCATTGGTAATATAGGTCAAGGGGGACACCACTGTGCTTGATCATAAGCTGGGAGTTTCTCAGTCATACCTGCCTGTGTTTTGGGGGACATCTGTTAGTCTTTTTTCATTTCCCTTTGCTTTCCAGCTCCATGAAGCTGACTAGCAAAGCATATTTCTCTTTTGCTACACCTGCAGGGTATAAGTTATCACCACGTCAGGGTAACGATAACAGCCAGGCCTCATGGAGCAGTCACTATGTGTTGGGCCCGTTCTAACCACTCTACATATATGAACTCATATATGAACTCATAACCATCACAAAACCCAAAAGTTATCATTGTCCCCCCATTTTATAGATGAGAAGACTAAGGCACGCAAAAACAGAACAACTTCCCCAAAGTCACACAGCTGGCAAGTGTCAAAGCAAGGGTTGGAACCAAGGCAACGTAGGGAGTAGTGCTCTCAGCCACTGCACTTGACCACCGACAGAAGGACTTGAAGATGCATAGGGTGTGGGAGTTCTCAAGTTCTTCTGGGAGCGTTTAGAGAGAGTCAGCGACCAAAGGCTGGGGAGCACCAATGCCCAAGCGCAACAGCCAAGGAAGAGTTGGGAAGGAGATGGGAAGAGGCAAGGTATGGGGCAGGGAAAGATGTGGGAGGACAGAAGTGGGCCAAGAGCTGCAAAGGCCACCGAGTGGTTGAGGAGCATTAGGATGACTTTAGAGGCTCTGGATGAAGCCATGTGGGAGATGTCGAGTGGGTCCCCTATTACAGCAGGTTGGGAGTTGATGGGAGATGAGGCAGCAGGTGTAGACCTCGCTTAGGAGAGGCTGGTTATCAACGAAGGGGGAAGCAGCGTGGTGAGTGTGGGAAGAGAGGGAGAAGAGCGATCCCCGCACAATACAAGGGGTCCAGGACAGATCCCAGCCTGGCCCCCACCTCCTGCCCAGGCCAAGTCAAGCAAAATCTGCCTGGCAAAGGCTTATTCTCAATCCCAGAAGGGAACCTCTTCCCAGGGAGTGCCAAGTGAGGCCTGAAGACACAAATATTTGCTCGGCTTCTGCCCTTCTTGTTCAAATAAGGCATCCGCTGTGGGGCCAGCTGCTGTGGCAAGGAAGTGGGAAGTCAGTGAGGGTGGAGTGTGAAGGGGAAGCAATTGCTCTGGGGCCACTAATGAATCCCGCAGGTTCCGAGCTACTGGAATCCATCAGCTCGTCAAAGCAGCTAAATAACACCCCAGCTCCTTTAGCAAACATCTGTTCAAACAAAGCCAACCTTTTCCCTCACATCAGTCTCCATCGCACCCCTGTGCCTGCCCTGCTCTGTCAGACTGTGACTGAATTGGTCCAGCTGGATTGTATGCTAGGGGTACAAAGAGGCTGGGACGTGGCGTGTTACTGCAGCAGGGTGTGAGGTTATGTCATGGCCACGGGCTTCTCTGGGGCCGTGCCCGGTGCCGATTTCTTTTTGCCAGTATATATGAGTCCATGTGTGCCACTGTGGGTGTCTGAGTGTGCGTGTGTGTCTGTCTTTCTGTGCAACTGTATTATATGGTATGTGGCTATGTCACCATAGGACTCTAAAGCGCCTTTTTCCATGCTGTGGCCATTTGTGTGCCCCTGTGTTATTGTGAGATGGCGTGTTGCTGTGTGTGATCTGGTGGTCCACTGTGAGACATCTCGTGTGTGTGTGTGTGCAGACACTGTAAAACTGTCACAGACTTTGTACACAGGGGTAGCATGCCATCTGGTCACACACACAGGTCCCTGAATAATGGTATGGCTGTGTGCAACTCTGTGCATTGGATATTGTGCTGCATACAGTGAAGTAGCTGGACAAGAGAAGGAGTCTGGGGAGACGTGAGGTGGTCAGACAGTGGCAACCCAGCCCAAGGAGGCAGGTGGTCAGGTGGGGGCAAGGGCAGGGACCTGGAGATTCCAGAACGGACCAGCAAACCCCTGCTGCCACCAGGACATAGTGGATTAGACTAGCAGCTTCCACGCATATCAGAATCATTTGGGATAAGTGTTTACGTGCAGCTTCCTAGGCCCATAACCAAAGGCCCTGCTTTAGTAGGGCTGAGGCAGGCCCCTGGTGTCTACATTTTTAAGAAGGATCTTGGGTAGGCAGGGGACCAACACTTTAAGAAACACTGGGCTCTAGGCACTCTAGGAGAAGATGCTAAGAAGGGGAGACACAGTAAAAACCTAGAGGTGAGGGGTAGAAAGCAAAAGGGTAAAAAAGAAAACAGGAGGAAAGATGGGGGGTGAGGTAGCAGGCGTGGTCAGTGCCCGCCCAAACCTCCCAAACACGGACCAACTGACTCCCAGCCCCCTGTGGTTGAGGATCACTCCCCACCCTCCCCAGCAATTCTCAGTATACACAGCTCTGCGTCAGCCTTTTCCTCAGGCCTGGACCATGGGGACTCTGGGACTGAGCCATGGCGCTTGTACATCCTCCATCCCAATTTGCACCAAGTCCTGTAGGTTCCTCCCCTGAACCTGTGCAGGCCGCGGCCTGAACTGCTAGGCGTTAATCCCCTGCACAGAGCAAGGGGTGGAGAGTAAGTGAGCCGCCCGCCGCTGCATCCCTCAGGTGGCGGAATCAGAGGTGAGAGCTCTGCGCTGCCTCGCACAGGCCCCCAGTGGAACTGAACCCCAGTTGCCCTCAGCAGACCTGCTTATTAACCCCTCTCCCGTTTGTTTTTGTCTCCCTTCCCTTCCCCGGCTCGCTCGCCCTCCGGCTAGTGTGCTCCCTGGAATCATCTGTCCTCTGAACTACCAGCACCCACACCCTTGTCTCAGGGTTGGCTTCCCACGGGTCTCAGCTTAAGACAGGTGAGGAGAAGGAAGCCCAAAGCTCCTCATTGTGAAGAATCAGGGGTGCTGGACAGAGTTGGGAAAACAGCTCGCGGAGGGGAGTCAGTCCCAGGCTCCCCTTCCCATTGGCTGTTTGGGACCTGCTTGCTCCGGGCGGGGAGGGGCTACAGCTGCCAGCTCCAGCCCTCCAAGGAACAAATGGTGAAGACTCGTTCAGTGAACCTGCTTCCTCTCTGGACTTCGAGGTGACTAATCAATTTGATTGATCCTCAGTAGTCTCCACTTCCCAAGTGTTGTTTTTGAGGCCACAGTCTTCGGTCCCCAGGTCTGGCAGCCCGCAGTTCCACTTAAAGGCACCTTCCAGAGGCACCCTGTAGCCCCCAGCCTCGGGAGGCAGCACCAGGCCTGGTGGGATCTGCTGAAACCCTCAGCTCCATCTGGATGGGATTCCTCCGCTCAAGCTGTTTGGAAGCAGAGTCGGCGCTGTCAGATACTGCTGCTGTTCTTGGGTAAGTCCAGCCTTTCTCTCGGGGCAGCGTACCATCTGCCTTGGCAATCGCCTGCAGGAATGTGCTGTGTGGAAAAGACCCCTCTACGATGGGGCCCAGCTGCCCAAAGGTCAGCTCCTGGGCGTAGACAGTGTGGGCTTTGTGCTGGGGTCATTTCCATGACAGTCTCTGAGGAGTACCCAGTGGTTCTCAGAGTACACAGGGCCATTCCAGCCTCTTGCCAAAAGCTTCAAAGGGGGCGTTTCAGAATCTGATCTATGGGTCCGTGGGTCTTCACTAGAACAGCAAATATGCCACCCTGACGAACTGGTGGCTGCCCAGGGCACCATGGCGAGACAAATTTTGAGGCCGTGTGTGAACTCAGAAGGAGGGTGTGGAGTGGTATGGTGAGGGCTTGGGGTCTGGAGTGGGCAATGGTCGCAGGCTGTTGCTGCCCGGCTACCCATTCCTTCCGCCACCTGCATGCTCACCTCCAGGCACAGTGCCCGCAGCTTCCGTCCCAAGTGCCTGCTTCACTCTTCTTATCCCGAAGGCTTTTTCTGGTACCATGTGACCTAGATGTGCTGGGGGCAGAGGTTGGGGGAGCAACCCTCCACCTACGAGACCGGGAGTCAGTGGGTCAGTACTGCAGGCTCTTCTTCCCTTGGTGGGACAATTCTGAGGCCCATTCGGCACAGTTCCTCAAAGGAAGGAGCCCTAGGTGTCCACAGCTGGCAACTTACTCATCCAGCACAACCTCTTCCACTGGCTTTCACCCTGCCATCTGCCTGACCTGCTTCCTGGGGTCATCTCACAAATCAACCACTTGCACCTAAGTCCTTGGCTTGGGGGGAACCTTAACTGAGACACAAACGATGGTAAATGCATCCACCCTCACTCTGTAATGGGGCTGTGACCCCAGCCCTGGCCCACCTCATATGGGAGAAGTCATGGCACTGCCCTTCCTCACAGACCCCTGCTCTCATCCTCTCCCCAGGGTGGACTCCTAGGGCACCAAGTCATTCCCTCAGGCCCCTCTGAGCTGAGGTGTCTGGATGTACCCCAGGCCAGCTCCCTTGTCCTCATCCCTCCTCTTCAGAAGTCCTGGTGGATTGATCTTCCTTGATGTACCAAAGACCCTGCTTCCCTCTCCAGGTCTGTTCTGTATTCCAGCCACTGAAATACTTGCAGTTTCCCAAATGTCCCAGGCTTTTCCCCATCTCTGGACCTTGTTATGCATCCTTCCCCACCCCTCGTCCCCTGGACCACTCCTTCTACCCTCTCAAGACTCAACCCAGGTGTCACTTTTTTAAGGAACCCTTCTGAGAGCACCCTCAAGCTAGGACCACTCTTTCCCCATTCTTCCGGTCATGCGACCCTTTCTTTGGGGGATGACCTCTCCTGCCCATTACTTTACACCTAAGCTACCCAGATCTATGACCTTGCTCCAGAACAGTCAATGTCTCCCCGATGCCTGATGTTTGGAATATAGTGTAACCTCATCATGCCCACAGCTGGACTTGCTTTCTCTGTTCCCTAGCTCCCTCCACACTTGACATTCCCTGTTTCTGAACCTTGCCCTGAACTTTTCCAGGTCAGTGAACAAGAAGTGGCCCAATATACCCCCAGTGCCACCTTAGCATGTGTCCTGTACAAATAGGGGTGGGCTGAATGACTGGACACTGGGGGATGAGAACCAAGACACATGCATAGGTGTGAGATGAGGTTCGAGCTGCCAACTTTTGGTGCAGGAAGGACTCCCATAAGCTCTGGCTTTGACTGGGTAAACTCACCCCTGTATCCTATGGGCCCCAGTGATGGCAATGATAATGACAATGATGGTGGTGATGATAAGGATGATGGTGATGATCTTACTCAAAGATCTACCATGTGGCTTGAGGCTTGTGAGGTGTTATCAACTACATTATGTCCATAGCTCATGCCTACTACCTTTAGTAGTAGATATGCAATTGTATTATTCAGTTCTCTTTAGGTTGGAACAGATGAATTTTTTCTCCAACATGCTAAAGGCCTCTCAGAGAATATGGATGTTGAGGCCTGGGTCACATCTCTGTTTCTGGGGTCTGCAGGGTTGACCCCACCCATAAGTATTAAGGAGGGTTGTTACAAAATGGGGAGGGAAGCAGGTGATTCTCCAAGAGAAAGGGTTCTGGAGTCCACAAGAGCATCATTGCCTCCCCTCTGCCTCGTTTTCCAGAGGAGGAAAGTGCTTGCTCAGTGACGGCAGACACCTTGCTTAGAGTCACACAGCCAGGGCGTGGAAGAGCCAGGAAAAAATCCAAGGTCCTAAAAGTCTGAGCCCAGGATGCTTTTGCCCTTCACTAGAGCAACTTCTCAGAGGCTGAAGCAAAGAATCACTTATTACCTTCAAGGAAGCCCCCAGGACAGAGGTAACACTGACCAGGAGCGAAAGGTCTTTTTATCAAAGGGGACAGATGTCCCTCCCAGCTGGCTTGGGCAGGGATTCAGAGGAGGTAGCGGAGGCAGGATGAACAGAAACACTCTGCTTGCGGCGGCCAGCCAGCCCAGGCCCAGGCAGGAGCTGTCTGGCATCCCCCCCACCACCACTCCACCCCCCATCCAGGCGACAGCAGGAGTCCAAATAGACAATTAATTACTGCCTGGGGGGCTGTTGGCTCCCCTTCCCCTCTGTTCAGCCAAGTGTGTAATGGAAATGGGACCAAAACAGACTCCTTTGTCCAGAGGGACCCTGGCCCTCTCAGCGGAGGATGAGCTCCAGGAGAGCCAGCAGAGGGGCGAGGACATAGGGGAGAGTTTATTAAAACAATGAGCTCCCCCTCCCACACTTGGCTGCAGGCAGGCAAGGTCTTCTCTGAACCCTGCTCAGAAGTGGTCCTTTCCTGGCAGCCTGAGTGTAGGAGTGTGGCTGGTATTAATCTTGGATGTTAGTGGCAGTATGCTGGGCAGTGTCCTACATACTTTACAGGCTTTGTCTCTTGAAATCGTCAAGTCAGTGCCCTGATGTATTTGTTATCCCTGTTTTGCAGATGAGAAGGGTTGAGACCCCAAGAGGTGACATGGGCTCTCCGGGGATGGCGCATTGTAGTGGTCAGAACGCAGGTCCTGAAATCAGACAAGCCTGCTTAGGTCCCTTACTACTCACTTGCCACAGGCAAGTTGCTTAGCTTGTCTGTGTCTCAGTTTCTTCACCTGCAAAGTGGTGACGATGGTCATTCTCACCTCACAGAATTGCCAGGACAACGTTTGATTGCAGTGTCAACAAATGGTAGGTGCGAGGCTTTAGAGCATAGGCGCTGATTTGTCCTGCTCTACGATGACTTTAAAATGTCAAACGCACTGTTCTAAAGTGGGTCATAATGTGTACATGCTGTTTGCGCCCTGCGCACATGTGATATAATGAGGAGCACGTCATTCACAAAATTTCAGGCACGTTCTGAGTCTTCTCATTCTGCCTCTGTACCCCTCACCAGTCAACACCTCAGTTGGACATCATTTTCTGTTTTGTTTTTTTAATCCTCACCTGAGAATATGTTTTATTGACTTTTAGAGAGAAAGGAAAGGGGTGAGAGAGAGAGAGAAAAAGAGAGAGAGTGAGAGAGAGGGAAACTTCTATCAGTTGCTTGCCCTATGTGCCCTGGCTGGGAATCGAACCCACAACCTATTGGTGTATGGGATGGTGCTCCAATCAATTGAGCCACCCCGCCAAGGCTGGATTTTTTTTTTTTAATTAAGACCATAATGGGAATTTTTGCTTGTTCCTGGATGAGCCATGTAAATTCCAATGATGAATTTGCTTTTATAAAACTCAGACACCCTTGCTAGAGATTCTTAGAAATTGCCCAACTTTGTTGAAAAATCTTGCCCTAAAATGGGGAAAATGACTCCCCCAGACATCCCGATGGGCAGACTGGTGACTTTTGTGCACGAAAGGGAAGAGAAGAGAAATACCCAGTTCAGGTCAATGGCATAAAGAGGCAAGTCACCTGCAACAAAAGTGAGCCAGGGAGCACCTTCTGCTCCACTCATGGTTTTCTGGGGCGCCTTGTTTCCCTGCAGCCTTTGAACCCAAGCACAGTGGAAGAGAGCTGGGTGAATTCATTTCTGCAGCCCTCACACCTTATGTGGGGTCCAGCACAGAGCCTGGGATTGGTAAAGGCTAAAGAAAGGAATGGATGGATGGATGGTTGGATGGCATGTCTACGCTGTAGACATAAAGAAGGAGAGGGAAATAATCAGAGAGTGCTGTCTCTTCTCAGTGCCTTTAGATTGTCGAATAATCTCTATATTCTTTATGAAAGATCTCCAAAAATAAAGTAAGTGGGAAAAAAATAATAGTCTACAACAAGGTATGGAATGGTCTATCTTTTGTGTAAAAAAGAGAAGGGAGAGACGATGTGAATATACATTTGTGCTTGTTTATACATTTGTACTTGTTGCACAGGCAAATGGAAGGCAACTTCAGAAACCAGTAAAGGCACTTGGGGAGAATCAGATGGGTGCATGGGAAACAGGAGTTACAGAAAGACTGTTCACTCTACACATTGTATATATTTAAAAATTTTTTTTCTGAACCATGTAAAATAAAAACATCAAGAAACAGACCAAAAATACATAGGAAAGTACTGCTTCAGGGAAACCCTAAATAAGAAGTCACCCCCTCCCTTGAGGCTAGTGAAGGGAAAAGAATTCTTAGTTAATACCTAGTTACAGCTCCTCTTCTCAAGGACTTAATTAAGGGCTTGGCGATCTCCTCACCTATTGATCTCAGACCAGAAAGCATTAGGGACATTCCCCAAAGCCCGGAGCTTGCTGAAATTGTTTCCGTAAACCCCATGTCTATTGTCAGTAGCCCCTGCAGCCCCCCATAGTGGAGCAGGGACAGAGTTGGTGGTGGCTGTGGTGCTAGAAAGGACAGGAAAGAATTCTGCCTGCATGTGAGTGTTTGTTCTGAACCGCAGAAATGAGAGTCATGGTAATGGGCTGGGAGCAGCTCCCTCCGTGTGGCAGGAGCAGACATCCAATGACACTCCTGGAGAAGAGGCTGCTGAGGACAGGACAGGGGCTTGTAGGTTGTGAGTTGGGGAGTGGGGCAGTTTGGATTTCATCATCAGGGTAACTGGATGATTGAGAAGGCCAGACTGGGCTTTAGAACTCAGCCAAGTAAGCATCATACCCAGAGATGCAGCCTTCAGCAGCTGGGGATACCAGAGCATAGACTTGGAGAGCCCCCACTGCCCTGAGTGACAAGATCTCTTCCTGAGCCCCGCCTGCCTCTTGCAGCTCCCCTTGGGGTCCAGCGCTGCCGAGAAGGAGCAGAGGGACTGGGTTTCCATTGGACTTGCTCAGACCCTCTCCATCTTGAGCGAGGAGCACGCTGGGGCTTCTCAGCCAATCACCAAGCCCACCCTAATGAGCCATAATGCCTCCTGATTGCTCCTTTGTGTCACTGGGCTGGCACTCAGCACCACTTCCATCTGAGGCTGTTGGGGAGGGGGGATGAGAGCCAATGCGACTAATGAGCACTGCTGGTTTCCTATTTTAGGATAAACACATATGGGAGGGTGAGGCCCCCCTGCTTCAGAGATCTAAGTGCCCGGCATAGATGACTGGGGGTAGGGGTTGAGGTGAGTAGAACCAGTCCCCACAGTGGACAGGACTTTACAGTTTGCAAGGTACATCTCTGACTGTGGGGCAGAGTCATCTCCTTGTTTGACTGAGCAACTGAGGCCCAGAGAAGGGGTGGGGTACAGTCACAGAGAGTAGATAATGGAACCAAGGAAGGTTTCATTCAATGATTCAGTCAACAAACATTTCCTGAACATCTACTACAGCTCAGGCACTGTGATAGGTGTTACATATAAACCCAGAGCTTGTCCAGCTGAGACAACAATCAGCATCGCTAGCTTTTATTGAGCACTTACTATGTGCCGGGTGCTTTACTTCCTACTTTGTGTGTGATGACTTCAACCCTCCTCCAACACTGTGAAGCAGAGTGAAGCAGGTGCTTGGGTGGGGCAGAATGTGTTTCTATCTCCCTCCTGAAGGGTGGCATATGCCAAAGATAGTTCACAAAGAGGGGCATTTGGAGAGAACAGGGACCAAGGGGCTGAGGAGATGAGAGAGGGTCCCAAGGGGAGGGGTGACCTCAAGATTAGTGACTGCATGGGCTACCCCAGGAGATCTTGTCAAAGAACTCACATCCTATCCTGAGCAGGGTGGAGAGCCTGACGAGCTGATTAGAACATGCACGCACACGAATCACGCATGCGCACACACACAAGAACGCACACGTTGTGTTATATTGAAAGATGCTACTTGAAAACAAAGTAAAAGCCTCCTCCGCATCTTCCTTTGGGCTCCACTGCAGCTCTGTGCACTGATCAGTTCGATGATGAATGCCTCCGCCCTTTCTCCCACTGCCAGGGTGTGGGTGTAGGACATCATTTCTACCCCCATTTCACACACCGCGAAACTGAAGCTGAGACCCCGAGTCACCTGCCCTGGCCTCTCTACCAGGAGTGGCCGAGTTGACTCCGGAGCTGAAATCTGAACCAACCCCAGGCTGTCCCTGGAGCCAGTGGTCATGAGGCCAGCCTCAGTACCCTCGATATGTGGCAGGCAGTGGGGGGGAACAGCCTGAGCCCCTCCCCCCCTCCTCCTCCCCGCGGCCCAGCTCCGCTCAGAGCTATTAACCAGGTCACGCTGGCTTGTCCCAGTCCAATAGTTCCCTTAATTGCCTTTTTATACCACGTCGTACAACTGTTCATTACGCTGTCATATTTTCCCTCGAAGGCAGCAGTGGGGGAGCAGAACAGAGGACGGGGACCCATCCAGGTGGCAGGGGCTGTGTGCCGGGCGCCAGTGTGTGAAGCTTATTTTCTACTTGGTCAGAATGAATTAAACGCATGCTTCTCGCACTTGAGTAATGCACAAGCCATTTTTAAAGGGGAAAAATAAATCACAGCCCCCTCTCAACATTTGAAAAATGATCTTTATTACAATTTTACTAAAATACGTACAAACATAAAGCTAGGTATGCACCCTTATCCTTTGAGCTCGATACAACTGCAAAAGCTGAGACAATGTACCAGTGTGATACAAAGAAAGCTACAATATTAGAAATTTCAAAGCAACATGATTAATTTAATGTGATGGGTGATGTGTTGCTAAAATTGAATCGCCACTTGCACAGTGAGCATGGCTCCGCATGCTTCAGCATTTAGCCCCCTCTGATCTTTTGTCATGAGGCCCAAGACAATGTAAGCAGTATTTGGTCATCCAAACACTGCTTTAAAATATGCTGGTAGATTTTTTTTTTTAGCTACAAAACAATATAAAATTAAGCAATTCTGGGTGAGCTCACACACCCCAGGTTAGGACGCAATCCATGTTCCAGGAAGCTTTATGAGCCAGGCAGGGCTAAGCCATCCTGTGGGAAGAGCCCTGTGTTCTTGAGGCTGGAAAGCCCAGGACAGAGAGTCCAGCCCTCCGAGGTGAGACCTCACCAAGACTTCAGTGGAATCCACAAGCGCTTTGGGGCATCTGCTATAGACCTTCCCAGTGCCTCCCACCTCCCTGTCCCAGAGGAGTTGCCCAGGTGGTCAGCAGGAAGATAAGGGTCGCCTGAGTGGACATATATAGTGGTCAGTGCAGGGAAAACACCCGAGAACAGAAATGGAGATCTGTGTCACCAGTGGGAGTTAGATCTGGGTTGCAGCCTCTCCCTGAAGCCCAAGGTACAAGCTCTTCCGGGCAGACTCACCTAGAAAGCTGAGGTTATCAAGGCAGCTCTGACCTGGGATTCGCATCCTGGATCTGCCACTCCTTAGCTGCAAGACTGCGGGCACATTAATGAGCTTTTCTGTATTCTAGTGTCCTCATCTGTGAACGGACAGGAAACCAACCCAAGCTCACGGCAGGATGTAAGGCAATCACTATGAGAGAAAGCACGTCAAGCCCTTATCCTAGAATCCGGCACAGAATGAGTATTTGTTAAATGTTAGTGTGGGCATCTCACCTGAATCCAGCCCTCAGCAGAACTGGAAGAGAAAGATTTCTATATTGGGCTGGAGGTCATGGAACCACCATGGGTAGACTAGAGAGGATTTGAAGCTGTGTGACATTTTGGGTGTGTTTCTGGAAAGGATCTTCAGCCTCATCCGATGTCCAAGGGGGTGGTGAGCTGGGAGAATCTTTGGCCAATGAGCCAGTGCTGGTTAGGTGCTAGCAGAGACACTTAGTGTCCTAGTCAGCTCGAGTACCATAACGAAATACCTCTGACTAAGTTCCCTTCCAGAACAGGCATTTATTCTCTCACAGCTCTGGAGGCTGGAAGTCTGAGATGAAGATCTAGCAGGATCAGTTTCTGGTGGGGACTCTTCCTAGCCTGCAGGTGGCACCTTCTCACTGAGCCTTTCTGTGGCAGAGAGAGCAAGCGAGCTCTCTTCCGGAATCTCTCCTAAAAAAGACACCAATCCTATCCAATTACAGCCTCACTCTTATGACCTCATAACCTTAACTAGTTCCTTAGAGGCCCTACTTCCAAATACAGTCACATGGGGGTTAAGGCTTCATCATAATGAATTTGGGGAGGGGGCACACAATTTGGCCCATAGCCTCAGTGAGGCAGGCTACTCTAGATTTGTGTGAGGGAAGGTGTTGGCCAGCGAAGGCTAGCCCTTGATTCTTCTAAGCAAGGATCACCCCCACCTTCCCTGGCCCAAATAATCTAATACCTTCACCCCTACCACTCTCTCTCCAACCATCTCCTTGCCCCTGGCTGTGCCTGTCCTACACCACCTCCCCATGTCCAGTCCCGAAGCCCCTGCCTGCAACCTAAGATGATAATGAACTAACCTAAGGACTATGTGTTCAAGAAGATAATCCCGAGTGCTTCCAATAGTGCCGGATGCAAAACAGTCCTTAAAAGTTGCTCTGCACCAATGGGTTTGAGGGTCCAGGAGGTCAGACCCAAAGCCCCTGTGTGTTCCTAGAGTTCAGGGTCCTTGTCACAGGGCTCACTGAAGTCACAGCCTCCCCAATGCTGTCACTCCCAGTTGCTAAAACCAGTGACCCGCAGATTCCCAGGGGTGTCGAGATATTGGTCTGACAATGAGCCCCTGAATCTGGGTGTGCAGCCCCTGCCCGCTCTGAACAGCACTCACATCTCACGTGGGTATGTATGACTGGCTTTCAACTACATAGAAGGTGATGTGAACATTAAGGGAAAATCCCTTTCGAAAAGCTACAGAACTCAGAATTCAGAGCTGGATTTTGGCCATTGGGCTTGTGTGTTTCCTTAACCAATTATACTAAAAGTTTGTGGGGGACAATGGTTTTGTGACCTCAATTTAATTCAACCCCACAAATGTTTATTGAGTGTTTACTATGTGCTAGGGACCCCGTGGGGAAGGAAGTCACCATGTCCTTGCTTCCCAGCATAATAGGAGGCTGTGTTCTCAGGAAAAAAGGGCAGGAATCATCGATTCAACCCACTGACTCTGGTCCAAGGCTCCTCTTCAGTTCCAGGTAGCTTTTCCTAGTGTCAAAGGCTTCTGAGGGCCAGGCCTGGGTCCCTATGTCCCCTGCTCCTTTGGCCTTTCCTAGAGGCATGTGCACAGAAGGCTTGACCCTGGTGGCCCAGGAGTCATGAAATCCAGCTTCCCTTGCCCTGAGGCAGGACTCATGGGAACATGATCTCTGATAGGACATCCAGCCTCTACCTGTGTTACGGAAAAGACTCAAACCGAACACCGGAGGAAGCGAAGAGGTTCCTTTATTTACGCATGTGGACCCAGAGGAGTCAGTCTCCAAATCCTGGGCCCCGAACTATGGTTTCGCTCTTCCTTTATAGCTAGGGTGGCGGGAGATCCCGTGGGCGGAGCAAAGAAAAAGGGCACGAAGCGGACTTACAGAGTGGAAACGAAGCAGTTTTGCATCAGCAGTGGCAGGAAGCAGGAGCTACTTGGTGTGGGGTTACGTTCTTCTACATTTCCCCTCTTTGACGCTCTTGCTGCTATTGTGGCTATTAGCATCATTGAAGGCCTGGAGTGTACATCTGGGCCCTGGAGCCCTTGTAGGCCCTGGTGTTTATATTGGTATTGCTGAAGTGCCAATATTTTGGCTGTGGCTCGCCTACTTACGGTGGACTCCAGGGCTTGGACTATATGGTTCGTAGTATACATGGTCCAAAGCTTACTCCTAGGAGAATGATAATCAGTGGCCCAACTAAAGGGAGGAGCCACCGGAGCCAGGTCTGGGCGCCTAATCCCCAGTTCCAAGATTCTAACTTTCTGGCCTGGTGTGCTACATCGTCTTTGATTTCCTTTACTTTTTGTGTTACAATCCCGGCCTGGTTGACAAAGTAGCAGCACTCTTCTAGGAATATACAGGTTCCCCCTTTTTCAGCAGTTAGTAGATCTAAGGCCTGGAGGTTTTGGAGGGTGACTTCTGCCAGGGAGTTAATTTGCTGCTGGACAGCAGTTAGGGAGTCTGCTATCTTGTCCATGTCTGTATTCAGTCGGGCAGACAGCTTGTAATAGGTAGTAGCAGGCAGTCCCAGACCCCCTATTCCTGCCCCCACTCCAGCTGAAATGCCTATTTCTGCTGTGGCTGCTAACACCGCTCCTCTCTTCCCTCAGCCGGGTGCCTTACTTGGGCTGGAGTAGGTTCAGCACCTCCTGTGGGGCCCTAATGCTGAAACTGGGGGTCAGGAGAACTTCTAGACATCTCCCGGTCCAGTTGGCAAGAAGGCTATCATAGGCTTTTCGCCCACATAGAAAGAAGAGTCCTGGCACAGTGCTGAGACTCTCATTGTTAGGGACCGTAATTGTATTTTTGCATAGTTCTGAGTTTAGGGTTCCTATAGGATTTTCTGTGGGGAAAATCTTTTTGGATTCTAGACAGGTGAGGTTAGACCCTCTGGCATCTAGGAATACATTGGTAGCCACAGGTCCCCAGACTAGGACTGAGTTGTGGCCGCTAGGCTCTCTAGCCTGGTTCCAGGCGTCTGGCACAGGAATTCCTATGAGTCCTTTCTCCTGGATTTGCAGGCAGACCCAGCACTCCTGGGTGGAGTTGCCGGTATTCTGGTAGGCAGAGAAAATATCTTTCACTAGATCTTGTACCTGTACTGTCAGATTAGTTTTCTGTAGGACTTCCTGGAAGGCGGTGAGGTTGATACTCTGGTACGGTTCTTCCTGCTTTTTAATTCGAGAGACCACTTCCTTCACAGCTTTCTTTCTGGCTGCTTCAAATTCTGACTGACTCATAGAACCTAGGGGTTGGTATCCACCAGCGCTCTAACATACTTTCCTACCTGGGGGTCCATGTGGCTTACGGGGTTACATTCTTCTATACCTGCATGCCCCTAGAGATGGGCTGCTCACTACCTCAGCAAGGTAAACTGCTAATATTTACAAAGTCATTACTGTATTTTATTAGGTTTCACCCAGAGCCTGCAGAGGCAACACCTATGCCCTCCATGGTCCCACCTGGTTTGTCCCACCAAAGGCAGAAGAATCAGGGTTTTTGTTCTGGGCCTGGGCTCTCCACTTGGGGCCCTCAGCCTTGCTACCCATCTCTTCCCTTGTGTTTGTGGGCCCAGGACCAGGACATTGGGTTTTAGTTTAGGGCAAGGTGGGCATGGCTTTCTCCAGCTGCCAGGAAACCTCGCCAATGCCTCAGCTTAAAGGGGAGGGGTGGCTTATAGAGCCAGCTCCTGTCTCCTCAGCAGGAAAAGGCTCATGGGCAGAACTTGCTTTGGAAAAGGAAGAGGAGGGGGTCTGACTGTGATCATTCAGTCCCGAAATGATGCTCATGATGTTAGCTTTCCAGGCCATTAATTCAAGGGCTCCATGCCCCACCCCCACGTTGTTGCCTGCTCGGGAGATAAGCCCAGTTCCATTTAACCCTGTTTATTCCCCCAAAGTGGTCTCCATCTCCATTAGCCAGGCGTTTAACCCCTTAGGTACTGAAAGCATCAAAATAGAGAGGTTGCTCTCTTGTGGGGAGATGGGTGTGCATTTCACCTGGGCCTAGGCTGCTGGACTGGTCCAGAATACAGTCTTTACTTCATGGGGGTTGGCAGGAGTCCCTGGAGCCCCTCATCCACTCCCTCTCAAGCAGCCCAGCCCCCACCCCCACCCCAAGACAGCGGGACCTTGTGTGGCCCTCTTAGGAGAGTCCCTGCCCCTACTCCGAGGTCAGCAGCAAGGACAGCTCTGGCTCCCTCACCACACATCCACCCAGCCTCCATTTTCTTTGTCACGCATCTGGGTTCCGGCATTGTCCAAGAGGAAGGCTGTGGCACCCCTGTCTCTTTTGTGCCCTGCTGGCTGGCGCTTCTACCTAGCATGTCCTGCTCTGTCTCCCTGCTGCCCTCTTCAAGTGTGTTTCTTTCTTTTTTTAAAAGATTTTATTTATTTATTTTTAGAGACACAGGAAGGGAGGGAGAAAGAGAGGGAGAGAAACATCACACTGATGTGCTACAAAAACATCCACTGGTTGCCTCTCCAACGCCCCCAGCTGGGGGCCTGGGCCCAATGTGTCCCAACTGGGAGTTGAACCTGGTGACCTTTTCAACCTTTGGGTTTGCAGGTCTGAGACACCCAATCCACTAAGCCACACCAGCCAGGGCAGCATGTTCCTTTTATGTCTCCTCTGCCCCTTTCCTCCCTTTGTTCTGTCCTCTTTTCCCCTTTGGTAATCATGTAGGAGGATTCCTGCATCGCGAGTGCCTGACTGTTGGTCTCAGTGTGAATTGTGCACATGTGTGTGTTCCTATGTCTGGGTGTCTGTTGCTGTGTGTATGACTCTCCATCTCTGTGCCTGTCCTTGCTCTGCTGCGTGTCTAAGCCTCTTACCCAGTGACCCTGCCTGTGGGGATGGACCTATGGGTGCCTCTCCTGGTGTCTTTGTGTGGCGGGCAGTCTCAGTACAAATCTCGCATGTGCCCGTGTGTGTGCTGGCCTGTCCTTGACCCGTGTGTGTTGCTCTGTCAATCTGCCCTTGTGCTTGAAGCTGTGTGCTGGTTCTCATTCCTTTGTGCACCTGTCACTTGGCTTGTCATTCTGTGTGTATGAGTGTATGTGTGTGTTGTGTTTCAACCGAGGGGACCAAGCTGCTGCAAATTCTTCTCATGAATTTGGTGCCCCTAGAGGAGCTATTAGGAGAATTGGGAGGCTGCTGGCTTCGCTAGAGCAGAGCCCAACTCATTACCAGCTAGGTAGGTCATCCTATTTGTCTCCTGGGGCTGCCTGGCAGGTCCCCTGCCCTCTGCCCTACTCCTGACTTCCATTCCTTTCCCTTTGGGTCAGTACAGGACTGGAGGGGTGAGGACAGAGAGGTGGGACAAAGACAGAAAAGTGTGCATGCCAACTCACTCTGACTAATCACAGGCTTTTCCTTGCACACTGATTTTCCCTCAGACAACAAGACATGGCCACTGGGTATAACAATAACAACAATAACAACAACAGTAAAAAATAATTGCTACCACATATTGGGCACTTAGCATGTACCATGCATTTTATATGCAATATCTCATAGAATTCTCTCAACATGAAGTTGTAATTATTTTCACATTTAACTGATGAGAAATGGAAACTAAGAGAAGCTAGGTAAGTATTTAGATGTCAGACAGCTAGTCCTCGGTGAGCAGGATGTTCCAGCAAGGGGTGGGCTGCTTGGGAACCTGCTGCCCAGGAAAGAAGGGAAACGAGGCATTCCTTCCCCAGCAACTGGCATCTAATTACAGCCATGAGAACTGGAATCTGATTTCAAGTTGCATCTTTTTTGACAGAGAAGTGGCCAGACACCAAGCAAGCAGGGAGGGGAGATGGAAGGACAAGATGAGGCCGTGGAAGGGAAGGCACAGGCAGGACACTGGGAATCTTGGGTCCTAGCCTGGCTCCATCCTGGACGCTCAGTGACCTTGAGCAGGACACTTCCCTGCCAGGCTGGATGTGCTCATCTGCACACTGAGGATGACAGCACAGTCCTGCTAGGAGGTTTCAGGGGTGGTTTCATCATTGCAGACAGGACGGCTGGACAGAATGCTCTCTCTCAGGTGCTCCCTAGACCCAAGAGTTGTGGTGGCAAGCACAGACAGGACCATGCTTGGGTTGTCTTGGTGATTCCCACAACAGCCAGAAGAGAGCCACAGGCATAGTAGGGCTGTGAGAAGATGTGCTGAATAAATGAATGAATAATGAATTTCTCACTGCTGAAATAACTTCACTGTCCACCCAGGGTGCTATAGCGGTGGCTGTCATAAGGGAAAAAGGAAAGAAAGGGTAAACACTTTGGACAATCACCAAATCCATGAACTGGCGACGACCAACTGATACCTGTATGTCATTGATTCACTTGTCTCAGAAGTCTTCAATGGCCATTTTCAGGTCTGGGGGTTTGTGGGGGCACCAGGGAACCCTAGTCTCTGTCCAGATCATCTGGTGGGAGTCCTAAAGAATTTCACTGGGAACAGAAGTGGTGGGAATGAGGATCAGAAGGTGAAGACCTTTGTCTATAGGAATCTGGGGAACAGGCTCTTTCTGCCCCAGAATCCGGGGATGGGGGTGGGGGGCAGGGGTCTGGGCACAAGGACAAATCTCTGGGATGAGAGATCAGTTCTGTTTCAAAGCCTCTTTGGAGGAGAGGATCTCTGTGTTGGGGAGAGAGGGTCTCTGTCCTGTCTTTTCTATTGAGTTCTATCAAGACTCTGGAGGTCTGTGTTTGGGGAAGGTCTCTATGGACAGCTTTTCTTGTCCTCGTTGGGGGTGGGTGGGTCTTCAGGTTAGAGCAGGGAGGGTTTGTCTTAGTTTCTGCCAGGCAGGCTCTTGGGGGAATTTAAGGGGTATATTGGGAGTGATTAGGATCATCTCTGCTCCTTGTGGTGGAGGGTTTCTAACTGGAGAGGAGATTCCGCCAGACAGTGAGGCAGTGGGGAGGAGGAGGGGACTTTGGGGGGGGAGAGCCTGTCTTGTCCTGGCAGCGCCAATGTGCTGGTCAGAGCCCTCAGGCCGCCCTACTTGTGCGCTGACTGTGAGCTAATCTGGAAACACTGCACGGGAGGAGGGCACGGGGGTGCTCTGAGAGTCAGGGCCTCCCGAGGAGAGAGGCTGAGGGGTCCTTTTCCTTCCTTCAGATTGTCCCCACCCCGTGTTGCCCCCATCACAGCTGCTAGACCTCCTTCACCTGGGCTGGGACAGCAGGGTGGAAAAGGGCACTGTTCACTGCTTAGGAGGGGTCTGGGCCGGAGCCCAGCTGGGAGCGCATACCGGGACCTTTCGGGAGCAGTGGACCCCCAGGAAGCCACACTACGAGAGGACTCACACAGGCAAAAACGCAGGCGATCCATTCGGAAACATGCACACGAAATCCAGCACACAAGCGCTGCACACGCACAGGTGTCAAGTGGGAACAAATTACACACTTAGAGAATAAACAATTACCAAATCTCACCCTCGGAATCCACTCAGATCCGGCCCCTATCAATATCTGATACAGCATCGGTCTTTGTCTCTTACTCTTGCACGCGCAACCCACCCACACACGCGGCTCAGCAGAAACAGTCTAGGTTTTCGTGGCCGGGCAGCCGCCGAGCAGCCCGAGCCCGCTGCCAGCGCGCCTTTCCTTCTCGGCGGACACCGAAGCCGGCGAGGGGTGCCCTCACGAAGTCCTGCCTCCTTCCAGACCCCCCAAAAGAAAAGAAAACGAAAAGCCAACCTTTCGTCTCCATTCTGCACACATTTGGAGAGCGGGTGGTGACGAGCGACCCGAAGATTTGCTTCCGTCGCTGCATCCTGGACGGGCGGAGAAGGTCCCGGTGACCGAGGCCGGCTCAGCATTCTTGAGAGCGGTCCGTGACGGACACTTCTGTTTTCAAGTGGGGCTTGTGGCCAGTTTGAAGTGCCAGTGATGGGTGCCAGGGAGGCAGATGGACCCCCAGACAGCCCGCGCAGTGGGCGACAGGTAACTGTTCTGCCGCCTTTCAGGGTCTAGACCGGTCCTTGGCCATTGAGTCTGGGGCCGAAAGGCTCCCGGACTCTGGAAGGGGTTGTCTGGACCGCGGGACCGCAGGACCGCCAGAATCAGCACGCCCCGGCCCCCTCCCTCCCCGCGGCGGCGAAGTGGGAAGGGCCAGGACCCGAGCTTAGCACCTCCCCCAGAAATGCAGCACTCCCGCCCCCACCCGGTCCTCCGCACCCCTCCTTCGCTTGCTCCCTCCTGCTGCCTTCTCGTGGGCACCCCTCTGCCCCCACTTCAAGTCTCCCGAGTTCCTTAATCCCCCCCCTCTCTTCCCCTTGCCCCCTCCTCACACCCCTTGCCTCCGGGCGGCTCCCCCTCCTCATCACCGGCCCCCCTCTCAACCTCCTGATTCCGAGGGGCGGGAGCGCATTGGGCTGCGCACGGGTGGGGGCGCCGCGCCAGCTTCGCGTAGCTGCTCTGACGCCGCCGCCGCCGCCGCCGCCGCAGCCCGAGGAGCCCCGCGGCAGCTCCGCAGTGCACTCGCCGCCGCTCCGCCGGACCCGCGGCCCGCCACCACAGGGTCAGCCCGGAGCCAGCCTCAAACGCCAGCCGAGGGGTTGTCATGAGCCAGAGCGCCCGGGGGCGCCGCGGGGAAAGCCAGCGAAGATAGCGGCCTCGCTCGCCCCTGGACCCCGCCGCTTCGCCGCGCGTCCCCCGCGTCCTCAGCCGCTTGTGTCCTTTCCTTGGACCCCGCCGCCGCCATGGCTACCCTGCTCCGCAGCAAGCTGTCTAACGTGGCCACGTCCGTGTCCAACAAGTCCCAGGCCAAGGTGAGCGGCATGTTCGCCAGGATGGGCTTTCAGGCGGCCACAGACGAGGAGGCGGTGGGGTTCGCGCACTGCGACGACCTAGACTTCGAGCACCGTCAGGGGCTGCAGATGGACATCTTGAAGAGCGAGGGCGAGCCCTGCGGGGACGAGGGCGCCGAACCGCCCGTCGAGGGAGACATCCATTACCAGCGTGGTGGCGGCGCGCCCCTGCCGCCCTCCGGCTCCAAGGACCAGGCCGTGGGGGCTGGTGGCGAGTTCGGGGGCCACGACAAGCCCAAGATCACGGCGTGGGAAGCAGGCTGGAACGTGACCAACGCTATCCAGGTGAGCCAGGGATTCCCAGCTCTGCCATCCCCCGTGCCCCATTCAAGCTCCGTGTTCCAGGCCCTACCTCCCGTCCCCCACCGAGTCCCCAGGCGACCTGAGCGGGAAGACCCCGTCCTGTAGCCGGGATCTCCGGCTTTCCCCATCCCTCCCAGCCCTGTGCGGGAATCTACGCCCCCAGGTGGTGTCTCCCGTCCTGAACCGCATAACACCCCGCGGACCCAGCTGGGCTGAGGTTCGGTCAGAGACACCTGCCCAGAGACCCGGGAAAAGGGAGGGAAACAGAAGCAGGGGTGAGGGAGAAAGAAAATCAGGATTGGAGGAAACGGTTTTGTCTGGGACTCCGGAATGTAGTCACAGCTTCGTTTTCTGGAGGAGCGGAGAGGGAAAAGTCGTTGAGCTGGGAGTCTCCTTGCTGACACACCTGCATACACACGCACGCACGTATTCAGGAAGGCACACACGCCCACAGATTTTCTCCCCCAGGAACGAACGTGGGACACAGGTGCACACAGCACGCATCTATGTAGAGACCACAGGATTATCCTCCAACTCACCTTCCTTGTCCCTACACCTCCGACACGCAGAAGCACATATCTGTACATGCAAGCACACGCACACAAACCCATTTGAACGTAACACGCGCGCACAGAGGTACACAAGCACACACATACAAGTGTGGTCACAAGAACACATGTGATCCGTGCAACCTCGGGTTTACCTGTGCACAGATTCGCCCTTCTCGCCCGAAATCCCGGCTGCACCGCAAAGAGGAGACCCGCTGCTCCGCCATCTGACCTTGGCGAAGCCGTCCCTAAATGTTCTGAACCGCGCGCCACCCTTTCACCCCTACTCTCAACACCCCTCCCCCCACTCCCCACCAGGCGGCGCCGGACTCCTAGGCCAGGAGAGGGTTTGAAGTCCGCACCCCCCAGCCCCCCACCCTGGGAGCTGATGGGGGCCGGCAGTCCGTGGCCCTAGGCGCCCGCAGGCCCTGTGGCTTGCCTTCCCCTACTGCGTCCCGGAAGAGCACGGTCGTTGGGGTGCAGAACGTGGGTTTACCGGGAGCGGGAGGCCGCGGCGGAGTTGCCTGGGGACTCGGACTCTGTGGGGCTTTGTGCGGCCCTGCTCACTAAGTGGCCGGTCCAGATACGCTTTCTTCTCCACGGCCCGGGGACACAGCCAGGAGGTACCAAGGACGTGGGGTGGGTGGCGCCCGCAGCGGCTGCTGTCTGCACCTTCGCCTGGGTTGTATTTGAGGGCCCCGTTCCGTAGGCCCGGAAAGAAGCCAGGGCGGGAGGCTGGAGGCCCGCGGGCCTCGGGAACCCGGGATTTCGTTAGCTTTGCTTCCCCCTATGGATTCTAAACCCTCCTTCCACAGCTCTGCTCGCTTGATCCCACTGCTTCTAGTTATGGATTCCCGCTTGATTTAGCCTTTCTTACACACAGCGCTCGTCCTGCTTGCCTCTCCAGCTCCCACTTAATCCCCTTCTTAGGGATCGGCCTCTCCGACCCAGCTCCCGCCTGGCCCCAAGACTTCCTACCTCCGACCCTGCCACCTCCAGCCTGCGCCTCCGGCCTCACATCTTAGAGCCCCACGCAAAAATCCTCACGTTGCCTGCTTTCTTGCCTCCCTGTGGCCTGCCTCACCCTCTGCCCCTCCTCTCCACCCTCTTCTTCCTCCCACTGCCGCCTTTAACGTTTTCCTCTCCGGTTCGGCCTTCAGGCACCTGCATTCCCCTCATTAGATTTGCTGCACCGCCTTGCAGTCCCACCTTGAATCCCGTGCCCCCTCTTTCTAGGGGGCTCAGACGCAGCTCTCACCTTTCTCAGAGCCCTTCCTGGCCACTCCCCCTCCAGCATCTTCTCACCTCTTTCCACATCCCCACTTCTGATGCTGTCCGCAGGAAGCACCCTCACTTATCTCCACATGCCCGTCCTCTCCTTGTGGTTTGACCTCACACGCAGCCCACGCCACTCTCCCCAGCCTTTAGCACACCTTTCCTTCTCCATTCCGTTTTTACACACCTCCCTCCCCACCTCTGACTCAACACCCGCACTCCCGTTTCGGCCTACCTTTAACTTCTGTTGCCGGCGCGTTCAGCCCAGGACTCAACTCTCCTTAGCGCCCCCTACGGGCTATAGCCTTAAGCCACGCCCCCAAGCCCCCTCTTCTCAGGCAGAGCCAGCTCAGCGCCGGGTCTGGTTGCCTCTTCGCTCCGCAGGGCATGTTCGTGCTGGGATTGCCCTACGCCATTCTGCACGGCGGCTACCTGGGGTTGTTCCTCATCATCTTCGCCGCCGTGGTGTGCTGCTACACCGGCAAGATCCTCATCGCATGCCTGTACGAGGAGAACGAGGACGGCGAGATAGTGCGAGTGCGGGACTCGTATGTGGCCATCGCCAATGCGTGCTGCGCTCCGCGCTTCCCCACGTTGGGTGGCCGCGTGGTGAACGTGGCGCAGATCATCGAGCTAGTGATGACTTGTATCCTGTACGTGGTGGTGAGCGGCAACCTCATGTATAACAGCTTCCCGGGGCTGCCCGTGTCACAGAAGTCCTGGTCCATCATCGCCACGGCGGTGCTGCTGCCCTGCGCCTTCCTTAAGAACCTCAAGGCCGTGTCCAAGTTCAGCCTGCTGTGCACTTTGGCCCACTTCGTCATCAACATCCTGGTCATCGCCTACTGCCTATCGAGGGCGCGCGACTGGGCCTGGGAGAAAGTCAAGTTCTATATCGACGTCAAGAAGTTTCCCATCTCCATTGGCATCATCGTGTTCAGCTACACGTCGCAGATCTTCCTGCCTTCGCTGGAGGGCAACATGCAGCAGCCCAGCGAGTTCCACTGCATGATGAACTGGACGCACATCGCCGCCTGCGTGCTCAAAGGCCTCTTTGCGCTCGTCGCCTACCTCACCTGGGCCGACGAGACCAAGGAGGTCATCACGGATAACCTGCCCGGTTCCATCCGCGCTGTGGTCAACATCTTCCTGGTGGCCAAGGCGCTGTTGTCCTACCCGCTGCCCTTCTTCGCTGCTGTCGAGGTGCTGGAGAAGTCGCTCTTCCAGGAAGGCAGCCGCGCCTTCTTCCCCGCATGCTACGGCGGCGACGGCCGTCTCAAATCCTGGGGGCTGACGCTGCGCTGCGCGCTGGTCGTCTTCACGCTGCTCATGGCCATCTATGTCCCGCACTTCGCGCTGCTCATGGGCCTCACGGGCAGCCTCACCGGCGCCGGCCTCTGCTTCCTGCTGCCCAGCCTCTTCCACCTCCGTCTGCTCTGGCGCAAGCTGCTGTGGCACCAAGTATTCTTCGACGTCGCCATCTTCGTCATCGGCGGCATCTGCAGCGTGTCCGGCTTCGTGCACTCGCTCGAGGGCCTCATCGAGGCCTACCGAACCAACGCGGAGGACTAGGGAGCCAGGGCAATCTCCAGCGCTCCTTCCCCTCCCTACCACCCCACCCCCACCAACCCAGTGCGCCCAGCCGCCGCGCTTGGGAAGCCAAGCTTTAAACATCTCTGGTTCCTAGTTTCTTATTATTGGGGATGGGGGTGGGGTGGGAGGGGATAGGGATCCACAATCCATAGCGTCTGCGTTTCTCTTGTCCTATCTTTTCCACAACATCTTGGTTTCCGGGGAGGCGAGGGCACATTTGTGGGCAGGGTTATCTGTCCTTCCACGAGGGGCCCCGACACCTTGGCCTTGTCACCAAGAGGGGTGGGACGGGAGGGAGGGGGGCGCAGCTCGCAGGCGCAGAAACTTGACCTTACGGGGACATTTCACAGCCATCCAGTGCTCGGAATCTGCAGCCCAGCCATTTCCTGCAAGAGCGCTTCCCATTCCGTAAACATTTCAACCGTGCAGCGGGAAAGGCTGGCGGGAAATCCGCTTCGGGTGGGCGATTTCCCTCGGCAAAGCGGGAGGCAAGAAGCCGCGGCGGGGCCGGCTTGCCTGTGGGTTTTCAGGAATCCAGACTCATCTTGTGCAATTTATCAGGTTGTGGAACTGTTCTGTGCGTGTGGTGTGCTCGTGGTGAATAAGATGAAATGTATATCAGAAAAAAATCTATCTCTAATTTAGAGTGCGGTGCATAATTATATCCGCAAATAAAGAAGAAACAATGGTGCCCGCGGCCTCCTGTCAGTTCTGCGTTGTGCATCCGCGGGGATCCCAGCACTCCTCCGGCGGCGGGGAACCGGCTCTGGCCCGCGGGGTGAAGCAGGTGGTCGTGATGAAGCAGCTCTATTTAAAGGGTCCTGGGAGAGCTCCAAGGAAGGAGAAGGATGGTTGGTCTGAACCAAGGGCCGGCTCTACAGGCTTCTGGACTGCCAGGAAAAGGTTTGTTTGGAATCTCTTGCCAGGGTTGGATCCATCCGAGAATTTGGTGGATGCTCTCAACCTCCAATTTAAAAAAAATTATTTATGTACAAAGCACTACACGCTTGTTCAATGACTATTTATAGACAACCCATCATAGCTGGGACCCGTGCTAGGTTCCAGGAGGAACAAACTCAGCCCTGCCCTCTGGAGCTTACAGCCTAGTGGAGAGGCAGACAATCACGGAAGGACATGCAGAAATTCACAGCATGACTGCCTGGCCTCGAAGGCATTGCTTACCCTAAAGAATACCCCGCCCCACCCCTAAGCCCAAGCTGAGGTTTACACAGCCACAGTAAAGAGATCCGGCTGTTTTAGAACCAACAGCCCTGAGCCATTTGGGTCAGACCTTTCCTTTTCTTCTTTCTTTTTCCGCACAGCCTGTTTAAGCATGCGTTCGCTTGAATTACCCAGTCTTTTTTCATGCAGATATTATTGCACAAAAGGAGGGGCACTCACACTGCCTCCAGGAGTGCCAGTCCCGGAATGGTTAGAAAGGGTTGTTGGTAGACTTTCCAGACAGGATCAGGAGTGCAGGAAGGCTGGGAAGTTCCCGGGGTTCCTCTCTCATCCCTAGAGAAAGGGGGTTCTTGGTCTCTACCACCAAGGCAGAGGACTGTTTGGAATGATTTCTCCAGATGCAATTGGTATGGGGAAGGGCCGGGAGAATGCTGAAGCATGGTGTCCATTTGTCCCTGCTGCTGCGACTGGTGTGGGTGTGTGTGCGGGTATGAGAGAGAGCGTGCCTATGTAAAGATATGCGTGTGGGGCGAGGGGAAAGCTGTCTTTGTATCTCGTGAGAGCTTTGATGAATGTGTGTGTGTGCATATGTGTGCAGAGCATCTCTGTGAGCCTGCCTGTGTTAGTGGTGATTTTGGATTACCCTGGTTCTGCTTCCACCACATGGGAGTGGGAGCCGGAAGAGGGATAAGATCCGGTCCCCTCTGCTGCTCGCGGTCCTGACGATTTAAGCGGACCATTTGAGCTGTCTACTTTTATCTCCCCAACCCCCTTATGTCACTATGGTCGGGCGTTCTGCATTCGGAGCTGGTCAGAGGATTCTCAGTTTCCCGGCCCCCTACACCCTCTGATGTCTCCCAGGCCTGGGGAATTAACTGCTCCTCCCCCTGCCCTGCCTCCCACTGCTCCTCAGTGGGTCCATGGACCTTAGAGTGCGCTCTGAGTCAGCGCGCAGTGTGTAGGCTTCAGGGAGAGCCCGAACTTCTGCAGTGGAAGGGAAGGTGCGATCGCCAAGCTGTACCAGCTCAGTCCTTCCCGTCTTTGAAAGGACAAATGTACAAGACTCTGAACAGCGGCTGACACCTCTGGGGACTCGCCTGGCTCCGCTCTACCTTCTCCTGGCTCCTGGCTTTGTGCTCGACTTGCAGGAGCCCGGGCGTTGCCCCGCGTGGGTCCCGAGGGTGGTAGGGGCTGGAGAGCCAGCCTCCTAGTGCTGTAAGGGAAGCCCTGCACCGTTGTCTGTAGGACACCCATCCCCAGACACGCTTTCAGGCAGCCGGGAGAAATAGGGGACAGGAGTAGATGGGACCCATCTCCACACCCCTCCCCTCGAGCACCAAAGTGCGTGGGTAGAAGTTAAAAGGAAGAACTCCTACACCGTCCTCGGGTCTGCGGTGAGCTCGCTGAGTTTAAAGATAGGCCAGGCAAGATTCATTAGTATAGTTTCCTCCCAAATAGCTAGGCATGAAAGATCAGCAACAGCGACGTTCAGATGGAGCAGGGCCGGTAGCAGTACTATCTATATTAAGCCGTATTGAGTCTGAGGCTAAAGGAAATATTAGCAAAACCAATTCTGTCTTGATTTCAAGTTGTATTATTTTGTTCATCGTGTTATTTTGAAAATCATCGTTCGCTTGGGTTTTTGAGTGTTTTAAATAACTGCATAAAATGTTACTTTGCTTATTGAATTATTGGCATCCCCTTAAATTTTGCTCTCTAAGCAAACGCCTCTCTTGCCTCCTGCTGATCCCAGTCCTGGGTGTGAGGTAGGGCTTGAGAGATGGACTCTACTCCCTATAGGTCAGGATTGAGTATTTTCAAGGATCTGGCTACAAATCCACAGTGATGCTGTGGGTGCCATCCCTGCCAGTTGTGGGGTCCAAAAGGGTCAGGTCAGGAGGGGCCTCTGGCCAGGAACACCCCAGCAAGATGGTCCAGAGGTGCTGAGAGCCCATCCAAATCCCATGAGGTGGGGGGAGGGGGGAGATCTACACTTCCAGGAGCTCCCAGCAGCCCCCTGGGACTGGCATAGAAACAGGGTGAAGAGATTGAGGGTTTTGCGGAGGGAATTACAGGCTAGGCAAGGGAGAGCACAATTAAAGGAATTATTAGTATTACCCAGTATCTGGTACAAGTTCTGGCACACACACAGGATATATCAATGAAATATTTATTGAGCGCCCACTCTAGGCCACACTTGGGCTAAGAACTGTTCTGGGCTCCAGGGTGCAGCAGTAAAGACAGACAGGGCCTCTGTTGATCCTGACTAAACTCTGTTTTACCAAGACTCTATAAATCTATGGGCTGGAGGTCAAGGGTAAGGGGAAAGAGCCTCAAAATCTCAGAGCTGCCACAGAGTCCTTGTGAAACTCTTGAAGGATCTGCTGATCTGCCAGACCCTGTTAAAATTTCTCTGTTCCGGTCTTTTGTCATTTTAGCTGGGGACTCAGCTGGAGCCAAGACCTTATGCTGAGGGCTGCCTGGAGGATATGGAACTAACTTACCTACAATATTCTCACCAGCCAAGGCTCTTGCTCACCTGCAGCCAAGGGAACTTGCCCCATGGCAAGCACCTTTTGGGATACCTTGCTCTGACCCCCAGCAAAGTAAGACCAAGGTGACATGAACTAGTCCTGCAAAAATGATCAGAGAGCTCAGGCTGTGTCAACAATGTCTGCAAAGGGACAGGCTACTAAAAGGCCACAGCTCTCCCCACGTCCAATAATACTATCAGTGAATTAGCAGAATCTGGGCGGAAGCTGGAGACTCCATGCTAAGTTCCTGGCCTCCAGCCCAAATCTGCTGCTTGTCTCCTTGGCTACATAGCTATCTCTTCCTTTACCCAGGCACTTGGCCCTGGGATCCCTGAGCTTCCTTTACCCTCAGCACAAGGCCATGATCAGCCATGAAAAATCACAGCTCAAGAGCCCACCCAGTTTGATACCTATTCCCATCACATTGTTCTGGTCAAGCTTTGGCAGACTGGGTGGCACATGGAACAGTTTTCTTGGAACAGGTTTCTGATGGCTCCATATTCTTGGGTCCTACCATGCAGATTCCCTCAGGAACCAAAGCACATGCATCACCTGATCGCCTAAATGTGTGTTTGCTAGTCAGGACAAAGACCAACCTGAGAGCAGCTTAACCAAAAATAAGCTCTATTTCCTTTTCACATAAAAATCAGAGCTGTTAAGAGGACCAGACCCATGCTTCTCAAACTTTAATACATGCATGAATCACCTGGGGATCTTGTTAAAATGTAGGTCCCTGATTGACTAGGTCTCAGTGGGGCTGGAGATTCTGCATTTCTAACAAGTTCCCAGGATGATGCTGACCCTGCCAGGCTGCAAGCCACACTTGGAATTAAAGGGTCTGGCACACCAATTCTCAGTCTTTGCTTTGTAACGTAAAGCATCCCGTGCCCACATTTTGCCCCATACGGTAAAATCAGATTCCCTGGAGGGTGGGACCCAGACATCAGCACCTTTCATGCTTCTCACACAGCAGTCACTGGTGTGTAGCAATGATCAAATTGTACTGGGCACCACTGTCCTTCAGAGGGCAATCTACAGAAATTTACATATCTCCAGGCATTGACACCCAGCTGCCAAGTTCAAAACTTGAAGTCCCCAGGTTAGTTCAAGTACAATAAAATCTACTTCTCATGCTTCAGCCCGTTTGGGTGGACCCAGCTTTGTGAGTTTGACCACACAGACTCCATTTTGCATCAGCTCAGCTACACTGACGTCATCGTTTCTTCACTCACTCCTCAGCGGGTGCTCCCCAGACTGGACAGACTTCTGCACACTCTTTAGCTTCCAGTTGCGGGGGAGGAGCCGTTATCTGCTGGTCATTCCCCACCTTGGGACACCTCAGCAATACTTTGGACCGGGCTTTATCCTAAGTGTTGTTAAATCTGTAAGGCTTTATAGTTGGACCAGCAATATCCATGCCCTGGTCACTCTTCACAGTAAAGGGAATTCCAAGAGTGGGGGCTCAGTCCTTTTGTCCATAATGATTCTGCCAGCCTTTGTCGTAGGCATTCTTTTAGCCACTGCGAGAAGGTGTACCCCAATGCTAAAATATACCAATAAGAATGTGAATAAACTTGACCAGAATATTACAAAGCCCCCCGCCCCCCGGGGCGGGGAGGGGCTGATCTGCCTTATTTTTCTTGGTTACAGCTCTCTGTCTCTCCTTTCCAGGGAGAACTCCTTGGTCCATTGTTCTCAGTGGCTCTTGGCTTTGCCTTCTGAGAAGTTTGCTCTTATTCATTATCCTCCTGAGGATCTTGGATAGTCTCTCCCTTTTGGGATTGCACAACTTCCATACCCAGCTTCCTTCTGGTCAGCTTTTGGATCCTATGGTTGTACTGGGGGTCAAATACTTACAGAATTTTGGGGTCCAGGCTTGTGTTTTCTTGGCAATATAATTCCCTCAGAGCTTAGCAGGTGTTGTGGATTGGACTGCACCTCTCTAAAAGATATGTTTGAGGTCCTAACCCCTGGTATCTTTAAATGGGTCCTTATTTGGAAATAAGATTGTTGCAGATGTACAGATATAATTAGTTAAGGTGAAGTCCTACTGAAGTAGGGTGGATCCCTTATCCAATATGACTGTTGTCCTTAAAAGAGGCGGAAAAGAGATACATAGAGAGACACACAATGAAAGCAGGGAGTGGAGTGATGTGTCTCCAAGCCAAGTATTGCAAGCAACACAAGGAGCCAAGAAAAAGGCATGGAACAAATTCTTCCCTAGAGCCTTTAGGCAGACCATAGTTCTGCTGATTCCTTGATTTTTGGACTTCTAGCATCCAGAACTCTGAGAGTATACATTTCCGTTGTTTTCAGCCATTTCAGTTTGTGGCACTTAGTTTTGGCAGCCCTAGGAAACCAGTATAGCAAGCCTATGATCTATTTCCTTTTAGCAATTTCCATGGGCAAGTAATCACAGCCATAGACTTTTGTCTAGTGCTACATTGTGCAACAGAGTAGCCACTAGCTACATAGGTAAATTTACGTTTAAATGTGAATAAGATAAAATAAACTTACATTTACATTTCAATGTAAATAAAATAAAATATAAAATGAAATAAAACATTCAGTTCCTCAGTTGCATTATTCACATCACAAGTGCTCAATGGCCACATGTGGGTATGAGCTACTGCATTAGACATTACAAATTGTAGAACATTTCCATCAAGGCAGACAGTACCAATTGGACAGCATTGACCTAGTGTGTTGGTCAGTTTTCCGCAGCAATAATGCTGCATAGCAACCCCAGAATTTTAGTGGATCATAAGAACCAACACTTTTCTTGTTCATGGGTCCATGGAACAGCTCAGCTTTAGGTTGCAGGTCAGCTGGGCTTGGCTCCAGGCTGTATTTTGGGTTTGGGTCCTCTTCATGTATCCTCTTTGGACTCTGCACATGCTCTTCTCATAACTAATAGCAGCAGTGCAAGAGGGCAGTCTAAACTGCCCAAGCACATTTAAAGCCTCTACTTGAATTACATTAGGGTAACAGCCCACTGGCTAAAAGCAAGTTACATGGTCAAGACCAATATCAGTGTCTATAGTGAGAGACACAAGCCACATGGTTGATGTTATGGATACATGATCCTATTATAAGTGAGTGAAGAACTGGGAATAATAATGCAATCTACCCCCACCCATACGTAGTGCTTTTGTTTTCTGAAAAGGTTATATATTCACATAGTGAAAAATAAAAACAAATGTATCAAAAAGCATGCAGTGAAACAGTCTCTCACACCTAACTCACCCACCTCATGCCCTCTTTAGAGGTAAATTATTTTTATTAGTTCGTCTATCTGCATGAAAATATAAACAAAAACATATGCATTTGTCTTCCCCTCCTTTCTTAAAAGGAGTTCATTTTACACTGTACTGCCTTCACTTACTTCTTTAAAATATATATCTTGGTGATTTTCCCATATTGGTATACACAGGTATAGTTCTTAAGCTTACATTCACTTACATTTACTGGCCTCTGTGTTCTGCTTGTCCCTACTCTCTTAGCTTAATGATGGATACTTTCAGGTAGATGACTGAAATGATGGGCTGCATTGGAAGGCAACACTTCTAATCTGATTTTGTCACTAGGCAAGTTCCAAATCTGGCGTAGAAGTGTTCATAGAGGTTCTTGAGAAAGCTTGGGGGTCTCATCTCTTGCTAAGGATGTTTGTTCACCATCACTTTCTATAATGAACTTGCTTTTACCTCTCAAACTTAAGTGTTGTAGCGCTGGGAGGGTAGAGTCAAGGTGCGGCTCTGATTCTTGTTGTCTCCCTAGCTAGTGGAAAGAGGAAATGGGGGAGGGGGGAGTGTGCCCAATCTTTTTGGAACTAAAACTTGGGGGCTGAGGTGTCCCCATCACCTCCACTCCCACCCCCATTGGCCAGAACTCAGGATCACAACAAGTGAAATGACCACGAGGGCAAGTTATGCCACTAAAAGGAAGAGAGTATACATGCTGAGAGACAGTGGTACTTTTCTTAGTGTTTGAGAAAAGTGGTACTTGACTTAGTGTTTGTTTCCAGTTAGAGGGCACAGTCTTTTAAGTTCCTAAATACATAAAGCTGTTTTAAAGCTTTATACTGTATTATAAAATATAACATACATGCACAAAAGTGCACAAATCATAAATGGACAGCTTGATGAATTTTCACAAAGTGAACACGCCTGCCTAGCGAGCTTTACAGTCAAGAAGTTGAACAGCCAGCAACCCAGACTTTGCATTTCCTTGACTGGGAGACTAGGGACTACGTAACCATGTGGAGGCGGAGCCAAGGGCGGTTGAAGGTGAGTTACCCCGAAATAGGGCGTGGCTAAGACAAAAGGCGGGGCCCCATGGAGCTTAGAGCCCAGTCCTTGAGGCCTGGAGGGGCGGGGCTTGGTGACGCTCCATGGGGCGGGGCTTACTGGCCCCGAGTCCCGGCTGGGGCAAAGGGGTGTGGTAAGGTCGGATGGTTGGTCCTGGCAGGAGTTAATGGCCAGGGTGGACGGGCCTAGCGATCTCGAAGGTAGCCTGGGCCACGAGGGGCGAGTCAGTTGAAGAAGGTCGTGGGGCTTAGCGACGAGAAGAGGTTTGGAAACTCTTTAGGACCGGAGCCACAGGGCATTTTTACGCACGGGGGCGGAGCTTCGCGCCGTCTGGGCGGACGCTGCGGAGAAAGGCGGAGCCAGCGCCCGCGCTGCAAGATGGCGACTGGTATCGCTGGGCCGGTGGGGAACGTGTTCCCGTTCCGTGACGCCCGCGCCACTCCAGACCCAGTGCTGGAGGCCGGCCCGGTGTCACACGGGCCGCTGCCGGTGCCTCTGGTCCTGGACAACGGGTCGTTTCAGATCCGCGCCGGCTGGGCGTGCCCCGGACAGGACGCGGGCCCGGAACCGCGGC
Source organism: Macrotus californicus (assembly GCA_007922815.1). Classification (NCBI taxonomy): domain Eukaryota; kingdom Metazoa; phylum Chordata; class Mammalia; order Chiroptera; family Phyllostomidae; genus Macrotus; species Macrotus californicus. Next base: position 37,727 of record VMDR010000513.1, read on the forward strand.
TACAGTTCCGCGCAGTGTGCGCTCGCGGGCGCGGCGGGGCTCGGGGCGGGGCGGGTCCGCAGGTGGGCAACGCGCTAGGTAGCCTGGAGCCGCTGCGCTGGATGCTGCGCTCGCCCTTCGACCGCAACGTGCCAGTCAACCTGGAGCTGCAGGAGCTGCTGTTTGACTACAGCTTCCAACACCTGGGTGTCTCCTCACAGGTGAAGGGGAAGGGGAGGGAGGTGGGTTGGGCTTGAGGGGGAAGGATGCGGTAGTGTGTGTGCACACTCTGCCCTCGGAGGAATAATTGTCATTCCAGTAGCACTCATTGTTATCCAGGCATTCATTTAGTCACTCGATCAAGTGCTAAGCTTCTAACGTGTGGCTAGGCGCTTGGGTACAGCAGTGAACAAAACAACGCCCCTTTCCTCTTGGAGCATACATTCGGACATATTGCTTGTTTGTTAATACATTATATATTAACTAATATGTATTGAGCACTTAACTCTGTCTCAAGCACTTTTCTGGGCGTTTGGAATACGTTCGTGAATGTAACCCAAAACTTGTGTTTATGGAGTTAGTAAGGACAGAGATTCTAGTATGAAAAGACAGACAATAAATAGAATTTAGTAGATTCTATGGCATTGTAGAAGAGAGGAGAGGGTTAGGTTTTTTTCAGTAAGATGGTCGGGGTACAACTCAGGAAAAAGGTGACGTTCCAGCAAGGACTTGAAAGGACATGGTTGAGGGAGCAAGCCAAGTATCTGAGGGAATGGTGTTCCAGAGGAACCAGCCAGGGAAAAGGCCCTGTGGCAGAAGGATGCCCTAATCCGAACTGCAGGGCAGCCAGAGGGAGGGCAGGAGAGCAGTAGGTGGAAGAGGAAGGAAGTCAGAGATAATTGGGGGCCATGTCACACATCTTCTGGCTTTTACTGAGTGAAATGAGGAGGTATGGTGTGGACCAGAGGAGAGACATGACTTATGTTCCAAAGAATAGCAGTAGCTGCTGTATGGGGAATGGGCTGGCCTGGGTCATAAGGTGGCATCAGGGAGACCAGTGAGGAGGGTGTTGCAAAAACCCAGATGAAGAGGTGATGGTCACTTTACATGAGGGAGGTAGCGGGGCCGGGGGGGCGGTGGTGGTAAGAAGCTGTTGGTTTCTGGAGATACTTGGAAGATAGAGCCAAGATGACTTGGAAGAGGCTTGACTTAACCTTAAATTGACGCCATGTTCATATTTTCCAAAAACAACTTCCTGTGAAGATGAGTGCTTTACATTTGCTTCTGATCAGGCTTTTGATTGGAGACCAAAAGCAAATTCAGCCCTTGCAATAAAGGTTTTGGTGTTTTTAAGAAGAGTATTCTTGTATCAACCATCTTTTTGCTCTTTTCTTTCAAAGTAGGGCTGTGTTGATCATCCCATAGTTTTGACAGAAGCCGTCTGCAACCCACTGTATTCACGACAGATGATGTCTGAGCTTCTCTTTGAGTGCTACGGGATTCCCAAGGTGGCCTACGGAATAGACAGTCTGTTCAGCTTCTACCACAGTAAGCCAAAGAACTTGATTTCCAGTGGGCTCATCATTTCATCTGGATACCAGTGTACACACATTTTACCCATCTTAGAAGGGAGGTGAGTTGCATTTGCGGCATTTGAATACTCTTTTGAGAAGCATTCAGGAAACATTTATTGGGTACCTGCTTTAAAGGTGGAGTTGAAAAAGCAAACACTGGACCTTAAACTGGCCTCTGGGCTTAGCTCCAACCTGTCTCACTTTGTGACTATGGGTAAGTCACTTCACCTTCCGTCCTTTGTGACCGCCTGAAAGGAAGTGGGGTGTATGGTCTCTGAGGTCCAGATCCACAATTCTAGAATTTTATAATTCTGATTTATGGTAAGATAGCTAACACAGTCTCCCTGCAAGTACTAGGCGCTCAATAAAAATGTCTGAATAAATTATTTGAATAAACTTAATTTAGACTGTCTTTGTGTTCAGGAGTCACTTTCTTATTAAGACAGTATTGTTTTTATTTAAAGTTCTTTAATCACCATAGTTTAGAACTTTTTCAGGTATAGTGCCTGGCATATAATAGGTACTTATTAAATATCTTTGAGTTAAATAAAAGGTGAAGGTAGTTTCTGTCATGTTTAAAATCTGTTCTCCCTGGCTGGCGTGGCTCAGTGGATCGAGCGCAGGCTGCAAACCAAAGGGTCACTGGTTCGATTCCCGGTCAGGGCACATGCCTAGGTTGTGGGCCAAGTCCCCAATGGGGGCCACGTGAGAGGCAACCACACATTGATATTTCTCTCTCTCTTTCTCCCTCCCTTCCCCTCTCTAAAAATAAATAAATAAAATCTTTAAAAAAATAAATAAAATCTATTCTCATTTTATAGTTGGGCTTTTGTTGCATGCAACAAAAACCAAGGCCAGCATCACGCTCTCCTAAGAGCATTTCACATTGAGTAAAGAGGGTGTATAAGTGGGGAAAGAAGCCCTGGCTTTGAGGTTGAATGCCTGGTTTGCAGCCCTGCTGAGGACGAGGCACCTAACCCCTTCACTTAGTTTCCTACCATGTGAAATTAGGACACACTGATGCTCAGGGTACCGTGAGGATGAAACGAGATCATGTACATGATGGCATTTTGTGAACTGTAAAGCTGTCTGAACATTTAAGTCCAAACAAGTGCTGTGGAATATATTGAGCCCCATAGTGGGAATTTCTCTTGATGTTTTTACAAAATTTATGAAGAAAAAAGTAATTCGTAGACATTAACAAACACTCCTATACAGAGTTGTCTGCATTATGTAAGACAATATGCAGAAATTTAAAATAATGTGTTTTTTGTGTATCAGACAATTATTTTACCTGAAGTCTAAGAGATGATCAGGTTGGAGCGTTATCCTGTTCTTTGCTGGCATCTGCTGGTGAGGTGTGATACAGCAGCGACATTTCAATATAGAGCAACTTCCTAGTGCTCTGCTGCTCTTTCTCACATTAAGAAAATGAAGTTACTGTGGCTCTCTTCCCCTTCAGTTCATGTGAAAGGGACCTGGTACTTTGAGGAGATTACAGTAAGCCAACATACGTGTGATTACTTCATATGTGTGTGTCAGTAGAAGTCGAGTGTCTGGGGAAGGGGTTCCCAAAGTCGGGCCTACACAAGAGTTGCCTGGCAAGCTTGTTAAAGTACAGAGTCCCAGACCACCCCAGAGCAAATGAGTCCTGGGAATTGGCACATTTAACATTTTCCCAGCTAATTCTAGGATGCTTGGTTCCGGGACCACAGTTTGAGAAATGCATGGTGAGTCACAGAAGGGTCTGACTGCAGAGAACGTGTTCTTCCCATTACACTGGTGTCCTTCTAAAAGCTTTGCAGAAGTGCAATGGCCACATGCCTGTCTGGGTGTGCACTAGGGATTCTGCATTGGTTAAGAGGTTGGACCATGGGAACTTTAAGTCCCTTCTAACCGTAAGGTTTTATGTTCTCCCAGCTGGTCTGTTTCTTTCCCTTTCGTCTACATTAAACTATCCTTTCTCCCTAAAGGTGTTCCATAATCTCTTTCACGTTGCCAAAAATCAAGTGCTCTTTTCCATTTCTTGGTTGTAGGTTAGACGCTAAAAATTGCAAACGCATCAATCTGGGAGGAAGCCAAGCAGCTGGTTACCTCCAGCGTCTCCTGCAGCTGAAGTACCCTGGGCACCTGGCGGCTATCACGCTCAGCCGCATGGAGGAGATCCTGCATGAGCACAGCTACGTCGCTGAGGATTATGTGGAAGGTGATGAAGGGGTCATTTGCTTGCGGCTTTTGGATGTTGTCTGCTTTCGGGGGTATTCCTTCAGTTGTTCCCAGGGTGACTCTTTTGCTCACTTTTTTACCCATTACCTTTTAGAATCCCTTTCCCCTTTGGGTATTTACCTTCATAAACTCTTGAGCTAACTGATAACTTACATATGTAGGTTATTTTTAAAATTGTTTGGGCTATTCCAGTTCCTTTGCCTTTACGTATAAATGTTAGGATTAGCTTGTCCATCCATGTGTACAAAAAGTTTTGTTGGGATTTTGATGGAAAGTACGTTAAATCTACAGATAAGATTGGATATTAAACAACAACATTCTAAATACAAATCCAGATAAGATATTAAACCCATTGGGGAAAATTGACATTTTTCACTATGTTGAATCTTCCAGCTGATGAACATAGTGTGTCTTTCCATTTATTTAGGTCTTTATTGACGTCTTTCATCAGCACTTTGTAGTTTTCACCATATAGACCCTGTTTTATTAGGTCTGTGCTTAAGTGTTTATTTCTTTGTGTTTTCTCTGTCACTTTTCAGTTGCTCATTGCTAGTGTGTAGAAATTCATTTAACTTTTCTGTGTTGACCTCGTACCCTGTGACTTTGCTAAACTTAGTTCTGGTTTTTTGTAGATTCCTTAGGAATTTCTATGTGTGGGCATGTTATCTGTAAACACTTTTATTTCTTTCTTTTCAATTTTTGTGGCCTTTTATTTTTTTCCTGCCTTATTGCACTGGTCAGGACTTTCAGTACAGTGTGGAGTAGGAGCGGTAAGAGTGGACACCCTTGCCTTGTTCTCAGTTCCTTATCCTGCTGGGGGTGGGGTGTAGGGGAAGCATTTAGTCTTTCCTTGTTAAGTACGTGATGGTAGCTCTAGGTGTTTTGCAGATGCCCTTTACCAAGTTAAGGAAGTTTCCTTCTGTTCCTAGTTTTGCTGAGCATTTTTATTATGAATGGATTTTGACTTTTGTGAAAAGCTTTTTCTGCATCAATTAATATGATTCTCTATGGTGTTTCTGCTTTGGACTGTTCGTTATAATGATTACTTTTTAAATATTGAAGTAGGGTTGATTTGGGGGGGGAATAAACCCACTTGTTCCGTATTTATCTTTATATATATGGCTTGATTTGATTTGCTAATATTTTGTGGGATTTTTGTGTTCATGGGGGATATTGATCTGTAGTTTTTACTGCCTTTGGATTTGGCATCAAGGTGATGCTAACCTTGTCAAATGAGCTAGAAAGTATTCTACTTTCTGGAAGAGACTGTATAAATATAATTGATATTGCCGTATTTTTAAAAAATATTTGATGGAGTTCTCCAGTGGAACCATTTGAGCCTAGGAGTTTTTTTCTGAAGGTTTTTTATACTATGAATTCGATTTCTTTAATAGACATAGGAAGATTTAGGTAATTTCACTAATTTCTTTTTATTATTTCCTTCCTTGTACTTGCTTTAGGTTTATTTTGCTTTGTTTTGAAAATTTTTTGTTACTACATGTTATCTGTTGTGTTTTTTACTATTTCTTTCTGTAGTTTTTCAGTGGTTGCTCTAGAGAACCTACTTTACAGAGTCTACTTGGAATCGCCGCTTTACCAGTTCAGGTGAAGTGTGGACATGTTGGCGTGCTAGAGGCTCCTTTGTCTTTCCTCCTTTTTGCTGGAGTCGTCCTATATAATCATCTGCATGCACTGGGAACTCATCAGGCTGTGTGATGGTTTTTACTTTTCATTGTCCAACATTTTAAACTCAAGAGGAGGTTTGTTACATTAACCCGATTTTCATCATTTCTGTTGCTCTTCCTTCATCCTGAATGTTTCAGTTTTCCTTCTGGTGTCATTTCTGTTTGGAGACCTTTATTTAGCAGTAATTTTAGAACAGGTCTGTGGGCATTATGTCCAGGCTTTGGAGCTGCATTTCGTTGATTAGGTGGTTCAGGGATCAGGTGGTGCGTGCTTTTTCATCTTTCCCAGACCTCAGACCCTGGTGTAGACTCTCTCATTTCTCTGCTAGTAGTGTTGCTATTTTATAATTTTCAAAGTTATTTCTTTGAAGAACTGCAGAAATGGCGGTGCCCGGACTATTATGAAAACAACGTCCACAAGATGCAGCTCCCATTTTCCAGCAAGCTCCTCGGCAGCACACTGACCGCTGAGGAGAAGCAGGAACGGCGCCAGCAGCAGCTGCGGCGGCTGCAGGAGCTCAATGCCCGGCGGCGGGAGGAGAAGCTGCAGCTTGATCAGGAGCGTCTGGACCGACTGCTGTATGTGCAGGTAACGGCACATCCCGACGGGCCTGCGGCCTTGTCCCACAACATGGTCCCAGAGAATGTCCTCCCGCATGCTCTTCCTCACCCATGAAACACATCGACTCAGTGGCTATTGGGGTCCAGAAGGAGTTCAGATTGTCGATATAGAGGATGGTGTAGCAGCAGGTGTTTTCTGAAAGAGCTGTGGACTCTGGCTTTACTGATTTATGTCAGCCTTACAATCTCTTTTATTTTTTAACTTTTTAACTGAAGTGCAGCATGCGCACTGCGAAGTGTACCAATGTGACATGTGTAGCGTGTGCATTTTCACAATGTGAAACACACAGTGTGTCTGCTCTGCAGACCCAGAAGGAGCATTACCAGCAACCCAGCAGTCTCCCCCATGTCTGCTGTTGGTTCTCTTCCCACCTCTCCCTACCCAAACAATGACAGCGTTTCTGATGCTTGTCACCATAGGTTAGTTTTGCCTGATCACGTGGTGTTGAAACCAGGATGCAATGGCAGCCTAGGGGCGAGGGGTGGGGTGGCAGGATAGCTGTGGGAACCTTTGGGGGAGGTGTGATTTTGTGGTGGGGCAGGCTCGGGAGCTCTGGGAGCCCTCTCCTGTTGTCCTCCTTCTCTTTTTGGATTCTAAGCTACTGCTCTTTCCTTCCTGTTTGTGATTGCACTGGTGACTCGGCGTGAACTGTGACTGCTCCGGTGTCAGGAACTTCTAGAGGACGGCCAGATGGATCAGTTTCACAAAGCTCTGATAGAGCTGAACATGGACTCCCCCGAAGAGCTGCAGTCCTACATACACAAGCTCAGTTCGGCCGTGGAGCAAGCCAAGCAGAAAATCCTCCAGTCAGAAGTCACCCTTGAGGTGGACGTGGTGGACAACAAGCCTGAGGTACCGGCGTCCGGGGAGGGTGGGCCTGTGGGGTCATTTAGAGAGAGCAGCCCTGCCTGAGGGCAGCAGCTGTGTCTTGAGAAAGCTGACTTAAAGACAGTGGCTGTGACCAGACTGGGGCGGGGGGAGCCGGTGCAGTGAGTGGTGTCCTCAGGCACACAGACGGGGCAGTGATAGCACTGACTTTTGTCCCCGACATTCTGACCTGAGTGCTTGCACCCTGTAGACCTCTGGCCCCCCAGGGAGCGGAACGTGTATTTGGGGGGGGGCCAGGAAGAACCCGCACACGCTGGTCATGTGGTGCTGTCTGCAACCCGAACCTACTCCTGGGAGGGTCCTTAGTCATACACAGCCCTTAACTTTCTTCATTGATACGGCCAGAAGGGCAGGGGTCAGGGTTGAGATGCAGAGTCCTGAGTGGTGGCGGGGCTGCCTGCTCAGCCGGAAGTCGCTGGTTGCCCTCCTGTCTTTAGAGCTGGAAAAGGTGTTCAAAAGTGCACTCACCATTCCTGAGTCTGTCATCTCCAGAGTTCTCAAACAAAGGAACTTGTGCGCTGCTTTGTGACACTTCTGGGCCAGGATTGACCAGTCTGGCTTACTGATTTTTTGTTTTTAAATCAAATTACTTTAAATCTAAAACTATACTTATAAAGAAAGAGTCCTGCAGAAAAATCCAGTTTATTGCTGGGCACAGTGTGGTGCTGGCCGGTGACTTCAGAGCTCCACACGAAGCTGGTGTTTTCAATGACCATCTCCTAGCTGGAGGGTCACACTTAGCCCCTGCTCTCACCTCTCACTCTCCACGGGCCGTAGATGACAGGAGCGCAGCCCCTGGTCACGAGCATGCATGTTTGACAGAGCAGATCCTGAGTCAGGTGTCCCAGCTACAGCTCACTGGCTCACTGTGATCTCGGATCGAGGGGACCTTTTCTGCATCTTAATCGCACACAGCATCCCAGATCAGCTTTGGTAGAACCAGCGTGCATCTTCAGTTGCTTCTCCCAGTTGTCAGATCTGTGTTTTGGTTTGAGCTCTTCTTTCCTGGGATCCAGAACCAAGTTGTCTTTGTTGTCTATTCATCCATATTTAGTTTTTATCGTGCTTAACATGTCACCAGGACCTTAGCATCCTTACACCAGAGCTGTGCACTGAGCCACCAGCAGGTGAGGGGTTGCAGTTTCCTCGTCCGTGTATGATTGTGCAGCTAGCTGTGTCCCTGCTCCTGGATCAGACTCAGCATTGGCAGCCATGTTCTCGCCTCCTTCACGAAGATCAAGATCCTTAGATTCTCGCCTCCTAGTTCACCTTTTTTCCTCCTTAAATTACCTATTTCTAAACCAGCCCGCTCGTCGTGTTCTTTAGTCTCAGATGAAGAAATATTCCCTGTCCTTTCCAGAGTTTACCCTCCCTGTAAGGATGGTGAAATCATACATATTGATCAGGATTGAGAATACAGGGTCACCCACCCACGAGCCGCATATGCCACGTGACTTTTGGGGGGGTGTTGAAGGGCATTGCCTCATTTAGGAGTGAGTTTGGATGCTCGTTTACATCTGTAGTATACGTGGGTAGGTTCTAGAGGGTGTGTCTGTGTGTTCCGAATTATGTCGGTAATGCTTCATAGATTTTAAGAGTAAGAAGGGACTTGGAGATGCCGAATGCAGGGATCCCAGGCAAGCCTGGCTGATGGTTGTGTCTGCGCAAGCCCTCTTACGACCCCATCTCACAAGATGGTCCTTTCTGCAGCAGCTGCCCTGTTAGAGCTTTTTCCCACGGACTGCTGCCGAATAGTTCTTCCTGTGGCTTCTCCCTTTTGAGTCCCCAAGGTAAAACTCATCTCCCTTTCACATGGCAGCACCACAGATGGCCGAAGGTGTCATCCAGAACCACCCCTGACTCCCACCTAACTTCATTCGTCCAGGTCACAGTTAACATGTGTTCTAAACCCTTTACTGGGAATGGAACTGTATGTCTGCCTAGGCTCGTTGTCATTGAGGAGGAAAGCCTGACCTGCAGGACTCCACAGACAGGAAGCGTTCTGCCACCTCAGGAGCTTTCTGTCACATCTCCAGCCCAATGGACCTGCTGCCAACGGACTAATTGTTGGTTAAGCCCGTTAGTGTTGGCCCACATATTTATTAGCTATGAAGAGATTTATTTAATTTTGCTGGTAGTGCACATACTTTGTAAGGCACCAGCGGGCCCATCAGAGGGCTTCAGAGGAAGGGTGGGAGCTGAGGCTTGTACACTAGGAAAGGCAGGGACGAGAGCAAAGCCCATTCCTGGCTTTTCAGTCTTTTAATCCTTGTGTTCATTCATGTTCCTTTTTTTTAATAGTTCAGAAAATTTTTCATAGTTTTTGTGAACTTTTGGCCATTGGGGGATTCCAGTTCTTTTTTGTGACCGTGAGCTAACAGAACTAAGGCTCGAGGAAGTTACAGGATCTGTGCTGTTTCGTTTGTTCTGTTCTTAGACCCCTGACCTGGAGCCCTTGGAGCCAGCTCTGGAAGACGTGGAGAGCATCAATGACTTTGAACCCTTGTTTTCAGAGGAAACTCCTGAAGTGGAGAAGCCGGTCCCCGCTGTCCAGGTTGGACCCCTGCAGCCTAGACCATGCTCATGCTTTGAAGCCATGGCAAAAATGACCAGGCTAGTCTAGTCTGCTTCTTTAGGGATGTTATTTTTAAAAAGTCCCGGTTGTAGTTTCTAGAATGCGTGGCGAGGGGGAGGGGAGTACCACTGCTTAAAACATCCACAGTCAGAGTGTTCTCTCTCAGTGACTGTTTGGGGTTCCAGCACCAAGATCTGGGAATCTGTGCGCAATAGTCTGTCCGATGGAAATATTTGAGCAAGTAATTGGAGACTTCAGACCTGAAGACTAGCTTTAGTGGTTTAATTCGAATTTAAGCCAATGTCATTATGCTGAGTTCTACTTTCCTGTCATCACAATGGCAACCGGGGAGACTGACCCGAGTCTGAGACATGCCTGGGAGAAGGCTGGCTCAGCTGTGCAGGGACCAGGGCGCAGCGCAAGGCCCGGGGTGGGAGACCTGGTCTTCCAGCCTCTCTGCTGTCGCTCTTCACGAAGTCCCTTCCCTCTGCTCTTTGGGGGCCATTTCATGATGTGGATTTGCAGGTGGAAAAAGGGTAGAAAAATGGAATTATCCAATCAGGAGAGCTGGAGAGAGGTAACTCTGGCGTGGACGAAGCTACGTTGGAATAAGCAGTGCAGTGGGAGGGAGCTGGCAGCCGGGATGTTTGTCATGTGGCCTAAAATACCTTCTAAACCTTGGGTTTTTAAAGCCCGTGTTTAACTTGGCAGCATACCATCAGCTGTTTGTTGGGACAGAAAGAATTCGAGCTCCAGAAGTTATCTTCCAGCCATCTCTCCTAGGCGAAGAGCAGGCTGGGATAGCAGAGACTCTTCAGTACATTCTGGACAGGTGAGACTGGAACTTCTTTTGCTTCTTTTTTCCCAAACTGGTTCAAGTTTGAGCAACACGAGAGTGTATATGCACTGGCTGTCACATACTACACCTTCACATTATCGAAGGCTGGTGATTGTAAATCACCCTAAAAATTTGCGGAAAGTACAAGTGTTTTCCCTTCCCTGTAGACATTTCTTTAGGAGTTTGCATTTCTGTAAGAGCACACTTCCCCCTCCCGTTTACACAGGCATTCCCCTGCAGTGTGGGTTTTCACAATAAAGTTGGGCGAGCAAGGAATGTAACTTTCAGTGCTGTGGCTGCTGGTGGCTAAGCAAGATGGAAGCTTACTCCTAGCAAGGAAGAAAAGCTATTGCAGCTGCTTCTGGTGGCTGTCAGCTTTGTCTAACGGTGGGTGGGAAAGTGGTCAAATGTGTAGAAGATAAAACTTATTAAAACTAAATGGCCCCTCAAAAGAGAGGAAGGGCTTCTTGGGGGTGATGGAAATGTTCTGCATTGAGAGTGTGGTGACGAGGGTTACTGGGGTGTATGAATCCACCAGACTTTGTCAAAATGTGTAAATCAGCCCTGGCTGGTGTAGCTCAGTGGATTGAGTGCAGGCCTGCGGACCAAAGTGTTACGATTTGATTCCCAGTCAGGGCACATGCCTGGGTTGCGGCCAGGTCCCCAGTGGGGGGCGTGCAAGAGGCAACCACATATTGATGTTTCTTTCCCTCTCTCGTTCCCTTCCCCTCCCTCCTTCCCTTCCATTCCCCTCTAAAAATAAATAAATAAAATATTTTTTAAAAAAAATGTGTAAATCAAACCCCAGTGGAGTCAGTTTTTAAAAAGCGTGTGTCAGAAGGGCACACTGACCATGTGAAGGGAATGAATTGACCGTTCAAAGTCAGGTTTTGACTAGCTGTTTGGCATTCTGCAAAGACACAAATAAAAGTTGGAAGTTTTTTAAAAAACTTCTGTGCAGATATTTTCTCTTTTGTACTGAGAGCGTACATTCCCATATCTACATTCTCTTCTAATACTCAAGTTGAAGGACTGTACCGGAAGGAACCGTTTCTCTCCCAGGTACCCAAAGGACGTCCAGGACGTGCTGGTTCAGAACGTTTTCCTCACTGGCGGGAACGTGATGTATCCTGGGATGAAAGTTAGAGTCGAGAAGGAGCTGTTGGCGATGAGACCCTTTCAGTCATCTTTCCAGGTACTGATTGCTCATGTGGCCACCTGCTTTGAAGATAGCATTAATTATTCATTTTCTGATTGCAGAAGTAAGAAGTAAAGTGTGAATGAGAAAACTCAGTTTATAATTTAATCATCCAGAGATATCTACTGTTAACATTTTTGTTGGTTTCCTTCTGGTGTTTATGTTCAGTTTTTAAAGCAGAAGCAGAATCATGTTCTATATATTTCTTTTTTTAATTGAAAAAGGAAGGCATGCGTAGAACAGGGTGCAGAGGATACGAAAGAGTGTACAGGGAGAATGTCACCCCCTCACCGTGCTTCCACGGTGAGCAGTGCAGACTGGGCATTGGCAGCATCATCCTCTGCTCCCACTTCTGAGGCTCACTGGCCACCACGGCCAGAGCTGCCCCATATCAGCCTCTGCTCCCCCTGCTCCCAGGGAGGGAATCAGGGCCAGGAAGGCCTTTCCTCTAGGTCGAGTGCGAGCTCTGCTTCCTTCTCTATCTGGCAGTTTGTGGTTGACGTCATTGTAGCAGGAGAGGCAACTGATCCCTCTCTGACCTGGAGTGGCAGGTCGTGTGTTAAGGTAGTTGACAGCTGTTTATTGCCTGAGGCCGAGTCTTCTGGAGAGTGGGGGCATTTCTGCTCAGCTCTGTTTGGAGGGAGCAGAGATAGTCTTGCACTGGCCTGCAACTCCCTGGGGCCCATCTGTGTGTGTTTCTGGGGCTGAAAGGTAGGGGACCATAGCTCGGACTGCTGGGCACTCACCCCTCGAATCCTGACGGGAGACGGCCTTCTGGTGGACGGATGTCCTCTTTGTGTTTCAGGTTCGGCTCGCCTCTAACCCCGTGCTGGACGCCTGGTATGGTGCTCGGGACTGGGCCTTGGACCACCTAGATGACGATGACGTCTGGGTCACCAGGAAAGAATATGAAGAAAAGGGAGGAGAGTACCTCAAGGAGCACAGTGCGTCCAACGTCTATGTCCCCATCCACCTCCCAAAGCAGGCTTCACGCTCCTCAGAAGCCCAGGCGTCAGGCAAAGGCTCGGGGGCCAGTGGAGCAGGTGCTGGCGAACAGGCATGACAGAGGGGCCCCTCTCAGACTTGGGCCACGTCGTCCAGTGTGATGGGACAGTGACTGTGCTGGCTGTGTCTGGCCCGAGTTTGCTGGTAACCTTGGGCTGCCAGGTGGATTTCTCCTGGGGAGAACAGTGAAGGGACACTGGGAGTTACCCTGTAAAACTTACCCTTCGTATGGGGCTTCTGCAGTGAGGCAACGTGACCTTCAGGTGTCTTTGTTGAACCAAGGTGAGCTGTGTCATCTGCCTCCTGCGCAGTCAATGAAGACAGTGTGGAGGACAGTATGTCCTTATTTCTTACTGCATTTTAAAGCTCTTTGTTTTTTAAAGAAAGTGTTTAACATTTTTATTGTCAGTGTAGATCTTTTTCTACATGTATTCAGAAATTGTGTGAATGCCCAGTAGGTGGAGGTCTTTCCCCAACATAGAAAAAGGCGATGCTTATGTAATAAGAACAATGCCCCACAAAATCACAGGTGCTGCAGATATTCCCTCTTCCTGTGTGTCCTCTACAAATGAGGAGAAAGGGCCCAGAGAGGGTGGTCAGGCTGTACGCTGTCAGTCTGTTTGGGGCCTGCCTGGCGCCCACTTCTGAGTGGGCAGAAATGGAGCCTTGGTCCAACTTCTGTTCAGACCTTCTTTGCTGGAAACTTTTCCACCATATGAGGCCTTCCTACAATTTTTGTTTTATTTTTGTCCATGTGTTTGTTGGCTCCTTAACATTTTCTGGCCTTACTGAAGAAAGAAATGGACAGGACAAGATTACTCCGTGGTCTTTCCAGTGTTGCCATAGCCTCACATTCCGTGCACCACATCTTAGGTGGACAGGTGACCCTTCTGTTTTACACAAGCTGCTCGGTGAGAATTTTAACTCTCCAGCACCCAATAGCTGAGCCCAGAAGGCCCCTGAGATGCCGGTGTCCTGTCCCAGGATCCATACCTTTCAGTCCCATGGAGCCTTTATCTCTAGTGCCTCTGACAAGGCCACTTTAGAGCCTGTTCGCTCAGGCAGCTCACCACGGCGGGCACCTGGCCTCCAGCTCTCAGGGGCCTAGAAACTGGAGACCAGTAGGGGCGGCGGTGGTCGGGCAGAAGGTGGAAGAAGACTCAAGCCAACCCGGTGCCCCCAGAGCATTGCCAGTGAGTCACTGGCCATCCCTGGTTGGGTCCAAGGACCCATGAGACCGTGATAAGCAGGAGCTACAAAGAAAGGGTCAATGAGAAGGAGGCAGGAGCAACCTCCATGTGAGAGAGGTTTCAGATCACTTTTCCAGGTGAGGAACCACGTTACCTGCTCGTAGGCCTGGTAGTCCTTTCCCATTGTCAGTTTAGTCAGCCTGAACAGCAGTGGTGAGGCCCAGACGGCCACGGGGGTCAAGCCCTGATGGGGAGGGGCCCTGGGTGGGTGGGTGAGCTAGGACACACCATTGTCAAACAGGTGTTATGTTTGCCCTGCTCAGGGGTCATGTAGACTCAGAATGGCAGAGATGGTTTGGGGCTGTGGTGAGGCACAGGTCAAGGGCCTTGATCTCTCTGACTTCGTCGCCAGCTCACCACCTTAAGCCTGTGTGACCTCTCATGCCACCTTAGCGTGCAGTTCTCCGTGGGGAGTTACTCGTCCCTCCCAGCACACGAGGCAGGGTTCCCTGGCCCCTCGCACAGAACACCTGCAGGGCACTCGCCACAGTGTCAAGAGCTGTATCTCTGCACAAGGCTGGTCTCTTCTAAACTGTAAAGCCTTCCCCAGGGCAGGGTGTGTGTTTCACCCAGCTGTGGGTACCCGCAGTGCCGTGCTAGGGTGGGGGCAGCTGAGGGCCCCCAGGATTTGTAAAGGGTGACCCAGTACCTGGGTAGGTGAAGAAATGACTACGTCTGGGAACAAAGGAAGTTTGAGAGCAGTGCGACTGTTTACCCTGGTGAGGGGGACAAATCGGGAGTCCACACTGAGGACTTCTCGTCACCGGGGAGCCCTGCTCCCTGAGGGTCTTTACGTCGCCACCCTACCCCATGCAGACCCTGCCATGACAGATGGCTGCCGGAGCAGAGGTGGGTGTGACTGTGGCTGAGTGTTGGGGAAACGTGAAGGAACGGCCCCCTGGCCCAGTGTAAGGCTCCGATGTGGAGTGTTGTGGCAGGAGAGGGCTCAGGGGGTGGGGAGGCGGTCTTGTGGGTCTTCAGAACCACCTAGATCAGGGATGAGTCAGGGCAGCTCCGAGGGTTGAGGGGCTGCCTAGGGTGCTCAGGGCCCCTCTCCCGCTAAGATGTGGGAGGGGCGTCCCCCCTGCTGCCCACATGCTGCCTCCACCTCTGAAATTCAACAGTTTTACTAAAGGAACAAGGTGAAAAGGTATGGAAGTAGAAGTTAAAAATGACGTGTTATAAAATATGGGCAGAAAAGGCTAAACCAAGAAAGGGATAAACCAAATTGACAGAAATACAGTACACAAAGACTACTTTACGCCTATGTGAGGGATGAAGTGAGTAAGGTGGAGTCTGTCATTACAGAACTTTGTGATTAGATCGTTACAAGGAAATCAGAGGATGACAGGACGGAGGGTTGAGAGATGTACACAGAGCGAGTGGCTGTTACCAAATACATTGTCTCTTCCTCCAGGCTGCACTACACTTCCCAGCTTCTCTTGCAGTTACACACATGGCCGTTTGCATTCTGGCCAGAGAATTCAGGCAGAAGAGGTGTGTCCTCTTTCCAGGGCTGGCTTCTGTAACCCTCCCGGAAGAGCACCTTCCTCTTCCCCAGCCACTGGCTGAATGAGGAGCAGTCTAAGGCCCAGGAGGAGCCTGGAACCACAAGATGGAGCCAAGTCCTTAAATGACTGCCTGGAGCAGAGAGAGGCCCTGCAGATTCTTCACTGAGTGAGAAAGTCTGTGT
Source organism: Macrotus californicus (assembly GCA_007922815.1). NCBI lineage: Eukaryota > Metazoa > Chordata > Mammalia > Chiroptera > Phyllostomidae > Macrotus > Macrotus californicus. The sequence goes on from VMDR010000513.1 coordinate 53,260, forward strand.
TAAGCCACTGAGAGCTTTTGCCTTTAGGGTGGGCCCTGAATCCAGTGAGCAGTGTCCTTAGGAGAGATTGGAGTGATGCAGCTAAAAGCCACGGGACACCAGGAGGCACCAGCAGCTTGGACAGGCAAGGAAGGCTTCTCCCACATCTTGGCCAGAGAGGGGGGCCCTGAGCAACCTTCAGAGCTGCCCTGACCTACGTGGTCCTGAAGACCCACAAGATAGACCCTCCCTCCCCCAGCCATCTCCTCCTGCCACAACACTCCATAGGGAGGGTGGCCCTGACTGAGGACGCCTTGCTCTGGTCTCCAGAACTGAGAGAGAATCCACTTCTGTTGCTTTAGGCACCGAGTTTGGCGTCATTTGTTACTGCTGTCCTGGGAAACTCACACGGGTGGCCAGGCTAGTCTGGGGATGAATTGTGTGGGGGTCGCAAGTTGTTAAGTCATAAAGAAGCAAATGACTTGCCAATAAATTGGAGGAGTCCTACCAATATTAGCACCTGGATCGCAACAAAGGTTTACCCCCAGGTGAGCTGGCTCCAGCAGCGAAGTAGAGAGGAAGGGGCTTGGGAAGTGCACAGGACCAGAGCTGACAGTCTTGGGGAGGTACCCTTCCTTGTGGGTGAGGGAGTACCTCGGAAGCCAGAGGTGGTGTAAACGGAAGCACAGAAGGGGCTGGCGATAGACTTACTAAAGCAACAGAATCAGAGGAAGCCTGTCTGCAAAAAGGTGCCAAATATTAAAAAATCTGTCTCTCACTAGCAGGAGGGGGAGCCCATGAGAAATGGGGAAAACCACCCAAACCCTCCCTCTGCCCTGCTCTTCTGTAGCTTCCTGCGTTCAGGTGCACCCAGAGTGGTCAGACGTGCCCATGAGCAAGATGGACTGCCGCGTCTTCATGGGGACGTGGCAGGAAGAGACCAAAACCAGAAAACTCAAATTCAAACATTTTAGCAGATAAAGCATTCTTTAAAAAAAAAAGCCATTATGAGTAGAAGAAAAATATAATGCAATATTCCAACGTGAATTAAAATTGACAAGACAAGCAGATGCAATGGGACACCACAGAGCAAATGAAAAACTTTGAGATGAGGGAACAGCAGGTAGAAGTGAAATGGGAGCTGGAAGGACTTACGAAAGAAGTTGAATTAAAAAGTGATCTCAGAAATCTAAGATGCACAAAGGGGGAAGATATTCAACTGAGAAGAAAAGAAAAAAAAAAAGAGAAAATGATAAGAAAAAGAGGCAAAGGAAATCTAATTGAATGTAGCTGAAGACAATTCAAATATATCGAATTTTATATTGAAGAAGAATCAAGAAAATGGAACAATTAGTATTTAGCGTGGCAATTCCATAAAACTTTCCTCCTCCCCAAAACACCCTGAACAGAAATACTGTGAAGACACACTGTGCGCAGGCTTGGGAAAATCGACTCGGAAGTGTCAGCTCTAAGAAGGTCCTACTAAAATTATGTCCGCTCTTAGAAAGGTCTTAGTAGAAGAAGAAACCCTCTGGGCCTCCAGGCAAAAAGACAGAGTAGAGTGGCTTACAAAATAAAAAAATAATCAGATGTCATCAGACTTGCTCATAGCAAAATAGATACACATAGAAAAGTAGAAATAGTTAGAAAACAAAAAACGGGAAGCATCGGAGGAGGTCATTGAGAGGACGTGACCGCTGGCTGACCTCGGAGCTGGACCTCCTCTGTCTGTTCCCACGGCCAGAACTGTTTCAAGGATGCAGCCTTGACCTAGTAAAGTGTCGTTGAGATGATCCATCTGTGTTGTGTGCGTGACTTAGCCTTGCTCCATTATATAAACGTAAGATTCTGGCAGGTGGCTGCGGTGATCTGCTCATCTTGTGGCTGCCCCAGGACAAGACTCGTACATAGGTTCCCTTGCGTATTAACCCTGCCACCCACGATCTGGACTGGCCTGCCCCTGCGGTCTCTCTCTGGCCCCTATGTACAGGGGCCAGTCTCAGATTTTGTCCCAGGCAGGAACTTCCAAGGTCGCAAACCAACAAACAGTAAATAAGCTTGTCATTTAAAAAAAACAAAAGGACAGCAGAACCCTGACGAGTGTGGCTCAGTTGGCTGGGTGTTGTCCTGCAAACCAAAAGTCCATTGGTTTGATGCCCGGTCCAGGCACAGGCCTGGGTTTTGGGTTTGATCTTGAGTCGGGGCGCGTGTTGAGAGGCAACCGAGTGATGTTTCTGTCTCGCATCAATGTCCTCTCCCTCTCTCCCTCCCTCCCTTCCTCTCTCTCTAAAAAGAAATAAAATCTAAAAAAAAAACCCCAACACAACTTAAGAACTACTAGAAAAAGACCAACAAAAACGTAAAACTGCTAGAAAGAGAAAGCACAAATACACAAAATAATAAATAATCATCAAAACAAGAATAAAATTACTTTCACAACTCTGCAAATTACATGTGAAAATCTAGATGAAATAGTCAGAATATTTTAGAAAATGAAATTTACCCAAACTAAGCCTAGTAGAGAGATATAAAATCTAAAAATGACCCATTTCCATAGATGAACTTAAAGATTTGCCACACCTTCCCCTCTCAAAAAAAGCCCCAGGCCCAGTGAAGTTCACAGAATTCTATTAGCCTTTAACGACTACATCCAATGTTCTTAAACTGTTTCTGAGCACAGAAAACAAAAGAAATCATCTGAATTATTTGTATGCAGCAAGTATAACATCGTTATCACAATCTGATAGATTACATACTCACAAAACCATAGGCCAATGTCACTTAAAAATAGTGATGAAGTAAACAAGTAAATTATTCACAAACAGAATCCACCAGCACATTAAGAAGTGAACAGAGTGACTAAATGGCTTTTATTCCAGGAATGCAAGTGTAGCCACCAAATACTAAAAATCTCAGAGGCTCAACACCAAGCTTATTTCTCGTGCGGCGTGTCCAGGGACTGCCAGCCAGTGCGTGGGCGTGGGGGGCACACCGTTCCATGCAGTCACTGCACAGCATCTCCCGATCCTGCCACCTCTACCGCAAGGAAAGGAAACAGAACAGCAAGAGTCAAGTCCTGGCTGGGAAATGCTCCCACCCAGAAGTGACACCTAATCACAGCTACTCAGATTTCACTGGCCAAAGCAATTCATGTAGCCACTTGTAATTTCCCGGTATTCCACTTTACTCCAATTATGCCTCTCTCTACTGGTGGCTGCTCTGCGTGCGGATCACAATAGGCATCTTTAACTTCTTCCAGTCTGCCCTGAGTTAATTCTTTCACTTCATGTGCAGTGCAAGTATGTTACCATAGAAAACTCCATTTCCCATGTCGGGAATTTGTTACTGGTTTCATGTATTTTCCTGTTACTTAGCTTACAGAGCCCCATAATACATTGTTAACATTTTTTTACTTTGTTAACAGTCTTCTGGAGAAATCTAGAAGGATAGTCTTTTGTATTTACCTACATGTTCACTTTCTGGTACAGGACAGAAGGGGTAGGAGAACATTTCCTTGGCACTGATCTTGGCTTGCACCTTCTCAGAAATGCTTAACGGGCTGGGAGTGGGAGCTTCCCCTTCTGGTTCGGGTCTACCTAGACAGCTTTTGGGGATGTTTCAGAGCAAATGAAGTGGGGTTCTCCTGGTAGTCATTCCTCCAGCTGCTTGGCACTTTCCTGTAACACCTGGCCAGCATAACATTTTGGTGAAACACCTGGCTGGGAGTGGGCTTTATCTTATCCTACCAGCCCTGGGCAACCATCTGGGGATAGGCTGGGAGTCAGGTTGATGGTGTCCACTGAGTGTAAATGAATCAGGAGGCTTTGCCAAAATGGAAAGTGACAAAGTTTTATTCAAGGGTCTTAGGGTTTGCAAATTGGAAACAGGCTCTGGGAACAGGGTGAGTGAAAAACGCATCCTTTGCTGGCTCTCCCGGGAGCACCAAAGATGACAGGGATGCAAATCTCCGAGAGGTTCTTTATTGAATTCAAGGCTGATTTGGAGAAGGACCCAGTTTTAAAGATCTTTGGGAGAAGCCTGAATGGGTGAAGAAATTAAGAACAGAGGTGGGTTTCGGGAACATGAAGGACCTTCACTTTGGTGTTTTGTAAACATTGGAAGCCAAATCTTAAAATTTCTCATTGCCCCTTTGTTCCAGTGTTCTGACTTTGAGCTCCAAGGCCCACTCTTTTCCCTCCTGGCTGATTGTTGGGATTTCAGGGCTTGGCCTTGAGAATGGAGCTCCTCCTGATCGACAGCTCCTGGTGAAGAGAATCTCAGAGGGAAAAGATGTTCCCTCTTCCCCTGCAAGTTTGGAAAAGCAAACAGCCTCCTGAGAGCAGCAGACAGCTGATTCAAAGAGCCTCTGCCGATAAAGTGAGGGGTGCTCATCTTGTTCTGATTTTGGTTGCAAATGTTATATGTAACAAAGGACTCAATTTTAACGCTTCGAAAAAAGTCTTAGCCCTGGCTGGTGTGGCTCAGTGGATTGAGCCTGGCCTGGGAAACAAAGGGTTGCTGGTTGGATTCCCAGCTAGAGCACGTATGTTTCTCTCACACATCGATGTTTCTCCTTCCCCCTTCCTTCCTCTCTCTCTGCAAATAGATAGATAAAATCTTAAAATAATTGATATTTTTTAAAAAACTTGGTAGCCTTGCTTAATTATATATTGCCCTAGTAATAACATTTTATTTGACATCACTGATTTTAAAAATGAAGGTGCAAGTGTTTGTAAGTTGTCTGTATCAGCCAGAAGAGCTTTGTAGCTTTCTTCTTCTTCCTCCTCCTGTGACTTTGATTTGAAATGAACAATACATGCTTTTTATATTTGGCTTTGGACTGGTGTGTATGTTGTACGCAATTACAAAAACAAACAGATTTTAATCAACAGAAGAGCAAAATCCTTAAAAATCAAAAGCAAAGTGAAACAGATAAACCCGATTAAGTATACATTATATAGATGTGGCTTACACAGAGAGCTCTATTTTAAGTCTTCAATTAGGTGACTTTTTAAAGTGGATATTTGATTATATGAAAGAATTATCAATGAGTTTTTATTTTTAGATGTGATTGTGCTTATGGAGAGAGAGAGAGGATGAGAGAGAGAGAGGGGATGAGAGAGAGAGAGAGAGAGGGGATGAGAGAGAGAGAGGATGAGAGAGAGAGAGAGAGAGAGGATGAGAATGCTTATAGAGCTACATACTGAAGTGCCTGGGATTTACTCCAAAATAATCAAGTCGGGTGGAGGGGGATAGGCAGGCATGGAGGAAATGAGAGAGGCCCTGTGTCCACTACCACGAATCTGGGGGGAGAGCCACCTAGAGACGCATTACCCTTCTCTTCCTACTTTTGTATGTGTTTGGAGTTTGCCATTTAAAAAGTTGGGAAGTCTCCGTAGTCCTCTGACCTGGCCTTGTTTTGTTTATCATACGGCAATTTGTGGTGGATGTCATTCAATGTGGTAGATGTCACTGCCTGTGAAGCTGCTTCTCTCATCTTTTAAAAGTGAAAGCGCATGTGTCTCTGTCATAAACGCGGTAAACAACAGCAGAGGATGCATCAGCACGTGCCCGCCATGTACTTTTTGACATGAGTAGCAGCGTGCTCTACCCAGCACAGTGATGTGTCTTGGAGATCACACCACATTTACACAGGGGCAGCCTCCACATTCTTCTTTCCTTTAATTTTTATGTTTCACGGAGAATGCATTCACGAGATTCTGAAAAAACCATCCCCTAACCCTTTGCTCTTTTATCCTTAGAAGTGTGGTAAGAATGCAAATGGTTTCCTGTAATGGGTGTTTGTCATTTGACTTTGTTGAGGTGTTTTTCCATGCAGAATTTTTTTATGGGCTCAAATCAAGCAATCTTTAAGAGTGCTTCTGGGTTGTATTTCATATTTAGAAAAGTCTTACTCACTCGGAGATAATGGAAAAAAAACCCCTATGTTTTCTTCCCACATATTTAGTTAATTTAAACCTTCTTATGTAAAACATAACACACATAATGGTATAAAATGTAAAGCTGCAGTTGAACCACTTGTGAAATGAGCACCCTTGTACTCACAATGGCCAAGAAACAGGACATCGCTCCCCCCACAGAAGCCCCCAGGATGGTCTTTCCTGATTGAAATGTGCTCCTTTCCCCTTGTAGGAAACACGGTACGGTCTTCCATAGTATTCCTCTCCATGCTTGGCATGGTTCTGTTGCCTCGTTGTGCATCCCCACACACTGTCTTCAATATCCATCCATGCTGCACACGGCATGGTTCATTCATTCCCAGGTACATAGTATTGCCTTGTATGTGTGGATGTACCATGATTCATCTGTCCAGTTGGAACTTACCTTGTCATAGATTTGTGGTAGGGTTCCAGGTGAATTTCTCTTCAGATGACTAGCCAATTGTGAGAACAATATTTATTGAGTTTTCCATCTTGTCTCCACTGATTTAAATGTCACCATTATTATTTATTAAATGACCTTATATATTTTGGTTTACCACCAGACTCATCTGCTCCATTCATCTCCCTGTCTGTTCCTGAATTCACAATGGAATATTAATCTCACTTTATAATATACTTTAAGACATGGCAGAGTTGGTCTACTCAGATTTCTTTTTATTTTTTTCCAGGATTTTTCTTGTAGTCAGTTTGTTCAGTTCCGAAGTAATCGGGTTGGAATATTTATTTGCATCCCATTGAAATTATAGATTAAAAGATGAAAAGTGGCATCTTTTCTTTACCGAATCTTCTAGCCAAAAGTGGTAATGCGTCTTTTTCCTTTACTTAAGTCCTATGTCACATAATCGACTTCAAAATTTTATTTATATATTTCCTGTACATTTTTTGGTGAAGTAACTCCTTCATTTAAATATTGGGATAGTATTCCATTATGTTTCCTGCCATGATTTATTTAATCATTCCACCTTTGAATGGCACTTGAATAAATCTAGTTCCAAATTCATTCTATCACAAAATTGACTGGACCACACGGATCCTGGCTTTTATCTGTCGCAAACATGCACAGATTGCATTTTCTCAAGATGGCCTTAGAAGTATCTCCCATCCCACATGCTCTTCTGATAATGTGACTATTGCGGCCTGACTTGTTGCTGCCACCTGGTGGCCAATAGAAATGATGCAAGATGCACTGTTCTCTTTAAGAGCTTATTCTGGTTCATTCATTCCACAATGCCTGGTGGTGGAGGAGTCAAGTATACTTAACCATTTGGTCATGAGATATCGCTTATAAGTACACAGTTTCTTTTTTTAAAATATTTTATTCATTTATTTTTAGAGAGGGAAAGGGAAGGAGAAAGAGAGGGAGAGAAACATCAATGTGTGGTTGCCTCTCAAGCACCTCCTACTGGAGACCTGGCCCACAACCCAGGGATGTGCCCTGACTGGGAATCGAACCGGCGACCCTTTGGTTTGCAAGCCAGTGCTCAATTCATTGAGCCACACCAGCCAGGTCTCCACGCTTTATTTTATTTTCTTCTAAAAATTTAAATTCTCCGAAAACAGATTTTTCCTCAGTTTACAAAAGCTGACTCAGTAGTGACACCTAATCTGAACGGACATAAGGCTATTTATATATTTGTTGTAATATATTTATTTCTATATAATATCAATTTATTTCACAGTGGAAGTGTTAATGCCTGATGATAGGGTGCTGTTCTGGACCCCTCTAGGGATGTTATATAACAGAGAGCAGTTGTTTTTGAAGTGTGGTCCTCAGACCAGCAGCATTGGCATCACCCAGGAACTTGTTAGAAATGGAAATTCTCAGGCCCCATCCCATACCTATTAAATCAAAACACTCAGGATGAGGTCCAGCCATCTGCACTTTAACAAATCCTCCTGGTGATCTGATTGATTCATGCTCAAGTGTGAGAATCACTAACGTAGACTATACATAGATTATATTTGTAATATCCTAAAGTCCTGAATTCCAAAGCATACCCCCACCCAGGTTTCAGAGAAAGGATTCCTTGCAGGCCTCTATTTTGAAATTCAAGTAACATTAGAGGAAGCCATAGATTGTTTAAAAATATATTTATTTTTAGAGAGAGGGGAAGGGAGGGAGAAAGAGAGGGAGAGAAACATCAATGTGTGGTTGCCTCTCACGTACCCTGAACAGGGACCTGGCCCACAAATCAGGCATGTGCCCTGACTGGAATTGAACTGGTGACCCTTTGCTTTGCGGGATGACTTTCAACCCACGGAGCTACACCAGTCAGGGTGCCCTGAGACTTTTATGTTAAAGGGGGACAGAGTTCCTTGTAGGAATGGAGGAAGGGTATAATTAATAATAATAAACTTCCATCATATTAAAATACCTCCTAACTCATTAGTATCCATTCTCCTATTGGTAAGCATTTAGAATGTTGCCCATCTTTTGCTATTGCAGGTAAAAACCGTGATGAATATCCTTTTCTCCATGTGTTTTCCTGCACAGGGGGGAGGTTTTCTCCCAGCCAAGTGGTTTGGGCATCCCCGCCCCAGGGGTTCCTGATTCAGCGTCCTGGTCCTGGTTTGTCCCACCCGATACTGACAGGCCTGTGGGTTTTTCTCCCCCTTCCAGAGAGCTGTAGACTTTTACCTCCTGGGTTGATTTGCATTTCCCTAAACAGTCATGAGTTGAGCCTGTCTTCAACCAATCTGTTGTTTGGGAATAAACATTTTGCCTTTTTACTTCAGGCGTTGCCTCTGTCTTGCAAGCCTAGACTTCTAGAACTCTGGAAGAACTTTCCTTTCTTGTCTGAGGCGGGGACACATGAAAGGTGCCTGGTCTCCCTGGCTGTTACTTGGACTGTGGAGGTTACAGGCTCTATTTTACACCTCAGGACTGAGAAAGCACTTTTGTTTGTTCCAGGTGGCATCTGTGTCCCCCCAGGGGAAAGGGGTGACAATAGGTAGATGGGTGCAGGGCGGATGGCAACAGCGCCAGCATCACCCGGACAAACAATGAGGGGAAGCAAGCCTAAGCCTCAGTCTGTAATTTCCCAAATATTATCTTGCTGCATTTTCAAGCGCTGTTTACTGAAGCCCTACCATATGCCAGGGCCGGTCATGTGTTCTCCCACTTCATTCATTCAGCAGAGCCCGCCTCTGCTCCTCCCTGTGCCAAGGTTTGCTGGGCCCTGGAAATTCGGATGTAAACAAAGCATCTGGCCCCTGATCTGTGTCGCTCACTAAATTCGTTAGTTTGTTAGAGTCCCCATAACCATGCGCCACAGACTGGGTGGCTGAAACAGTAGAAATTCATTTTCTCACAGTTCTGGAGAGGAGAAGTCTGAGACCAAGGAGTTAACAGGATTGTTTTCTCCTTGGCTTGTGGATAGACGGACGTCTTCCTCCAGGGCCTTCACGTGGTCTTCTCTCCATCTCGAATCTCCTCTTCTTTTTATATTTATATTTTTAATCCTCACCCAAGGACATTTTTTCATTGCTTCTTTTTTACAGAGAGAGAAAGGGAGAAGAGGAAGGGAGAGAGAAAAACATTGATGTGAGAGAGATGTGCAGATCTGTTGCCTCCCGTACGCTCCTAGAGAGGGAATCATATGCACCCAGACCTGGGACCAAACCCACAACCTCAGTGTGCTGGCAATCAAACCCACAACCCTTTGGTTGTGGGACAATGCTCCAACTGCGCCACACCAGCCAGGGCATCAGATCTCCCCGTCTGGTAAGGACACCAGTCACATTGGAGGGGAGCTCACCTATCCTACATGAACTCATTTGACCTGAATCACCTCTTTAAAGCTCCTATCTCCAAATGCCGTCACATTCTAAGGCACTGAGGTTTGGACTTCGTGATGGGGTAGGGAGGACACAGTCAGCCCATAACACTGGGTAATAGGAGAAGCAGACATTAACCCAAAAGTCACAACTATGTGTAAAATTACAACCGTGGTCCCTGGGGCCATAAAAGCCAGGACCAGGGGGGTTGACAGAGAGGCTTGTTGGAAGCCTTCCCTCAGGTGGTGACATTTGGGCTGAGACCTGAAAGAAGGATGGGGTTTAAGCGGAAAGCGGGAACAGCAGACCAGGCAGAGGGAACATGATGTGCAAAGAGATGGTAGTACTCGGCAGGCATCTGAGAAACTGAAAGGCAGCCAGCAGTGCAAGTTGCTGGGAGACCTCTGGGGATGGTGAAGCCTTAAGCCAGGTAAGAACCACCTGGGCATTCCTTTAAAAATACAGATCCCGGGCCCCACTCCAGGTCTACTGAATCAGAATCTCCAAGAGGTGGGGCTCAGGAAGCTGCATTCTCCCTCCCCAAACATTTTTATTTTGAAGAATATCCAACCTCTGGAGAAATCAAGATACAAGTACAAGGAACACTCGAACACCCTCCACCTCGACTCCCTGATTGTTAGCCGTCTGGCACGTTTCTGCTTTTCTTCCTCCTTCCTTGGCTCTCTCGTTAGCGTGCATCCCCAAGAATAAGAGAAGGATCTTCTCTTCCATAACTTCGTTCCATCACCCTATCTCGGAATACTAACATTAGTTCAATAGTATGATCTAGTACACAAGCAGTATTTAAATTCTCAGTGGCCTGCAACCTTTCTTTTACAGTGAGCTACTTTTTCTATCCTTGATCCAATCAAAGCTCTCACACACATACACATGTTTTATGTCCCTTTAACCCTCCTAATCTAGACTAACTCCCCGCCTTTAAAAAAAACTTATATTAACTTTTTAAAAGACAGTCCAGGCTTGTGGAATGCCCCACATTCTTGATCTGTCTAAATTTTCCTCCTGATTAAAATCAGGTTAAGTATTTTTGGCAAGAATCCGACAGAGAAGAAGTTGCATCCATCACCCTGCATCCCATTGGAGGCCTGCAGCGTCCGCTTGTCCCACTCCTGCTGATGCGGGTTTGATCTCTCGATTTCAGTGGAGGCTGCTGTGTCTCCCTATGGTAGGTAAGTTTGCCCCTTTCTCATTTGTAAATAATCTGTAGTGTGATATTTTGAACCATGTGACTCTTCTGTTAGCCCAAGCCTCTCACTCAATGGCTTTCCCATCTGTTGAGGACCGTTGCTTCCTCAATTGATTATTATATTGGTAGTTGCAAAATGGGATCTGCAATTTTTAAGAAGGACCCCAGGTGAGTCTCCCCCTCAGGGAACCTGGGAAAGCTTGTTTAAGCCCAGGTAATGAGGTGTTGCTGTCAGGGCAGCTGGAGGCATTAGCAAAGACATGCAGCTCTTTGGAATCAGTCAAAATGCATATCCCTAGGCCCCATACCACACCAAGGACTGAGAAAGGAGTACAAAGGATAGGCCTAGGAAGCAGCATTTTTCACACTTTTTTCCTTATCTTCCCCCAGGTGATTCTGTGCTCCTGAAGTTTGAGAACCACATACTTACCTGGTGATCCTCAGCCTGGCTGCACATTGCATTTTTAACTCACCTGGGGTTAACTCTCTTTTTGACCAGTTTTTTGATCTGCGTGAATGTGCGTGTGTTTAAAAGTACAAGCACCGCCTCCAGAATCTGATTCACGTGGTCCGGGGTAGGGTCTGGGCATAACACTGTTAAAAGATCCCTTTGTGATTCCAAAGTCCTGCTGAGATTGAGAGCCACAGGGCTAGGAGGGTTCTCTCTAAACTGAGTATAAAAATGAAAACCCGTCAGCCCCCACCTGGTTGTGGTTAAACTCACAGCATCTCAGGACCAAGAGCACCTGCCAGCCACAGACATCTGGTGCTCCCCCTGCCACCACTGATGGGGGCCTTGTCAGTGCAAACAGCTCAGCCTGTGCTCTTTAGGGAGCTTACAACAGAGGTTGAAGAGAGGTCACTTCCCTTAAAAGCTCGGAGACATGGGGAAAAATGCACACAAAAACACACGCAAGTGTTGTACAATTGGAGTTTTATAGACCAGGAAATGGACACTCTGGAAGGGGAAATGCCTGCCCGGTGGGGTCATGGCAGAGACAGGGCTCTTACCTAGGATGTCTTTCCCCCACTTGGCTCCTTTTTACTTGGGCCTTGGGGCACCCTCTGCACTTCCTGCACATCTGTTGGTTGGGCCTGGCCTGGAGCCGACCAACATCTGCACCAGCAGCATTAGCCACCTCTCAAGGTTTACTCTGGGCCAGGCATTGGACTATTTGTTGAACGAATGAATGCAGCCAACCCAGCACTTGCCCACTGGCTGGTATTAAAACCAGGGAATTAAATAACCTTGAAAATAAATTCCTTAAAGCTGGATTAGCTCCTTTTTTTTTTTTTTTTTTTTTAAACAGACTCAGGAGTCTCTAAGAATAGGTCTTCCTAATTCTGGAGTCCTTGCCTTGCATCAATAGTAACCATGTAATTCACTCAAATTCTATTTTCCATGTAATTTATATGTAACTATGAATACTTGAATTGCAGTTGACTGGTTGACCTAAAGTTATATAGATTTTTAATTTTATATTTGTAAACATCAGTGTTCCAGATTTTATATGTTGGAGCCAACCCATTTATTTTCAGATTCTCAAATATTTTCCCTAGTCTATTCAAGTGTTCATTAGCTGTGGACTGTCTCCTAATGTCTAACAGATCATAGATGAGCTCAATATAAGAGGACTTGCTTTTCATGCATGGCCTGGGGGCAAGAGAGAGATTTGGAGAACACGATCAGTGTTGTTGTTTTCAAGGAGCAGAGAATAGTTTAACTTTGGGAGGGGCTACAAACTTGATTGAGGTGTCATTCACTCCCTGTACAATTCACCCGTTTAAACTGTACAATTCAATGGTTTGGGGCATGTTCATCATTGTGCAACCACTAGCACAATCAATTTTAGAACATTTTCATCACTCCAAAAAGAATCCGGTGCCTTTACCTGTCGCTCTCCACTTGCTCCTCCAAGCCCCTCCCAACGCTAGACAGCCGCTAATCTACTTTTCCGTCTCGACAGACTTGCCTACACTGGACGTTTCGTATCAATGGAGCCAAGCAATAGGCGGCTTTGTGTCTGGCTTCTTTCGCTTAGCATGCATTTTCAAGGTCCATCCATGTTGTGGCATGCATCAGGACTTCATTCCTTTCCATTGCCAAACAATTTGTCCTGCACAGGCAGACCACACTTCACTGACCCATTTATCATTTGATGGACGGTGGGTTTTCCCACTCTTTGGCTGTTATCATTAATGCGATCGTGAACATCTGTGTGCAAGTTCATGCAGATGTGTGCTTTTATGTCTCTTGGGTATATACGTGGGGTGGAATTTCTGGGTCATCTGGTGGCCCTGTGTCTAACACTTTGCATCCCTGTCAGGAATGTGTGCGGTTTCGCCACATCCTTGTCAGCACTTGTTACTGCCCATGTTTTTGATCATAGCCATCCCAGTGAGTGTGAAAGTGTATCTCACTGTGGTTTTGATTTGCATTCCCTTGATGGTTGAGGATGTTGAGTATCTTCTCATGTACTTGTTGGTCATTTGTATTTATTTATTCATATTGATTTGAGAGAGAGAGAAAGAGGAAGAGAGAGAGGAGGAGGGCAGAGAGAGACATTGATTGGTTGTCCCACTTATTTATGTATTCCTTGGTTGTATTCCCTGGTTGCCCTGACCTGAGATCAAATCTGCAGCCTTGGTGTATCGGGATGATGCTCTGACCAGCTGAGCTACCCTGCCAGGGCTGTATATTTTCTTTAGAGAAATATCTATTCAGATTCTTTGTCCATTTTTAATCAAGTTATTTGGCATTTCCTTATTGCAGTGTAAGACTTTCCTATATATGCTGGATACAAGTCCCTTATCAGATATGTGATTTGCAAATATACCCTCCCATTCTGTGCGTTATTGTATTTGTTTGTAAAGACTGTCATAACAAAATACCACAGATTGGGCGGCTTAAACAACAGAAATTTATTTCCCATAGTTCTGGAGGCCAGAAGTCCAAGATCAAGATGTCTGCACATTTGGTCTCTCCAGAGGCCTCTCTCCTTTAATTTGTAGATGGCCACCCTCTTCCTGTGTCTTCACAAGGTCTTTTCTCTGTGTGTGCATCCCTGATGCCTCTTTCTCCTTATAAGGACACTAGTCCTATTGGATTAGGGTCCCATCCTAAGGACCTCCGTTTAGTTTAATCACCTCTTTGAAGATCTCTCAATACAGTTATATTCTGAGACACTGGGGGTTGGGACATGAAGATGTGAATTTAGGGGGGGACACACAATTTAGCCTGTAAGTTATCTTTTGACTTTTTTTTTTGAAGGTGTTCTCTAAAGCACAATGATTTTTTATTTTAATGAAGCCCCCCTAATGTATTTTTTCCTTTGTTGCTTGTGCTTTAGATGCTAGGTCTAAGAAACCATTACTTAATCCAAGGTCATTATGTATGCCTATGTTTTCTTCGGGGAGTTGCAGTTTTGGTTCTTACATTTCAGTCTGGTCCATTCTGAGTTCATTTTTGTCTGTGGTGTGAGGTCTGACTTCATTCTGTTGCGTGCGGGAACCGAATTGTCCCAGCCAGCACCACTGGTTGAAAAGACGGTTCCTTTTCCCTTAATTTGTCCTGTCATTCTCGTTGAAGACCAGTTGGTTACACATCTAAGAGTTTATATCTGGACTCTCAGTTTTATTCCATTGGTCTATATGCCCAGCCTTAGGTGTGTATCAGACCGTCGTGATTACAATAGTAAGTTTTGAAACCAGGAAATGTGAGTCCTCCACCTTATTCTGAGCATACTTGAACTTCTGGTATCAAACGCGGCGGGTGGTGGGAATGGACAGCACAGCCCCGGAGTGTGGGCCCAGCCTCAAGGCTTCATTTCAGGAACACAGATTCCAAGTCCTTCTGCCTTGGAGAGATGAAGTCCCACCCTCTCAGCCCACAGCTCTTCATGACGAGTCCATGGAGATGTTCTGTAGAGAACCATGATCTCCCTGAGTTATTTTAAACATCATTTTAATTCTTCCCCACCTCCTCTGCTCTCTGATTGCTCTTACTGAAACAGTGTCATTCACAGCTGGATTATTAATGAGCTGGGAGTGAGCCAGGAGATGGGAGGTGGGTCTTTCAGAGGGCTCAGTGACGGGTGGGGGTGGGGTTGGGGCGGGGGGGGGGGGGGGGGGGGGGGGGGGGGGGGGGGGGGGGGGGGGGGGGGGGGGGGGGGGTGATAAGCCCAGAGCAGAGGTTTTCCCTTCCCCAGGAAAGGTTACTGAGTTTCCTTAGCAAGCAGAACATCACTAAACTAAGATATGCTGTCAGCCGCAGGAGAATATTGCTGGTGAGTAAATGATCTAGAGGAGTTCTTTCACGCAAGTCTGTTGGGAACTGAATTCACGGGGTACCACCCCCAAGCCCACCAAACTTAAACCTTGTCTGCACCCGGCTCCCTGGCCCTAGGGCTCTAATCTGGAGGCTGAGAAAGCTCAGGAAACAAGGCCCTTTGTGGAGAAGAGAACTCCATTGTTCGACAGCCAGTGTTCAAGTAGCGTGAATTCCAGAGAATGTTTTGCGCTGGATTTTCCCCCTTTGTTTGTTAACTTTCTCTCTTCTTCCTATGGGGGAGGGGGAGGAGGGCCCTCTCAACATCAGCCTTAAGGTATTTAGATCCCTTGTCTTGCACAGCAAAGGTGGGGCACAGAGCTCTCAGCCCAGGAAAGAGGCTTAAATTCAAGGACAGAAGCCACCAGGTGTTTGCCTTAAAATCCCCCCCCCCCCTATTTTTAGCCTTAAATCTCAAGGAGGCAGCCCCTCTCTAGACCGTGGCAGACGTCAGCGGAGGTACGACCACTTCCTTCCTCTTTGCTTCACCTCCTTTCTGCCCAGAAGGAGGAAACGATACGAGTCCCCGTCGCAGGCCACGGCCCCCTGCTCCCCTGACTCGCTCCTGCTCTGTGCCCTCCAGCTGGGGGACCTGTCCCCACAGACCTGCCTTCGGGGCAAGGGCTGGCCGGTCTCCTTGACATCCTCCAAAGCCTTCGGATTCGGGCTGCTCAGGCCCTCGAGGAAGGACACTTGGATTCCTGGCGCAGTACTAGTTTTGTGTGACCTTGGGCAGGTTAGTGCCCCTCTCTGGGCTTCCCGGCGGTGCCCTTCTGTCAAATGGGAGCAAGGATACCGTCCTGGGCTCTCCTCTTCACGGTCGTGGTGGTGGCGGGAAAGGCGGACGACTATAAGGAAAACTATTTCGAAGCCTGGACGCGTCCCAACCTTCTTCAATTTCCAGCTGGTAAAAGGAGGGCCTCCATCCTTAGAGCCCCGGGACCCTTCCCGCGCTCCCCCGCCAGCCAGACCCCGCGAGCGCGCCCACCCGCTTTGCCCGCGCTCAGGCCCCGCCTTGGGGGAGGAGCCGAGGGGCGGTGCGGAGGCGCTCGGCGGAGCAGCGCCGGCTTCAGTCGCTTCGCCGGCAGCTGCGGCTCGGGGACAGACGGACGGAGCTGGGGCCGGGAGCCGCCCGGGCAGGGCTCGGGAGAGAGGGTGAGCTCCGCGGAGGCGCCACCTCCCCGCTGCGCTCTGCGGCTTGACCCGGCGGGCGGGGGAAGAGTACGGAGGCGGGGAGGTGGTCCTGGCCTCTGACAGCCTGGCCGGGGGTGTGTGGGGCGCTCTGGCCAGCCGCAGGCGGCTTAAGATAACGGGGGGAGGGGGCCCTGGAAAGGCAGGTACGGGTAGCGTAGGTCCAGGGAGGCTGGCTGGTGTTGGGGCGTTCTCCCGGGGCTTGCGCGCCAACGACGAGCCCGGAGGTGGGGTGGGGGGCGCTCAATGGCAGGTCGTTGGCCGGGGTCGCCGTGACCCGATCTGGGGGCGGGCAGGGGGATTTCGGTGGGTTCTGGACTCTCGGGTGGCTGTCTGCCGGGGGCTCCATGACGGGAATCGGGAGCTACAACCTGCACCAAAGAGCCCGGCGCCTAGCCTCGGGGCCCGGCATGGGGGCGCCGCCCCCTCGCGTGGCGGCGCTTGGTCTCCGCAGGCAGCGGCCAGGCTCAGGGAGCGCTCCTGCTCTGGCGGGAAAGGTCCCCCGGGGCAGGCGACCACACGTGCCCACCCATCCAGCCTCGGGATCCCGCTGACATAGCCCGCTGTCCACGGGGAGACGCCGCGCATAGTTGTGTCCAGGGAGAGGTGCGCCCGGCCTCTCCAAAGGGCCGCCGTGCGCCAGCTGCTGGGTTCCCCGAGGCCGGACCGCTCCTCTCGTCCTGGGTCCCGCGCTTCGACTCCGGCCGGAGGAGCGCCCCCGAGCGCCTAGGACGGCCTGAAACTGTGCAGCCAGCCCCAGAGAGGTCGCGCCGGGGGTCTCCCCAAGGTCACCCGGAGCGCCCCGGCTGAGCTGCCCGCCTGCCCCGAGTGGGGAGCAAGGAGGGGAGGGCTCGCTGCCGCCTCCTTCCCTGATGCAGACTCCTTCCTTCCTCCCCACCCCCCCCACCCCCCCCCAGCCCGGGCCCCGCTGCATTGGAGATGCTGATGATGCAGCTCTCAGCCCCCGGCGTATAACTGAGCCTCCGGAGCTTTGAATTTGGCCTTCCCGGGAGCCTGGGACCAGGCACTCCCGGGCACCTCGGGCGCCAAGGGAGAGAGACGCGGCTGCATAAGCGCTTCTCAGAACCGAAAGCCGAGCTGCTTGCGCGCCCATGTGATTGGGTTCTACATAATGGGCCCCTGTTCTCGCTGTCAGAAAAGCCCACCAGCTCCCCGCGGCCGCGGGCACCAGGTGCCGCCTCTGAATCGCCCTCTGTGGAGGACCCGGGCCCTGAGGTACCAGGCGCCCTGGCCCCCAGGGCTGTGTCGGGAAGGGGCCTGTCGTTAGCCGCCTCAGCCCGAGGGGGTACTTCCTCGTGTGCCCTGCCATTTCCTGCTGCTGGTGCAGCACCGAGAACTCCCCTCTATATGGGAGGACCCCTCCTAGGCTGGTAATAAAGCTTTTTAGCTCCGGTGGTGACTAGCTCCGTCTGCCCCAGGGCACGGCACTTGGCCTCTCGGAGCCTCAGTTGCCTGCAGGAAATGGGGCTAAGAAGCAGCCCCATTTGGGGGATGGGTGAGAGGACCCATGGGGAGAGCTTGGTGCAGTGGAGCGTGGCAGGATGAGTGCTCCCAAGTAAGTGCTGGTGCCTTTCATACTGGTTTTGAGTGGAGCTTGTCTCTTCTTTAGGGCAGGAGCAGAAGTGGAGCCCTGGTGGGTGGTTCTGCAGGGGCGGGGGGAGTTCCCACATCTCCCTCCCTTGCTTTGTCATAAAGAGTCAGCTTACAGGCGGCCGGTGGGCGCTGGTGAATCCTTTCAGCTGGCAACCTGCTCCCGGGGCCTTCCCCCGCAAATCCCCAGCCCCTTCTCTCCCCGCTGCCACGGTGGTGCTGGGGGTGAGAGGTCAATCAGGCCACTGGGGATGTTCAGTTTTGCACCTTGCTGTCAGCTGTAGTTCACCCAGCAGAGTCCTCCACCCTGGAAACTTCTTGACTCCTCCTCTCCTGGTCCCAGCTCTTTCCAGCCTCTGGGATATCTTCCCACAGGAAGACCACTTGATCGTCGCTACCCCTCTTTTGGCTTCCCCCACTGTGATGTTCATCTTCTGTGGCTCTTGCACCTGGGTTCCTTGCATCCCGGTGCTCTCTGGCTCTGCGCTGGCATGGAAGGACCTGGAAGGCAAGGCCAATGCG
Source organism: Macrotus californicus (assembly GCA_007922815.1). Taxonomy (NCBI): domain Eukaryota; kingdom Metazoa; phylum Chordata; class Mammalia; order Chiroptera; family Phyllostomidae; genus Macrotus; species Macrotus californicus. The sequence continues at coordinate 71,837 of VMDR010000513.1, forward strand.
TACTCAGACTCCATCTCTCGGGTAATTGATGCTGGAGCGGGGGTTAAATTCTCACCTAGTTAAGTCTGATTGGGAGCCTGAGCCATAGGGCTAAGAGGTTGCTGATGTAGGAAGGTGGGTTTTCCCCCAAGGCCAAACTTCTCTGCAGAGCCCATTAGTACTCTTTGGAAACTAGAGCCCAAGGTTCCTCTCAAAACCTGCTCCATCACCCAGAGTGAGCTTTCTCTAACCCCCAGAGGCTGCAGCCAGCCTGGGTTTGCAGGTCTAAGAAGACACATACGTGGATTCATGGGCTGTGCTTGGACTCTCAGGATCCCCACCCAACCTTGCCCTCCTGCCCCAACTTAGCCACCACCGCTTCCACTCCCCTCATCCCTTGTACTCCCATCAGCCCCTGCACCGAGGACTTGGAGCATTTGCTGAATAGCGGGTCCCAGCTGGCATCCTTCCAACAGAGATCAGGTGACCTTCTTTATCCTAGCACATCTTGGAGACTTGGCTTGAATGGCCTGACCCTTACAGAAAGCTACAACGTATGAAGAGCAAGGGACCAGACAGGTCTAGTTCAAGTTATAGCTCTATGCTTAACAGCTCTGTGACCCTGGGTGAATTATTTACTCTCTCTGAGTCCTGGCTTTCTCATCTATAAAATGGGAGTGACAGTCATGCTGACTTTAGGGGGTTGTGAAGATTCTGTGAGACCATAAAGGCCAGAAAGTGCTTAGTACAGTACCTGGTGTGGGCAGGAGTACAGGAAGTGATGCTTGTCACTGTCACCACCATTTCCTCCTTTGCAGAGGGCTCCCACCACCTCTGCTCTGGTGCCTCTAGCTACCAGGACAGGGAAAGCCTCTCAGCCTGGGGGACCTGCCTCCTGGGAATTCGAGTGCAGCATGCGCCTGTCCTCAGGAAGTCTGTTACTGAGCCTTTCTCGTCTGGCTGCCATTTTTTTCAGGATTCTCTGATTTATTCAATAGGTGTTTGCTTTATTTTAGACCTTGTGCTTAGCGAGGGGTTTCAGGATTTTCTCAGGGTTCTTTCTCTATGGGGGAGAGGCAGGCCTGGAAACAGATTGTGAGGCTACTGTCCCCAACAGGTAGCAAAGGATAACGGTTTCACTGGCAGGAAGAGGAGTGAAGAATAAAGCGATGGATGGACAGGTGGGCTCAGGCCAGCCAACAGGTTTCATTCCGGGCTCTGCCACCTCGTAGCTGGTGGTGATGGACAGATACGTGCCTTACCTGTCAAGCACATAAGCTACCTATGTAGAGTGTTGATGTGAGGAGAAAAGTGAGACCATGTGGGTGAGAAATTGAGCTCAGGGCTTCTAGGTTTTATCTGTGATTGCAAATGTTAGTTGCTGGTATTATTAGTCTGTGATGACCAATAACAGGTGGGCAAAGTTTGTTGTGGGAACCCATTGGAGCCCTTCAGAGACAATTTTCCAGGTGGTGGTAATAGAAGGGTGGGCAGCCTGAGCAGAGAGAACAGCTTGTGCAAAGGCATGGAGGCTGGGTGTCTCCAAGAGCAGTGGGGAGTGCAGCTGGGGCGCCGTCACTACATGGCATATGGAGGCAGGGGCAGCAGGCAAAGCCAGGGAGGCAGGCAGAGGCCAGCCTGCCAAGGGGTCCCGAATGATTGAACACTCGCTGACCGGAGCAGGTGCCCTGCAGGTTGTCTGGTTGTAACACCTGAGAAAGTCTAGGATTGACTTCTGCCTGGGAGGAAGGGCTGGGCTGTGCTCATTTGCCAATATATTAACTGTCCCTTCCTTGTCCTACTACCCGGGAAGCACAGAGGTCCCCTCCTTCTTCCTGAGATGCTTCCTGAGATGAGATGCTTCTGTATCAGTTTCTTTCTTCCTGGGATTCAGTTTCTCATTAGAAGGAAGGGGAGGGGGGTAGAGAAAGTGTCATGATCTGGGTCTTTTAATATTGTACCAAGTGCTTTTCTGGGAGGTGTTCATTGTCCCAAGTTTTCGCTTGCATTGCCATTGACTCTTCAGACTAACTCATTGAAGTGGATGTATTTATCCCCATTGCACGGAGGGATAAACTGAGGCATAAAGGATGAAGTGATTTGCAAAAGGCATGCAGCTTAAATGTGGTAGCAGTTCATGTCAGGGGGTCTCCGAAGTTGTTATGTGCTAGCCTGTACCACCTCACTTATGCTCCTTGTGAATACGTAAAGCTGACGGCAGAATGTCTGGCTTTTTTTTCACTGTGTTCCCTTGGATGCTGGGCAGTAGGCTCTTTGGAGATGAGTCACAGCGGGGTATGCTCTAGTTATCTGGGGACTTCCCCATCCTCTCCCGGCCTGACTTTTGGGAAGGCCCTGTGTGCCAGCACTTGGTGAGGGGGAGGTGTTCTTTCTTGGGTGTCTCAGAGTTCAGGTCGCATTCTTCAGGCTGCTGGTGTCCCATCAAAGTGCAATTGTAGCTTGATTGATGTAACAGGTGGTGGTGCGGCTCCACGATGACCCCAGGATGGCTGGTCAGAGCATCACATGGCCACACCCCTACCTGTTCACGGGAGACAAAGGTTCAGATTTCCTTTTCCTTTGGGAGGATGGGTTTAAGGCCAGGGTTCAAGTTCTGACTGTGCCTTCCACTGGCTTTTTGGCCTTGGGCAATTTCCATTTCCTTGAGCCTCAATTTCTTCATCTGGAATACAGACATGTATAGACATATGTGTATATTTAATGTTTTATATGTGTATATAAATATATATAAAATATAAATATTTTATGTGTGTATATAAATATATATGAAATCAGAGTTGTCATAAGGATTTGTGATTACACACCAAGTGCCTGGTTTCCAAGTTGTAGATAATATTGGTGTACTGGCCACAATATTTCCCTCCACGGTACTTGTCCAAATTGTGATTAGACGGTTATTTGTGGTCATTACTCTTTCAGTTTCACCTGCTACGTCACTCCTTCTCAGCTGGGGGCAGTTTGGCTCCCCAGAGTACAGTTGACAATGTCTGAAGACAGTTTTTGGTTGTCACAGATGGGGAGGGGTGCTATGGCATCTGGTGGGGTGAGGCCAGGAATGCTACTAATCTCCTTCGGAGCACAGGACGACCCCCCCAACAAAGAATGAAAGGACCCTAAATGCCAATAGTGCCAAGGCTGAGGAAGCCTAGACTGGACTGTAAACCCCGTAAGGCCAGGGACTGTGTCTAGTTCACTCAGCTCCGCGTCCCCAGTTGCCCAGCATCATGCCTGGCACACAGGAGGTAATCAATATGGATTAAAGAGATGAATGAGGTCTTGGAACGCCTTGTGTCCCCTGGAGTCCCAGAGCTTTGGCTTGTGGGACATTCTGAATGGGAAGAAGAGATCTAGATGAGTCTGAGTGACGATAAGCCAATTAGTAATGCAGACCAAAGATATTCAGGCCACGCTCTTGTCTTTCCCAAGCAGGTGCTTCGGGGCCTGAAGGATCTGAAGAGTAGTCACCACGGCGTTTTGCTCCTGTAGACACAGGACCCACCTTCATCTGGACAAGCAGGCTGGGGCAGGGGACCGTAGGTGCTGATAAGGAACGCCCTGTCAGCTGGGCCCTTGGGATCTGCCAAGCTGGGGCGCAGCTGCCGTCAGCTTCCTGTTTTTTCCCTTTCTGGTGGAATGAAGGAAACCCACTGAATGGCTATTTTCCACTGACATTCACAGCAACGTGATAGGCCTTAGATTAGTGAGGTTAAGCTCCAGTGTGAAATCTGCCCAATCACCTGAAGCTTGGCCAACAGGAAGACATTGCTTGTTTTTTTGGGCCGTCCAATGCCTTTGGATGGCTTTGGCCAGGGAAGCGGGGGTCGTGACTCTGTACAAAAGAAAGGAATGTTCTATGCCCCAGAATCGTCAAGGTTGGAGCGTTGTCTCCTTTTTAGTATATTAGGAGGGTGCATTTTAATGTGGGCTTTGAAATAAATAACTTATTACAGCAAAGGTTCGCCGTGAGCCCCAGGCTAGCTGCTGAGCCTGGGTCTGGGCTAGTGAAAGGCTCACGCTGTGTTTCTGGGGGCTCTTTGGGGGTTGGAAGGAGAAGTTGGGCCCCAAAGGGCATTTGGACGGGTTAGAGGAGCCCAGTGGTTAGAATTTATTCTAACAGGGGAGGAGATCTCGGGTACCCGCCTCAGACTTGCTCACCTTGGGGTTCCTGTAAAAAGCAGACTCTGATTCAGTCGGATTGGGGCCCGAGCGCCTGCATTTCTAACAGACTCCCAGGGAAAGCCATTCTGCTGGTCTGTCCACTGCACTTTGAGTAGCAAGGGTCTGGGGAACGCCAAGTCCAAAGGTGAGGGTACCTGGTATAGTCCACTCCAGCACAAGAGCAAAGTTGGCCTGCCACGCCGGTCCGTATTCGTACAGCCACCTGATCTGCCGGCTGACTTGTAGAGTCACATATTTACCACGCACCTCCTCTCTGGGCCTAGGCCTGGGACCAGGTATGGAAGGAGGGCTGCCTGCTCTCAAGGGGCCACTGAAACAGCCAGGGCAAGGGCTGAGGGTCTTCTGGTGCTTCCAGAAAAGTGTGTCTAAGAACGGACTCTTTCTGACTCACCCAGGGCCTGTTAAATATACAGATCCCTGAGCCCTAGCCCAGCCTGCCAGGATCAGAACTGGCCAAGACAGGGCCCTGGGAATCTGTATTTTTAAAAGGTGTGCCAGGTGATTCTGATTCCCAGCCAGGCTGGTGGAGGGATGGCCAGGAAGAAGAACTGGCAGTGCTTGGGAGTTAATTGCTCAGCAGGACCGGTGTAGAGTTGTAGAGTCGGGTACTGCTGGATGGCACCCGGCTGTGGGAGGGGCTGAAACTTAGCCCGCTCCCCTTGCCAAACTCTGCACCCTGCAGAATCTCATCTGCCTGGAAGAAAGGGTGTCTTTTTCTTAACATAAATAGTAATCATTAACATTTGGTACTTAGGATGAGCCCATCACTGTCTATTTAACTCTTGTAGTTCTCCTGGCAACTCTAAGAGGTGGCATTAGTACTGATTTTACTGCTGAAGAAAGTGAGGTACAGAGAGGTTCAGTGACTTTCTGCAGGTCACACAGCCAGTAAGCAGCAGAGCAAGGATTTGAACCCAGTAAAATAGGAATACTAAAAGCATGAGATGATATGATTGGCCAGTTAGCCTCTGCTTGGCACATGGGATGTATTCGATACATCTCAACTATTGATATTACATTAGTATCAGCAAAGTCAGTGCCTGGGAGTCATGGATGGCTTCAGAGCAGAGGGGGTAGGTGAGCAGAGCCCTGTGCCATTGATGTCCCTGGTGGCTGGGTCAGCTGGTTTGCTCCCCCAGGTCATGCGTGTCATGACTCACCTGGGCATCCCTAGACTTTGCTTCTTGGCACTGGTTAGAGGCCCTAGTGTTTGTGCCACTCCGGTGAGTTCTCAGAACTTCTTGGCTCCTAGAGTCTCGGTTCAGAGTCCCGGTCAGAACTGGTCTCACTTCCTGCGATCCAAGAGCAGGTAAAAGGCACAGTTCTCGTTCTTACTCTCTTCAGGGCTCTTGGCCCTTCCCGGTGACTCTCGCTGTCTCCAGGCCCCTTCTGGGACTCTGGTCCATCCCATGGACTGCACAGAGAGCAGAGGATGCCCTACAGACGTCTCCTCCTGCCTCCTAAAGAAACAGGGACAACGTCCTCCAAATTTTCCTTTGTTTTCTTTTAACATATAAAATCCAGCTTTTGTTTTCTTCTTACTGCTATATTTTATGCTTTTTAATTTTAAAAGACTACACATTCATTATTAACATTTAAACAGGATGGAAATGTGGGAAACAGAAAGTGATATTTTCCCAGACATTGTCCCCAGCCGCTCATTCTTTGCGCCAGAAGAAATCCCTGAATGGTTTATGTGTCTCTCCATAAATTTCTTATACGTATACAAATCCATATTCATTGGTGTGCTTATCCTTTTTTCATTTTAACACAACTATAGATCACTCCTCTGAAACTTCCTTTTCTCAGCTAATTCATCTCAGCAGATGTCAACACAGACAGATATACCTTGGTCTGTAAGGCTACAGGATATTCCCGTAGTAAAAATTTACCATAATTTATTTCTACTTCCGTGTTGACATTTGAGATCGTTTCCAGCCTTTTCCTGCTCTAAACGTGTGAAGCTGCAACATCCTTGCTTGTACAGCTTCTATCTTTGTACATTGGTGTGATTTTATCTACAAGGGGAGTTTCCTGCAATTTGAGCTATGACATTGTCCAACTGTCCTCTCAAGAGGCCAAACCAGTTTCTGTTTCGTGAACGGTATGTGGAAATACCTTTCCCTAGCCCCCTTTTCCTACCCTGAGTGTTAGGTAACTTTAACTTTTGCCAGTATGATAGAATAAAATAGAAAAGATCGTTTCTGAGTCAGGTTCTGCAGTAATTCAAATTTCTACCCTTTAGACTCTGCCTACATACAGATTGTTAAATATTTAAGAACTACATTTTGCCTGGCTTTATGCTTGGAATGGAAGACATAAAAGTAGATTCAACCAGCTTCTGCCCTCAGACTGATCCCCATCTCCTGGAGGGCACAGAAAATAAGAGAAAGAACAGCGTGGTTCAAGTGTGCTGGAGGAATGCATGAACTCAGCCACCTTTTGTGTGATAGACTCTATCTTCATGAATATCACAACTGAATTAATAAAATACAGTACACACTATGATGGCGGTGGGGCGGGCTTGAAATCCTCCAAAGAAAATGACTTGATTAGAAGCAGAGAAATCATGCAGAAGAGGTAGGCAGTGAGGAAGGGAAAAAAGTAATTTTGAAATAGTCTCTTTGGTGGCATTCACATTTACTCATGGGGGTGTGTTGGAGGGAGGCCATGCAGAAACCCAGCTGAGTTTGCAGCTGGTACCACTTGCTGGTCGCTCGTACTCAGGCAAATGCATGTGAGTTCAGTAAGAGTGAGAGCAAAGGGGCAGAGGTCGGCTTAAAAGTCCACCACCTTGGAGCTCCTGTTGTTTGGGTGTGGGTGGTATGAATAGGCAGTTCCCCCAGGGGTTACAGGGAGCTGTGCCCTGAATAGCACCCACTGTTGACTGAATACACCGAATGGGTGTCCAATGAATGAGTGAGGATCAAAGATGCCTCTGTCTCGTAAAGGGGCCTCCTGCTCAGAAAGAATAGATCTATGTAGAAAGGGGTATGATCAGCTAATCTACTCACCTGTGGGGAGCCACACCTTCCCTATACATTTTCCTGGGCCACCCGTCCTGCAGATCTTCATTCACTGGGGGTAACTTACGAACAACACAAGGCAAAGAGCACTTGAGAATACCTGAAACAGTGCTGTGGAATGAGCCTAACCATCATTTCACAACAGATCACCAGAGCAGGAATGTATGCAGCCACCTGCAAAGCTTGCAGTTTTGAAGACCGTGAAGCCAGGGGCGACCCCAGCCCAGCCTTGCATGGAAGGCCAGGTGGGGGCCAGGAGACATGTGTCCTGGATTTGGCCCTCAGTGTGACCTCTTCTCCTGGCAGCCAGGTCTATTTCATCTGTCTGACGCCACCACTCTGCTTCCAAGCCAAAGGACCGCTCCCTGTGACAGAACTGATGGAATGATCTCAGTGAATTGTCAGTGTCTTGGTCTCCCACTCCGTGTCCACTCTCTCTCATTTCTTACCTACCATGTGCTGGGTGGCTCTGTAGCAGGACGTCCAGGTGAATAACCACATGCCTTGTCTTTCAAGAGCATCTAGTCCAATGGAAGAGGCAGATCTGAAACGAACACTTAACTGGAGAGCGTTGAGTGCCATAAAAGAGAACTAGAGAGGAGAAAAAACTCCATTTGGCACAGGGCAGATAAAGAACAGTTCAGAGGGAATAAAAAGAGCATTGAGACATCATGGAAATGAGACAAGGCAAGTCAAGTGTTGAGCACAGTGCCTGGAAAGCACTCAAGAGATGATAGACATGGTTATGACAGCGTTTGCACTAGTGCTCGGAGAACAGGGAGGAGTGTGCAGGGTGGACAGAAAGCAGGGTATTACCCCTCCATGGAACAGCATGGATGAGGGGAGGCGGTGGGTGTGCTGTGCACCAGCACTTTGTAGCACAGAACTCTAAATCCAGGTTCAAGTCCCAGCTCCGCCACTCTTGAGTGGTAACGTCGGGCACATCAAGAGGTATCTCCACTTTCTCACCGGTGTATTGGAGACAGTGATACCTGCTTTAAATGGCTCACTGTGGGGACTGAAGGTAATTTATGTGTATGTAGCCCCTTGACACGTAGCAGGGTCTCAACAAATGGTGGGGACCTAGGGGGAGGTGTGAAGCCATCAGACCTGTTGGGTGGAGCTGGGAAATTGAGTGTTTCGTGAGTTTGGGATATTTGGGTGGCCAGAGGTAAAGTTAAAATGTCAAGGCCACACAGTGGATGGCTGACCCGTTAGGCTGAAGTTCAGACTTGACTCCGTAAGCGATGGAGAAGTATTAAATGCTTCCCTACAAGGGAACTAATGGAATCAGGCTTGGTTTCAGAGTGAAAACTCTGCCAGTAGTGTGGATGGTGGGGTGGAAGTCAGGGGCGGAGGCAAAGAAAACACTTCGGGAAATGCCGTAGGACCCAGCAGCACCTGCATTAGCCTGTCAAGTCCTGTAGTCAAGTACTGCCCGGAGAGGCAGACTAGGCCAGTGGTTAAGAGCAGGGGCTTCCGTGTCAAGGCCAGTGTAGATTCGAATCATAGCCCTGTTGCTTATGGGCTGTATGACCTTGGCAATTACCCCGCCAAGTTTTACTTTACCCTTCTGGAAAGTAAGGGTTAATAGCACCTTTATCATAGGCTTGTTGTAAGGATTAAATGAGATGGTGTAGATCAGGGGTGTCAAACTCATGTTCACAGGGGCCACATCAGCCTCATGGTTGCCTTCAAAGGGCCAAATGTCATTTTAGGACTGTATAAATGTAACTTCTCCTTAACTAGGGGCAAGGAGCTCAGCACTGCCGCTGGGTAGAAACAAGGTGCTGAGCTGGATAAAACAAGGGAGGGGGGGCCGGATTCGGTCCTCGGGCCTTGTGTTTGCTGCCTGTGGTGTAGATAAAGCACTTAGCTCTAGAAATGCCGGTGATAATTAGACTTAAAAATTACGTATTCGATGATGGATCTTTTTTCCCATGTAGTGCCTATAAACCTCCCCTGGAGCTACCAGTGTTACACACACACACACACACACACCTGCTTTATACTTTCTAGAGAAGCAGCGGCAGTTTCTGCTCCAAGAAATAGTGAGGAGGTTTGCCAAGCTCTCACAGTGGTTCTTGGATGCACGTTAGACCTACCAGGGGAGCATTTAAAGTTTTTAATGCCTGGCTGCACCTCAGATCAATTAAATTAGAATCTCTCGAGGTGGGACCCAGGTACCAGTATTCTTAACATTTTTAATGAATTAAGGTAAAAAAATATGGAAAAGTACACAAACCCAAAGCGAATGAAATTTTCATAAACTGAACATGCCTATGTAACCCATCTCCTGCTAAAAAAAACCCCAAGAATATTACCAGTACTCTCAAAGCACCCCTTTTCCAGTCATCCTCACCCCCAAATCGCTATCCTGATTGACAACATAGGTCAGGATTGCCTGTTACTGAATCTTATACAGATGGAATCATAGAACATGTATTTGTGTGTGTGTGTGCGTTTGGCTGGTTTCGGTTGCCCTTGTGAGAGTCCACTTGTACATTGCTCATTCTCGTTGCTGTGCAGTGTTCCCTTGTGTGAATGCACCGTAATTCTTTTCTAGACTACTGTTGGTGAGCCTTTTGGATAGTTTATACCTTGGGACTTTTATAAATAGTGCTATTCAATTCTTGTACGTGCTTTTGGTAAGTGTATATGGAAATTTCTGTTGGGTATATTCCTAGGAATGACATTGCCAGGTTATAGGGTGTGCGTGTTCTGCTTTAGAGGATGTTGCTGAGAAGTTCTAAAAGCGGTTGTATCAATTTATATTCCCAGGATGTTAGGGTTCTTGCCAACGGTTGCTGTTTTCTGCCTTAAAACAATTTCTTTTGGCCATTTCGGTGGCTATATAGTAGTCTTGCCCTGTGATCTTAATATATGTTCCCAGCACCTCCAGGTGATTCCAACGTGTAGCCATGTTTGCGAACCTCTCTCATACCAGGTTTTGAAAAAACAAAACACCTGTTAATGAAACTAGATAAAGAGATGTTACGATGATCAGTGACTCCCCTTGATTCCTGTGCCCAGAGTTTTTTAAAAGATTTTATTTATTTATTTTTAGATAGAGGGGAAGGGAGGGAGAAAGAGAGGAAGAGAAAGAAACATCAGCGTGTGAGAGATACATCGATCAGTTGCCTCTCATATGTCCTGAACTGAGGACGTGGCCCACAACCCAGGCATGTGTCCTGACTGGGAATTGAACCAGCAACCTTTCGGTTGTCAGGCTGGCACTCAATCCACTGAGCCACTCCAGCCAAGGCTCTACCCAGAGATTTTTATTTTCAATAGAACTGATCTGTCTAATCATCTAGTGGAGGATAGTTTTGCTAGTGGAAGGATACTTCTCCTTCCAGGATAAATGCAGAGGTGTATCAAACCTGAGAGCCTGCCCCTCACCCTCATTCCTCTGTGCTTTATGTGGGGCAAATGGCTCCATCAGGACTGATCTGGGAGCTGGAAAGAGGCCATGGCAAGGCTTCAATTTCTTCTTCTGATTTAAGACCTGAAAGAAGAGGGAGGATGTGATAAGTGTCCTATATATAAGGGTATATATAATCTCTTATAACTAGTAGATAGATGCTGTCAGATGAAAAGATCTGTTTTTTGTGACTAGAATTTAAGATTTTGTGTTGTATATTTGCTCTCCAAAGCTTCCCCAATAGCTTGTACTTGTAAGGTGCTAAAATAATGTCACTATTAGAACTGTATAACTGTCCCTAGTGAAAAGTACAACTCACATAATGCAGAGGAAGGTGTTGGTGGGAATTTAGCTGGTTTGATTAATAGTTTTTGTTCTCTTTGTAGTTTGTATGCTGTGGCTGATGTTTCCTATTTGGTCATTTATTACAAGCATATTTTCCTTTACACCTTTGAGCAAAGTTATAATAGCAACTTTATCATTCTTCTCTATTAGCTCCAACATCTGGGTCTTCTTGGGTTAGTTAGATCTCTATTGAGTTTCTTTTTGAGTTTGGGCCACATGTTCCTGTTCATATTTAAAATTTTTTTTCTAGTAATTTTGTATTATATCCTGAATAGTATGAATGAGACTTGAAGAGACTCTTGATTCTATTATATTTCTCAAAACAGTAATTTTTTAAGGCAATTAACTTGACTAAACTTAAACTCTAAACTCAGTTCCTTTTGAGTGGGAAATAGCTGAAATCTTTCTTTAGTTCTGTTAGCCTTAGTTGGGCTCCTTGGAACGTGCCCCTTACATGCATCATTCAGGGAGATTTGGGCAGAATTTACACTCAGAATTTGGGGCTATTGTTGGGTGCCCCTTTTCTGGGATGTCTCTCCTTACTTTCTAGCTGTAGTTACCTGAACTCTGTCCTCTAATTCCTCAGTCAGAGTGAAGATTTCTATCCAAATTGTAGCCACCATGTACAGCCTTGACTTGGGCCTGCCCTTGAGTCAGAAAGCTGTAAAAATACGGACATCACCTATTGCCGTTTCTTTCTTTCCAGCGTTGACTCCCCTCCAGCCTTTGTATGCTTGTTATTGAACAGATCTAATGCCTTTCAATAGGTTATCTGTGTGTACGTGTAGGGTTTATAATAGGTACACGTGAGAGGGGAGGTCCCATAAGAGCTACTCTGCCATGGCTAAAAGCAGAACCTTTCTGATTGGAACTTTTGCTCATTAAGAGACCCTCAGAGCCACCCCTCCCCATTTTATTGCTTAGCACATAGTAGGTGGCAATAAATATTTATTGACTAAATGAATGTGGCTTTAAGTGAAAAATGAAAGTGAATTAGGGGGGAAAACTGTCCTGGAACTAGTTAATTGGTAGCATCAGGTATAAAATAGAGAGGGTATTCAGTAATTTGCTGGAGGAAGTGCTGAGTGAGACCGGTGAAAGGATATTAGGACCCCAGATATCAGAGTGTGGAGCAAAGTGGCTAACAAAGTGAGCCTGAGATGTCAACACGAGGAGATCAATGCGACTGTGAAGGTCACAGCACTTTTACGGGACTGGAAATGTGGCTTACAAAGAATTTACCAGGGTCAACGGAAATAAAGCTGGTCAAAGGGGAAGCAGAGGTATGCTTGGATTTCTGTACATCCAAGAGGAGCCAAGGGGAGGGAATCAAAGTGAAGGCACTTTGGCTGGAGATCAAAGAGGGGAGGAACCAAAGCAATGTAAAGGCAGTCTACTACAGCTTGCCTGTCTCTGCGTGGTGACCTGGAAGGTCACAAATCCAGTACTCAGAGACTTCAAAGACCGTGTATTGGATGGAAACTTCACACTGAAATGCAGAGCATCTGGGGACTTCCCAATTTAGTCTACTGACAGTTTCATCACCAGAGAGTAGAGGACAGAGGACAGTTGCTGTTATGAATCTGGTTTGGGAGCTGCTGGATGAAGGAGAGAAATGAGAAAATGCTCACCAAGACAGGGGGTCCTGGTGATAAGGGGGCTGAGCCCACAGGGATTTGGAAGGCAGATTTGATGAAATTTAGGGTGAGATACAGATATTTGCTGCTAAGCCCCCAAAGGGGATGGCAGCCCCAAGAGTAAAGGAAGTTATGGCTTTCCTAAGTTACCTCATTCTGCATAGATTTATTTCCTTTATTCCCCTTCTAGGACTCTTCTTCCTCTCAGCCATGCTTCTGTGGGCCACCTTCCCTGCCTGGCACTTTTTGTTTATTTTCAAGCAGGAGAGCAATTCAAAATACTTAACCATCACTCCACAGGCAGAGACCAATCAGAAGAGAGGCTGGCCACCAACAACTGGAATGTCAGCCGGACTCACAAATTCCTTAACCTCTCAGAGCATCAGCTTTCTCCTCTTTGAAGTGGAGACAGTGCCTGCATTGCGGAGTTGGCGCAATGATTTCAAGAGATGTCACACGTGAAGAGCTCAGCATGTGGAAGGTGTGCTGTGCCCAGGAGCTGCCGTTATTACCCTGCCTTCTTTATCTCTGGGTTCATCTCATTTACATGCTTTGTAGGTTCAGTGATGCTTATCTTTAGCTTCATTAAGCACATGTTTTCCTCTATACTGACTTCAACAAGTATTGTTCTATTACAAGTTGATCTGTCTGGTTTCTTCGTTGAAATGTCCTCTTATCTCCCTGAACATAAATGCTGTAGATTTTCTGAAATCTTGCATTTTGTGAGGAAGAGCTTTTAAAAGCACTTAAAAAAAAAAAAAAGAGTTGTTTCTAGTGCCTTCTTTGGCTTCTTTTATGTACATAGACTTGGAATTAAGCAGACCTGGGTTCATATCTCAGCTCCGCCACTTACTGTCTGTGCAGTTAGTTGATGTCCATTCGCTGCGTGGCTCTAATTCTTCTCTTCATTCGTTCTTCCTCTGGTATAGGACTTTCTCTTCTGAGTTCAGCTCTGTGCTTTTTATTGTCCTTTGTTCCCTTGAAATTATTCCCTGAACCTCAGTGAGCAAACAATAGGAAAAGCTATTTAAAATTCCCATCCCCACCACTTCCTAAGTGTCTAAGAACACCCTGGCTAAAGGGAAAAAGATAACTTGCTAGGGATATTGTTGGGGTTTCTGAAGTTGATAAAAGGATCTTGTTAGGGGGTAGTCCACAGTCCCCTTTTGCCCTTTTGTTGGAAATGGTGTGGGGCCAACATGCTCGGAAAGGACAAGACAGTGATCCCTGGCTGGGAGTGGTGTCTTTGCCCCTCCCCCTTCAGGAATGGACTCCCTCCAGCTGCCAGCAGAATGCTTATCTCCCTACTCTCCAGGGACAGAGTTGGAAGAGGTGGCAGTCAGCGGCAGGGGCGGCCTTCTCTTGTTTGAGTTGGCTCAAGCACAGGATGCCAGCGTCCTAGGAACTGCAGGGGGTGGGGTGCAGTTCTTCATTCTTCCCCCTATACTGCAAGATATTGGAGAAATCTCTGTTCCAAGAGAACCTTAGATATTCTTGATTCTCATCTACCACTGAGGCCATGGCGATCTGGGGTTGTTGGTTGGCGGATACACTGAGATTTGAGGGGCCCTTCCACTCTGATAACTTCCTAGACCTTTGTGTTTAAGACTAGAGGATTTTGAACAATGGGGTGAAGGCGAGTACAGGAACCCCAGTTGAAGTAAGCATGACATAGAACAGGGTGTGCATGAAGCCACTTTGCACTGTTTTATCTTTTTTTTATCTTTGCACTCTTTTACTCTTTCTAGGTTGTCTGCGGCAGGCATTACTAATCAATCAGAACACTCATTCCTCCTGTTATCACACGTGGCCTCATAACCCACAGCCTCACAGTGCTCCGAGTAGCCGCAACAACCTAAGAGCTGGCGCAACAGAGCGAAGTCTGGCCGAGGATGTCACACTGAGAGAGGGAGACAAAGAGAGGCCACTGCAGCCTTAGCCAGTGCGAGTGGCTGTCCCCTGCTTAATAAGTGTGTAACCCAGGAGAGCATTCTGTGGTCACAGGTGGCCTCCTTTGGAAAATGATCCCTCCACCTGCAAAGGGAGCATTTGTCTCCCTGCAAAAGGAGGGGGTGGACCACACTCCCCCAAGCCTGGAGCGACAGCATGTGTAATTTGACTCCCGTTTCCCTGTGCTCAGCTATTACATAAGCTTCTTTAGAGGCCTGGTGGCTTGGTTTAGCACCGTCACTGTGACTGACTAATATATTCGTAGACATCATTTCAGCCTCTGGTGCGCCCCATCTTTGGCACCTTCGTTCTGTCCCCTGCAGCCTCCCCCTCACTGGCATTCTCACCCACAAGTGTGTGGGCCTCTCTGTGGGTTCAGGTTCACGGGGAGAAGCTCCATGTGGAACACTGGTGTGTTCATGGGCTTTCCTTCACCCGTTCGAGCTGTGGCTGCCTTTGAAGTGTCTTGGAGCTGAGCCTGGGAAAGCTGTCTCACCTTCGCCGGCAGACAAATCCAAGACATCATCCATCAGTATCTGCTCGGAGTGGTCCTGCCTATCCTGGTGGGCACCAAGCGCTGGGCTGCAGATATGCATGACAGAGTGCTTGCTGCTAATACATACAGATGATCTGTCCACCAGGCCAGCGTTGGGGCTCCCTGGGCCAGTCTCACCTACACCCCTACCTGGACCTTGTCTCTCAGCAGTGGGGACCCCAGCATAATGCCATGGCCGGGCTTTGTTGAATTGTCAACAGTTTTTCTTCATGCCTAACCCCGTGTCTTCCTTTTGCCTGTCCGTGATCCCAGCTCTGCTCTCCAGAGACTTGGAACAAAGTTAATCCTGTCCCTCCTGGCTTTTGTTAAGGCCTGGTCCTATATTCCCAATATGGCCCGGTCAGTTCAGAGAGAGGCCAGTTGGGCTATTATCCGATGCTGGGCATGATGATTCTTTCCCTGACAGAGCTCAGGATACATTAGTCGCTGGATCACTCTTTGTTCTTGCTAAACTTGTGGTTTTTAAGTCCTGCCGCCCTCTCCTGAGCCCCAACCCTCAAGTCTTGCCAAATTAGATCATAGTAAATGGCCTCTAGGGGACAATGACAAGTCAGGGCCAAGTCTAGGGCCACTGCTTATAGTTCTGTATGAAGGAGCACAGCAGGGAGAGGTGGATTTAAGAAGCAGACCCTAGGGGAACTATGTCTCACACAGATGCAAAACCAGATGTCTGTCTAGGATGCTTGTGCCCAAAGCATAGAAGGTTCATCCCAGCAGGGATAGGACAGTCAGTCTGCAAAATCCCATGAGAATGGTCTAGGGGGAGACAAGGCTGAGTTCTAATTCAGATATTTGGAGCACCAAGGGCTCCAGAAGTCTCTTTGCTCATGAGTAAAGCGTCTTTATACTGGGGGGCGGGGAGGGGTAATGCTGTTACTCATTCAAATAAGGGTGCTGTGGGAGGGCGGGGGTGTGCACACTTAGGAGAGAAAGTGGGTCCCACGTGAGATCCGAGGGGGAGGGGAAGTGGCGGGGGTGGGGTGGGGGGTGGGGGGAGGCCAGGGCTGTGTTTTGTTCTGCTTTTCCCCTCGTGCTCAGTTCTACAGGAAGCCCTGGCAGAGCGCAGTCTCTGCCTTCCTCTAGGCTTCTGCCAATATTGTGTGAAGAAGAATAGCTTAAGAACAAGAAAAAAAAATCTTTTTTTGGAGCATGGATGACTAATTTTTTTTTTACACCTTTTGTACCTTCCAAATTTTCTCCAATAAGTACACAACTTTTATAACGAGAGAAACAATCATTATTTTTTAAAATAACTGTCCAGTAACTTTCACAATAATCCTCTTGAGCGTGTACCATTGAGAGTAGAAACACAAAGTGAGACAAACACACGGACAGGATAAAAACACATAAGAAAGTAAGACACAAAGACGATGCTGACTCACAATCTGCCTTCAGTAAATGCTTACAAATAAATATGGAGCAGAGAAAAGTGTAGACTGTCATCTCGAAGAGCTATGAGTTTAACCCCAACACTCCCAGTTGCCAGCTAAGCGGTAATGCGTGAGTTACTCTGCAGGCTTGTGTTCTCACTTGTAAAAATAGGATTTGAATTCCCATCTCGCCGAGCTGTTACAAGAGTCGTATGAAAGCAGCGTGTGAAGGGGTTAGCACAGTGTAAATAGTTACGTGCTTTTCAACGGCTTCCATCTATTAATAAACTTGCCTATACAATACATAAATGTGATGAATGGAGAGCTTAATGACTGCTTGAGGGCTGCTACCTGGACAGGTGAAAGAGGAACAGCAGGGGCAGAGTAAGGCATGACTGCTTCAGTTTTTGCCGAGCCACAAAAGTGAGGGAGAGCAGTGCTTACTGGAACGAGGAATTACGCGGCTGGATTAAATTTGGATTCTATAAATGTGTCAAGTGCCAGAAAAATGTGAGATAAGCCTAAACCGTGAGGTGTTCATGCTGTGTGCCTATCGCACCAGTTAGGATGCTTCAGGCTGCAAGTCACCAAGAGCCTACTAAAATGGCCGGATACAGAAAGGGAGCAGGAATCTGAGACAATGAGAAGTTTGGGATTGGGGAAACCCAGCAGTTTGACAATGCCGACAAAGACCCTGTTTCTTCCTCCTCTCCACTGTCACGGAACTCTCCCCAGTTCCCATACAGCTGCGGATGTCAGAAAAGGGGTGTGCCTTCCCAAATACCTCTTTTCAGAAGCTACAAAAACTTTGCCCAGAAAGTTTCCCCACCCTGGAAAATTTCCCATCCTATCATTGGCCAGAATTACCTCACATGGGACTGCTTCTCCTGAAGCACATGGAGGGCACATACCAACCAGCTCAATTAGAAAGAACCAGAAGAGAAACAGAGAAGTGGGGCAAGTGGCTCCTAGAAAGGCAACTCAGGGGGTCTACCATATCTCTCTATGCACAGGACGCGCAGGGAGGTGAACAAAACATGAACTGGAGTCTGAATGGATGGTGCTGATGTGGTCCCAAGCATCAATATGCGTGAAATGAAAGAGGAGGGCCAAGAAATGGATGTCCCTGGGCTGGGATCCAGGTAGGGATTCTTGGGCAGGGGAAGAATAGCCTCATTTCCCACCAGTCACTGCTGGGACGACTGAAGATGCTAACGGGCTCAACCAAAAATACGGCTGGAGACGTGAGACAGAAGACGAGAAAAAATGTGTAGGTGCTCTGTGGAATGAGATACCTCCGCCCTCATGGTCTACAGGGAACCTCCCACCAGGCGAAGAGCTGGCTCTGGTCTGGGGGGACTTACAGGGAAGTTTGTTAGGGGCTCTTAGCCAGTGGAGCTCCAGTACATAGCCCAGATGCCCACCTTGGGGGCGTTTCTGAACTACCAATGATCCCCATGACGTCCCCCTGACACCCCCACTCAGCAATCCCCAGACCATCTCGGTTCTCACTTCCCTGAAGTGAGAACTACTCTCCCACCCACCCCAACACAGGGTAAGTGTTGAAATCTCTCCATAAAACGTGTGGTCTACCAAGGCTTCCTCCCTCCAGTAAAGTAGTTCCATGATGTAGAAAATGATGGCTGAGAACTGGCTGATGCTCCATCTTTCACGTCCCTTCCTGCCCAGGAGAAGACACGTTTGGGATGAGCTGTGTCTTCAGCCAAACTGATAGCCACTTGGAATTGCGTCAGCCTTTCCTTCATCACTGGTCTATAGCACACAGAAGTTCAAGGTCCAAAGAGCTTTTGGATTGTGAAGCAACTCCAGGATGGACTCTGGCTCTTCTCCCCGACCTCTCTAAGATGAGCTTCTCCAAGGGAGAGCCCTAATGTGTTCTCAGCCCGTTTCTTCTTTGTGTCTTCTTCTTGGCTCAACCTCTGAAAATTTCAACAGTTGCTCTTGTTCAGTTGCCAGGAAGCGGCGCGGCTTTGCCAACCACACTGAATCCCAGTCACTGGTTCTTCGTCTTGTTCTTCCACTCTGTAACATGCTTCACTTCCATGTGCTGTAAATGCATGGCTTCCATCATCTTGGCTGTCAGACAGCATTGAGTCTGAAGTCTTTCCTGGTAGTTCTCCAAGGCCTGGTCCATGGGCACCGTGGTGTGGATCTGGTACTCCTGGGGCTCCCTACACATCAGGCACACGGTCCACTGGTTGTCCTTGCAGAAGAGCCACAATGGGCCCCAGTGGTGGCTGCACAGGCTGGGGGACACGGGGCCCTGGTGGGACACTGTGTCTTCTCTGTCACTGAGGCCAGGGCCCAGCTGGGTTTCCATGCATGGCTACCCAGGTCTGGACACCTGGCATGACGGGATGTGGGCTGCTCAGGAAAAAAATACAAATCTTAACATTTTCTTTTAGCAGGTGAACTTTGAGACACTGCCTGACTCATACTTTAAAGCCTCCTTCATTTGAATTCACCTTCCTTCATGTTGTTTTTCTCAAGGCACTAGGCTTGAGTCCAAAGATGTGTCAACCAGCTGCTCCCCTGGGATTGAGCAGTCATGGGGCCTGGGCCCTCTTCTCCTGTCTCAGGGGGCAAGAGCCTGGTTTTGGCTTCCCCACCCTTCCTCAAAGCTGGCCCTCAGCTTGGGCCTGCAGCTCCCTAAAGGGGGAAGTGGAGGTGTCTGGGAGTGTGCCCCAGCAAGAGGCCCCTCATCTTGCTTCTGCCCACAGTTCCTTCTGGGGTCCCCATTCCTGCATTCTGAAAAATGGCATTGCTGTCCCTTAGGGAGGGGGCTTTTGGCCATAAGTAACAAAATTCAATCCAACTGGTTTAAATGATAAAGCGTATTTTGTTGGCTTGGTTAGCTGAAGTCCAGAGGCCCCTATGTTAAAGAGGCCCCTGTTTCTCTCCTCTGACTCCCAAGTATTGGCTTCATCTAAAGGCTGGCTTCTTGCATGGCTGGCCCCAAGTTCACATCCAGCAGCAACTGGGTCCATGTTTCTGGTTTACCAGCAGTGGGAAGAAAGCTTCTGATTGGGCAAGTTTAGGTCATGTGCCTATCCCTAGCCAATCACTGTGTGTGAACTTAGGACCTTGCTGACAGCCTCTGCAAGGGAGTGATAATGGAAGTCCAAGGACTGGCCCCCAACTGTCTTTCAAAGGACCTGTGCCTTTCTTCCTCTTCTTGTTTTCTCAGAGGCACAGTCATTCCCCAAACAATACTCTGGTCATTGTCTTCTTTTCATTCTGTAGGGCATCCTGCCCATCCCCCCTCCACCAGCCCCCAAGCCCCAGCACCTTCCTAGCCCTCCACCCTCAGGCTCAGCTTTCTGGAACGCAGCCCTGCTTACCACGGATGTTCACTGACTCAGTTTTTCCCCTGGGAGGCAGTGAGGGTTAGTGGATGCAGCAAGAGGAATCAAGTTCAGACTGTGTCATATAGCAACAGGCGTTGAGTCAAGGCTCACCCATCAGCCTGTTCCTGCCCCACTGAGAGTCAAGTGCCTTGGCCTTGGATTTCCTGCTGCCCACCGGCAGGCTATTTTGGCTCCTCCAGCCAGACCTCACACAGCCATTTGTTAGAAAACTTAAGTACCATACCCTATTCC
The DNA here is from genome assembly GCA_007922815.1 of Macrotus californicus. Classification (NCBI taxonomy): domain Eukaryota; kingdom Metazoa; phylum Chordata; class Mammalia; order Chiroptera; family Phyllostomidae; genus Macrotus; species Macrotus californicus. The sequence goes on from VMDR010000513.1 coordinate 91,944, forward strand.
GCCTTGCTTCAGATTTCTCTTATGTCACACACACTTCCTGGTTAACTCCCTGTCCTCCTCCCCGCCCCCCCATCTGGCCTCTGCAGACCCTTCCCACACCTGTCTGGCCAGCCCTGCCACTCCATTGACTTGTGGCCCCACGTGCCCAGTTCTCTGCAGGATGGTCCATCTGGATATTCCCACAACACACTAGGCTCCACATCTCCATGGAGCTGGTTTTCCTTCAAATGAGGTCTTTGGGGACCTCCTTTAAGTGTGGATGATGCTGTTGCTCTCCTGAGTCCTGGCAGCTTGGGCTGTGTCCCCATCACCATCCACGGCTATCTGTGGAAGTACAAGACACATGTGCACTGGTTTCAGGAGGCGGCTAGTCCTCAGCCCTTTGGAGCCAGGGCTTCTGTGGGCTATCCCAGCACCCAGGCCAGCGCCCTGCCTCGGGAGCCGCCCAGCTGCCGTGTTAGCAGCAGGGTGGCAATTCTTTAATTAGACCAAGCAGGGTTTTCTCGGCCGGGGGTGGGAGGAGGTATGTGGGTCTACTGGGGGAAACTAGGTCACCTGAAAACCAGTAGTCAAGAGGGAGCTGTCCTGGAGCCCCAGCTCCAGGGAACCCAGAGGGGTGAGGTGGGAGGGGCCGGCAGGGAGAGCAAAGTCAGAGAAAATGTGCTCTGGCCCCTTTTATTGGCCCTTGGGAGGCATTGTCCTCACTTTTCTCCAGGGGCCTGGGCAACTGCCCTGAATTCCTCCACCCCAAGCAAACTGCCCGAGCCAGGGGGTTCAGTGCTGTGAGTGCCTTCCGTCTGCTGAGGGGGTTGCCACTGTGGAGCCCGGGGGGTGAGCCCTGCATTGGGAGTCATGTCCAGGGCTCAAGGTGCTGCTCAGTCTCTGTATTCTTGGAGCATGTCACCCACTCCCTTGTGCCTCTGCTTTGTCATCTGCCCAGTGGGCAGGGACTGTGCCTGTCTTTGACCCTGGTGCATCCTCCAGCCCGCAGCACAGTCCTGCCTAATAACTATTTGTCAGATGAAATAATGGCCTCATACCAGTGCTTCTCTTATAAGATTGTCATCCTTGAAGACTGGTGGCCAGGTGGGTTTTCCAGCTGTCGATCCCATATAATATTTGCCAACACTCACTACCAGCATTATTTAATTTTTTCTTTGCTACCACCTTGCTAGCTCTCCACTGAAGTAGATTTATTCAAAAAGGAAATTTTGTACCGCTGCCTTAAGCAGTAACTAAAAACAAATCCACAGCACACACGAACAATGTCATTACATTCTGTCCTGGATACAATCGCTTGTCCAAGGCCACTGGACCACAAGCACCTTGTTGAATTGCTTGTTGGGACAGCTCCGGAAGCTGGAGTCTGTCCTCTGGGTGCACACAGTGGCTCCCCTGTGCCCTGGGCCTCTTCTGCACTGGGGGGACTCACACTGTCTTTGCTTTCTTGTGCAGATTGGGCCTCTGGATGTTTGTTAGACGTCTGCCTAAGACCGGGCTTGTGAACTCAAATGACCGCAGGAGCTAGCAAGTGATGTTATTTAGTGAAAGAGGCCAAGTAAGAGTAAAGGCAGGCAGTGAGAACCTTGGTAAATTAGAAGGTTTGTTCCCTGTATGAAGGGGACAGTCCCTCTCCACACCTGCTCTCTGTGGCCATGTGAGCCCAGCATGGCCCAGTACTGAGATGTTCTAGGAAAAGCTGGACATTCCGTTTTGATGATAAAATCTCCAAGTTTCAGAGGCAAGCAATGACTTATAATATTGTAAAATATGGGGTGGACCATGCTGTGGACTGCAGGGGGCTTTCTGGCTGGGCCTGGCCCATAGCCACAAGTTGCTCACCACTGCCCCCTAAGACTTCTGTTCCCTTTGGACAGGGCAGCTCCGTCCTCTTCAAGCCATGTTTGTGTGTGCTGGTTCCAGAAGTGCCTCCATGATGGTCAGCCCCTCTCCATGCCCTTGAACACTGCCGAGCTCCCTCTCAGCCCATGTCTCTACCTCTTCCCTGGTGAACTTTCTACTCATCTTTTAGGATTATCAGTTGTTCTTTACTCTGGGGGACCTTTCCTGATAACCCCAGGCAGACTGGTCCTTTCGTTTTTCTAGCTGTGTGATGTTGGATAAATTACGTAATCTCTCTGTGCCTCACTTTCCTTATCCATGAAATGGGGGTGGTAATAGTACCTACCTCATTAGCTTGTCAGGAGGACTAAATTAATTTGTAGGTAGAGAGACAGACAGATAGACTGGGATTTCCTAGAAGGCAGAGCTGATCCATAACCCTTCCGAATCAAGGCTTGTCACAGAGCAGGTCTTCATGGAATGTTTGATTCCTTGAGAAAGGGCGGAAAGTAAATCCACTACTCACTACCTCCCAGTGAGGTCTGACCATTGAAATGATACGATGTGGTTATGAAGTCAACTCTTCTGAGCTCCTTTTATAAAGGCAACCAAAATATCCATCCAAATGGCTAAAATAAAAGCCAAGGACAACACCAAGTGCTAGCAGAGAAACTGGATCACTCATATGTTGCTGGGGGGAAGGAAAAATGGTACAGCCACTCTGGAAAACAGACGGACAGTTTCTCATAAAACTAGACCTCTCATTACCCTACTAGCTGACACTTGTACTCCTGGGCATTTACTCCAGAGATGAGAAAACTTACGTTCACACAAAAAAAATCTGTGCATGAAGGTCACAACCCCAAACTAGAAACTACCCCGATGTTCTTCACTGCATGAACGGGCAAACAGCACGGGGCACATCCATTAAATGAAACACTGCTCCGCTAGTAAGAGAGCTGCAGACTACTGATACAGGCAGGAGTTGGATGGATCTTAAGGGAATCGTGCCGAGTGAAGAGCCAATCCCCAAAGGTTACCTCCTGCTTGGTCATATTTACATAACATTTTTGAAATGACGAAATTCTAGAGATGGGCCACAGATTAGTGATTGCCACCGGCAAGGACGGGGGTGTGTTGCGGGGGTGGTTAGGGGTCCTTGTGTGATGGAACTGGATACCTTGGCTGTGACAATGGATACACGAACACACCTATGGAGTGAAATTGCCTAAAACCAAATGCACACGTGCACGCACGTGGGCTTCAGTAGGTGTCGAACTGGGGGAATCCGAATACAACCGACAGATCACATCGGAGTCAGGCTCCTGCCGTGACATTGTACTGCAGTCTTTCCAGATGTTACCTCTGGGCTAAATGGAATAAAGGGGACACCGCATCTCTGTGTGTTACTTGTTATAACTGCATGTGAGTCTACAATGACCTCAAAGATAAAAGTTTAATTCGTTAATTTGAAAAGCATTGTAAGGTATTCAAAAGAAAACAAAACAAAAGGCAATGAAAGCCAGTTAGCTGTTTCCTGCTGAGCCTTGCCATTGGCTGTGCTTATCCTTGAGGTCAGGTCCTCAGATCCCCTGGACCTTTGCCCTCAGAGTATTGCCAAGCCAGCCCCTTCTCCATGCTGCCTGTCCACCTTCCAGTCTCGGATCTGGGACAGACCTGAAGGACATTCTGACCCAGCCTGAGCACCCGAGGGTCCAGGCTAAGGCTGAGCCCTGATCCTTAGTGTCTCAAAGACAGGCAGCACCCCTCCCCCCACCCCGCCCCATAGTCTCCGGCTGGCAATGAAACAGGAAAACCAGGAGATAACAATCACTTCCTAAAGCACAGGGCCATCCTGATCCCCTTTGTGACAGCAGAAATTTCCACACCATGGGAATGTAGATCTCTGCAGGTCTTTCTCTGTCACCCATCAGTCCGCCAGCCTTGCCTGTGGGGTCCCAGATGCAATGCGTTTACGTGTACCTGCTCTTCCTCCAGCTGGTCTCTCTGCTGCTCTACTAGGTGCATAACCTTTGTGGTCAGCTCTTTGCATTCTTTGAGCGTTTTATAAATTCTGGGAGGTGGACACAGCATGTTATAGGTGGGAAAACACGCTTAGAGATGTTCAAGTTGTTTTAAGACCCTTTCCCTCTTTGTCTGAGAGCCTGTGGGGTCTGAAGACAGGGACCAGTGGGCTTCTGAAATTTTGTTGTCCTCATGTTGTCCAGGAATCAATGAGAGCAAAAAGTGTGACTGAAAAAAAATTTGTTTTTAAGATCAAAGAGGAACACTTCAGCTAAGATTTTCTAGGTCTCAGTAATTCAGCAATTATCAAACTTTTTGGTCTTAGACCCCTTTATACACTTAAAATTAAGAATCCCAGAGAGCTTTTGTTTCTTTGGATTACATCTGTTAACATTTAGCATATTACAAATTAGTACTGAGAAATTAAAAATAGAGTGCTAATTCCTTTAAAACTAACAATAAACATCTTGCCCTGGCTGGCATGGCTCAGTGGATTGGGTGCAGGCCTGTTAATTGAAAGGTCAATGGTTCGATTCTGGGTCAGGGCACATGCCTGGGTTGTGGGCCAGGTCCCCAGCTTGGGGCGTGCAAGAGGCAACCATTGCTGTGTCTCTTGCACATCGATGTTTCTTTTCCTCTCTCTAAAGAAAAATAAATAAAATCTAAAAAACCACCAATAAACTCCTTGTATGTTATAACAATGTAACAGTCAGTCCTTATGTGTTATAACAATGTAACAACCTTGCATGTCATAACAATACAACCACAGTAAATGGTATGAGAGATGTTAGCTTACACTACATTGGTAATCATATAGCAATCTGTAAGTGTATCAAATCAACACCTTTAAGTTACACAATTTACAGGTCAATGATATCTTAATAAAGAAAAAAACTAAATAGAAAAAAATGTGCTTCGAACATGGGCGAGGAGATAGAATCAGATGCGAGTTCTGAGCCTGACAAACATGTCCACCTGTGTCTCTCTCCCTGCCGCAGGCCCCATCATGAGGCCCCAGCCCCGGCGGAGCCCCTGCGCTCCCCGGGCCCCGGGCGCACCGTGCTAGCCCCCATCCGGGGCGTGGGGAGGCGCGGTGGCCATGGCCAGCCACGTGGACCTGCTGACGGAGCTGCAGCTGCTGGAGAAGGTGCCCACGCTGGAGCGGCTGCGGGCCGCCCAGAAGCGCCGGGCGCAGCAGCTGAAGAAGTGGGCGCAGTATGAGCAGGACCTGCAGCACCGCAAGCGCAAGCACGAGCGGAAGCGCAGCACTGGTGGCCGGAGGAAGAAGGTGACCTTTGAAGCCAGCGTGGCCCTGCTGGAGGCCTCCCTGCGGAACGACGCCGAGGAAGGTAGGTCGCTCTGGTTCTGTGCAGTAGATGTGTGGGCTGGGGATGGGGGATCTGGCCAACTCGAGTTTGTCAGCCTCACGCGGCCTTGGGAAGGCAGCGAATTTATCGTGCACTTTTGGGGGCGGGCGGGCAGGAACAAGAACCCCGGTGTTTGGCTAATGAACATCATCAGAATTTTCCTTTCCTGCCACAAATATTTACTGACAACCTACTTCTTGCACATTATTATTCTAGATATCAGGTGAACGGGTTGGATCAGTCTCTCTCCTCCAAGAGCTCAGGGCTGGTAGGATCTTGCCTTCCTTAGGCTCTTCTCCTGTGTCAGACCGCCAGCCGGGTCTCTGTGCTGGCCCCTGTCCTTTAGCCTGTGGTGGAGGGGGTGGTTGACTGCACAGGCTCTGAGGTTAGAAGATGCAGGTCTAAAACTGACCTTGTCAATTATTCCCTGTGTGACCCTGGTAGTAGACAAGTCACTTTGCTTCCTGCACCTCAATTTCCTTCTCTGTAAAATGGAGATAGTAATTGTATCCACCTAAAGGGCTTGCTGTGACCATTAATTTAGGTCCTGCCTGTGAAGCTTTTGAATGTTTCATTATATAAGTATGTACTTATATGTATATAATGAAATAAAATAGAATATTAATAGAATAAATATATAATAAAATAAAACAACAATCATGCAGCAGTTATGTAATAGAAAGCCACATATAATATAAACATGTTATAAATATATAAAATTACTGTAGTGCATTTGTATGTGTATAACAATAATCATAGTTATGTTTATAAAGTCTGGAGGCAACAATATACACAATGTTGTCTAGGACATTTTCACTTTACAAAGTGAATGAACGAATAAATATAAACACATACACACTCATACTATCTGTTTCTACACTTCATGGCTACCCTGTACTGGTTACACTTTATTTAATTATATTATTATTATGTGTCCCATGATTCAGATATCACAATACCCAAGAGGCAGCTGTAAAACACCCATTTTACAGATGGGGAAACCGAGACCCAGAGATGTTCAGAACCTTGACCAGATGACAGAGCAGGATCAGAACCCCCAGGATTCAAGCTCTTGTCATTGGCCACATGGTCTTGTAGGTTTGCTTCCTGTGATAGTGATGGATGGAGGACCCATGATTTGGCCAAAGCCTTCTTCTGTGAGCATACCCTGAGGGGTCCCACCTGGTCACTGTGCAGCTGAGACTTCTGCTTGTGTCCTGTGTTCATCCTCAGCAGCCTCTGGCCCCTCTCTGACTACGAATCCCCTCTGGTTGTCCTTAGAGGGGCCCAGCCTTGTTTCCTGGGTCCCTCTGGGCTCCTGTCCCTGCATACCCTGCAGATATTGGGTGCTAAAGCTGTCAATGGAAGAAATGAGGCATGGTGGCACTTACTATACCAGCCTCTAGTACAATAGTGACTAGAGGGTGTTGGATTCTATGCCTGCTGCTCTTCAGATTCTAGAACCCTCTGAGAAGCACAATTCCATTTCTGGTTACAGAGTGCTCTGGGAAATGAGCAGAGAGGCCTTGCTGGGAGCACTCAGCTGAGAGCCTGGGGCGAGCCGCCCTCTCTGGAGAGGCATGAAATCCCAAGCTCAGGGGACATGACCCCGAGAGGCTTCTTCCCACGTGTCATTTGCTAGGTGACGTGGCAGGCCCATCCCACTCAGTGGGAGGCACATCATGATGTCTAATTTTTGTCGTGGGCGATATAGTTCATCAGTTCCCCTTTCATCTTTTACTCCCTGCTTCCCTGACAAAGTCCCATTTCCCCTCCCTGAAGGGGCTTGCAGAGGCTCTGGAGCTGGCTGTGGGGCTCCAGGGGGTGTTCTGGTCAGAAAGAGCACCCTGGGCTGGCCCCGTAGAACTGCCTGTGACCCGGAGCATCGCCTTCAGCCCTCTGTTTCTCCAGTTTCTTAATCCGAAAAGTGGGGCTTTGAACCTTGCCCTCAAGGGAGTGTGGCAAGAATTAGACAAGATCCTGGATGTGACCACTGTTTGAAAAGTACCCTGAACTCTGCACCAGCATGGCGATCAATTTAACATAGTTTTTTTCTCTCTTTCTTTCTTCTTTTTACAAGACTCTAATGTTTTTAAAGAACCCAGATACACACAAACATTCTTCTTGTAAAAAATCGAACAGAAGCATACAGCGTAAAAATCTCTCCCTCCCTCCTCCCGCCCCCCCCCCGCCCCTTGTCCTTCCTTCCGTCATTAGCGCTGCTGTTGGTCGGATGTGGTTCCTCCCAGGCATTTTTCTCGTTTACCTGTGCATCTGTGGGCTGGGAGAACTGGAGCGAGTTAGGATGTTTCGTTTTTGTGTTTATGTCAGTGATGACATCCTGGAGACATTATTCCACAATTTCCTTTTCTTCACCCAACGAGATACCTCGGAGGTGTTTTCATGCCAGCACACCTACAGTGGAATGATAGATCTGTGTTATTTTAACTCCTGCGTAGTGCTCCACAGTGTGGGTTCACTGGGATTTTCGAGTTGGTTCCTTATTGATGGGCATGTGTTTCAGTGGTCTTGCTTGGGCTGAGGTGAGCGTTTCATGCACATCTGCAAATATTTATCTAGGACAGATGTGCAAAAATCGAGGTGCTGGATCCAGGGGTATGTGCCTTAAGTTTGAATGAGAAAAATGCCAGGCCCCACGGGGCTGGTCCCTGGCTCTGAGGACAGCCGAGAGAGGGCGGAGGGCGTGTGCACTGTGCACTGTGGCAGGCTGTGGGGTGGGTGAAAGGTGCCCTGGAGGGCCACAGGTGGCTGAGTTTTAGGGGAGGGAAGTGAAGCTGCCACCTGTCAGCATGCAATGTCTCCCAGTTTTGCTCAGCTTCCTGCTAGCATGATGGAGCCAGCTGCTCCCTGCTGGCCAGGATGACTTCTGTGTGCTTGGGGAGCTGGTGCTAGGGAGGCTGCTGGGGCGTTCGCTCACAGTGGGATGGGAACGTGGGGTGGCAGCTCCCCCACTCGCCTGAGCTCACAGCAGTGGCTGAGTCAAACTCCTCCACCTGCCAGGGTGATGGGAGCCTTTCCAGAGAAAGGCAGTGCAGGGGACACTGGGGAACTCACTGAGTTTCCTCCTCGGACACCGCTTGTCCTCAGGCTAAGGGCAGGCACCACGACCCTCCTGGGCCTCAGACCTGTCTGAGCCCCACTCTCCTGTTCCCATGGCCCATTTTTTAAAAATGGCTTTATTGAGGTTTAATACACATATCATAAACTGTGCCCTTTTAAAGTGGATCATTCAATAATTTTCAGTAAATTGACAGAGTTGTACATCTGTCACCACCCGTAGTTTTAGAACATTTCATCACTCCAGAGAGAAACTTTGTGCCCATTTGTAGTCACTCCTGGTTCCCACCCCCACCCCCGGCCCTAGGCAACTGCCGATCTATTCTCAGCTTCTATTTATTTGTTTTTCCGGGCCTTTCATTACACTATACAATATGTGATCTCTTGTGATGGCTCCTTCATTTAGAGTAATGTTTTCAGGGTGCCCCTGGGGTGCGGCAGGTAGCGGGAAGGATGCCGTTCCTTTGCACTGTCCACAGTCTCCGATGTGTGGACAGACCAGGCTGTGCTTGTCTAGCCACCGGGCGATGAACATTTCGATGATCCCCCTTCTGGGTTATCATGACCAACAGCTGCTAAGAACACTCGTGTGCAAGTCTCTGTGTGGACATATGTTTTCATGTCTCTCAGGAGTCACCTAGGAATGGCATTGCCGGGTCATATGGGAAATTTACATTTAACTTTTTAAAAAACTGCCAAACTGTTTTCAAAAATGACTGTATCCTTTTACCTCCTCAAACCCCATTTTACAGCTTCTCATCTCAAAGGCTGTGTCACTTGCTGCGACCTCACAGGTCTCTGACCCAGACCTTGAAGGGAGATCAGTTGTCTCTGAAGGCAGATCAGGTGCCCCTGCTTCTAACAACCAGATGGTCCTGGCACCTCCTGCATTTGCGTTTCCCTAGAAAATAAGAGAACCGCTCACTCGTGCTTCTGATCTGTGTCTCTTCGGGCCTTATGGCCCCCGGTGTTTCTGCTGACTTCTCGGACCCTTTGTATTGGGGGTCCCTGGATAAGCTTGTCATCTCGAGCTGGAACTTCTCTCCAAGGCCACATGGCCCAGCCTCCCTGGAAACGACTGAACTTTTGTTAACGTGTCAGGGCTTATGTTCTCTCAGAATCTGTAGGGTTTTCTTTATGGAAACTCTATCACATTCAAAAGTTTGAGTGATTCCTCTGCAGCCTAAATTTAGTTCTTCAACTGTTATTCTCAGGGTAAAGGTCTTCAAACTTTTTCTTTTTTTTAAGCAGTGGAAATTTTTCTTCAAATGAAATATTATGCAGAAACCCAATATGTAAAGCAGATGAAAGAGCTATTCCGGTTGGGGCAGGAACCTCGTCCACCCCCATGCCTGTCCCACCCCGCCCCTGCAAACCTCTCCTGCACCCCTGGGTGCATCAGCTCTGCAAGGCACCCTGAAACCACTGACTCATCTGAAGGAAACACTGCGCCTTTCACTTTTGATAATTTTGGAAAGGGAAGTTTCTTTTCTCTCAATTATAAAAATAACACATCCTTGTTGTAGAAAATCTTAAAAGTGCAACAACAACAAAAAAGAAATGTAAAGAAGAAAATAAAATCACACCCAACTCACACCAAATAGCAACCACCATTGATAATGTTTTGGTATTGCTGTATCAGTCAGGACCCTGATAGGAAACAAATGCTGTTCTCCCATGAGGTAATTTGAGGGAAGTTTAATACAAAAGAAATTTGCAGAGTTTAGGGCGATGGTCCTTGATTGTTTTTGGTCTTGAAGCCCCTTTATATTCTTAAAAACTGAGGACCCCTAGGAGCTTTTATTCCATTGATTTCTATCTATTGATATTGACCATATTAGAAATTAAAACTGAGAAATTAAAATAAGCATGTATTGTTTATGAAAACATCATGTCAAATCTATCATCTGTTGTACTAGTTATCTATTTCCGCATAGCAGATGAGCTCCATATTTAGCAGCTTCAAACGATGAACATTTCTGTCTCACAGTTTCTGGGGGTCAAGAATCCAGGAGCTGCTTAGCTGGGTGGTTCTATCTCGGGACCCCTCAGAGGCTGTGGTCCCCTCGAGGTTTAGCTGGGACTGGAGGGGCTACTTCCGAGATGGCTCACTCACATGGCTCCTGGCAGGCAGCCTCGGTGGCTTGCCACGTGAGTCTCTCCATAGGGCTGCTTGAGTGTCCTGTCAACATGGCAGCTGGCTTCCGTCAGGGTGAGGGAGCCCCGCTCCTGAGCAAGGAGGAGACCACAATGCCTTTCATCTCCTAGCCTTGGAAGTCACATACCATTGCCTCTGCCATATTCCATTCCTACTCAGGGGGAAGGGACTTAGGCCCCACCCCTTTCAGGGAAGAGAATGTGCAAACACATGCTAAAACCACCACACAAGGTAACCTAAAGAGTGATGTTTTTCAAGGCAAAGAAAAAATGTTGAGGCCAGGAGTCTTGGTTCACATTTTTACAAATCTTTTAAAGGTCTAGCTTCAAAGAAGACAGCTGGATTCTCTTATTTGCTTCTGCTCTCAATATGTTGTGATAGGTTATTTTGGTGGAAGTAAGTGAAGAAAATCTCCCCTCACACAGATACGTAAAGAGAGGGAATATTTTAATTGCCCTTCCAGATCACGGTGGATATTCTCTGCTACCAAAATCAAACTCAACAGAAAGTAGTTTCTTGAAGTTTAATTGCAATGTGGAATCTGACACCAGATCAGTTTCCAGCTTTTCTTACTGTTATGCTAAAGTCTGTTGGTCTGGTTCACATTTTGAATCGTTCTTTTTGTCCACACATAATTCTTTGAAATAAACACAACATTTTGGTCTGTCAGAAAATATTGGTTCACTGTTTTTGTGGATGTGATACTGAAAGGGTGAGCAACAGAAGAAAAGACTAACAAACCCATATATCAGATAAGGAGTTAAAATCTGCAGTACATACAGAACTCTTGCAAATCCAGTGAAAAAATAGAGGACCTGAATAGACGTTTTTTTTCCCAAAGAAGATATACAAATGGCCGACAGGTACATGAGACGATGCTCAACATCAGTAATCATCAGGGAAATGCAAATGAAAGCCACAATGCGATGTCACCTCCCACTGTTAGAATGGCCGTCATTGCAAAGGTAAGAGATGACGAGTGTCAGTGTCGGTGAGGCTGTGGTGGAAAGGGAACCCTGGTGCCCTCCTGGTGGGAATGCAAATTGCCGCAGCCACTGTGGAAAACAGTGTGGAGGTTCCTCCAAAAATTAACAATAGAACTACCATGTGACCCAGCAATATGCTCCATACTTTTGGGTATTTATCCAAAAGAAATGAAATCACTACCTTGTAGAGATGTCTGCAGCCCAAGGGTAATTGCAAAAAACATAAAATGGTTGGTATCCATTGTTATGGTATTTTATAGGGTATCAGAGTGTTTCTGCTGCCCTGAAGATCCTCTGTGCTCTGCCTGTTCATCTTCCCCCCTCCCTCTGACTCCTGACAGACACTGATCTTTTTACTGTGTCCATAGTTTTGCCTTTTCCAGAATGTCATTTGGTTGGACTCATACAGGATGTAGCCTTTTCAAATTGGCCTCTTTCACTTAGTCACATGCACTTAAAGTTTTCCCATGCCTTTTCTGGGCTTCATAGCTCATGTCTTTTCAGTACTAAATCATACCCCCTTGTCTGGACAGATCGCCGCTTATCCATTCACCTACTGAAAAACACCACGGTTGCTTCTAAGAAGCAAATTATTCATCACTTTGGCAATTTTGAAGAAAGCTGCTATAAACATCCGGTTGCAGGATTTAGTGTGGACATAAGATTTCCGCTCTTTGAATAAATACCAAGGAGTGTGATTGTTGGATCATATGGTAAAGGTATGTTCAGTTTGGTAAGAAGCCACCAAACTGTCTTCCAAAGTGGCAGCACCCTTTTGCATTCCCACCAGCAGCGGGTGAGAGTCCCTGTTGCTCCACATCCTCACCAGCGAGCCTTTGGTGGTGTTGGTGTTATATGTTTTGGTTATTCTCATGGATGCGTAGCTGAATCACATTGTTGCTTTAATTTGCAATTGCCTGATGACATATAATGTAGAGCATGTTTTCCTATGCTTGTTCGCCATCTGTATACCTTCTCTGGTTTGATTTTGTTTTACTGTGCATTTGAAGCAGGAATATGGTGACCATTAATACGGGTAGGTGCCACCAGACTGCCTGTGCTAAGGTGACAGTGGTTTTCTCCACCATTGCGTTTGCACTGTCACTGCAAATGTCAACACGGTGAAAACAGGCAAATAACAACTTAGCGTTATGATGAAAACAGCTTTGACCTCCTGCATGCCCTGAAAGAGTCTTGGGGACCACTTTGAGAACCACGGGTTTACAGGAAACAACATGGAGTGGTGCAGAACCCTGGGGCTAGCAAAAGTGGGTGCTGTTATCATCCCCAAACCCGAAGGGGCCATGGGAAGGGGAACCTGCTAGGCCCTAAGGATGGCACCGTAGAGAGAGGGCTGCCTAAAAGGAGCAGTGTCTTTTTCTAGCTGTCTTCCAGTCTTCTTACCATGCCTCCATTACCAAGCCCAACCAGAAAGCAGCATGCAAGGATGCCTTTGATGTAGCCCAAGTGGCCTGGGAAGCCACTTGAAGAAGGGTGGATTTGGAGGGACAGACGGGGCATACCCAGCCCAGTTGTTTTCTACCCTTTGTGGCTACGCACAGACACAGAGTGATGTGTGTATATTTTAAAAGGAACTTTTGCTCTAACATTCATTTATCAATTCAATAAAGTTAGGCACCTCCTCTGTGCTTTGACGAACCTAAACAAAATAAATAAAGGCATAAATAAGGACTAGGGTGGGAGGCCATGTGTAAGGTGTGGATTTTGAGGTTGTTTCCAATTTTTCCTGCTATAAATTACGCCATGGTGATCAACGTTGCAATGGAAGTATTTGGCCACCACTTTGTGTACTGACTCAGGACAGGTCCCTAGAGGTTCAATAGACTTGAAGATGTGAACATCTGCAAGTTCGTCTGGTCACCGGAAAGGCTGAGTCAGATTGCACTCCCACCAGCAGGGAGTACCAGGTCTGCTTCGCCATTGCCTTCCTCATCAGCTCGACAGTGACACTGGAAACATACCTTTGCTCATACATTTGACACGTGGAAAATAGTCCTGTTGTCTTTATTTGCATACAGTTGAGAAGTTCAAGGGTGAATACCTACCTCTTCATGAGCTTACTGGGCATCTTTTTCTTTCTCTGAATTGTCTGGTTTTTTTTTTGTCCATTTTCACTAGTGTGTTCCTTTTTCTTATTAATTTTAATGATTGTGTATATGTTTATGTGTGGAAGAGGAGTCTGGAGAGCAGGAGAGAAAGGGAAAGGACGGAAGTGGAGACATGTTGCCACGTATGGAGCAGATGTTTTCTGCAGTGTGTGTGTGAGTGTGTTTGCACGTTTTGTTCGGAGGAGTGTTTTTGTGCCCTGGAGTTCTTAATCTTTATGTAGTCAACCCAAATAATACAGTTTTTTCCCATTATTTTGCTCTTTACCTTTATCCCTCTAAACTAGGGGTCAGAAAACTATGGCTGCAGGGCCAAACGCTCCCACCATCTGTTTTTGTAAATAAAGTTTTATTGGAGCACGGCCATGGGAGCACAACCATATTGTCTGTGGTTGCTTTCACGCTACAGCAGCAGGTGGGTAGTTGCAACAGAGACCGTCAAGCCTGCAAAGATGAAAATATTTCATCTCTAGCCCATTACAGAAAGTTTGCTGACTCTTGGTCTATGTTTCTCATCTAGCTATGTATATTCACCTACATGTTCTTCTAGATTTTTGTGGCCTTATTTAAATAAATTAAATACATAATCCTTTAAAAATCTCATTTTAGCATTAAGTAATAAGTTACATATGTCTCTTTTTTTCCCCCAAGGAGTTATCAATTGTCCCAGCATCTTTCCCTTCCCCTTGACTTTGCAATGCCACCTTCCTCCCCTAGAGGCTCGTCTGCAAAAAGGGGGCACTTTCCAAGCTGTTCATTCTGTTCCAACAATCTGTCTTTGTGCCAGGTACATACTATTTTGATCCTTCTAGCTTTATACTGTGGCTTAGTATCAGACAGGAAAAGTCCTTTCTTATATTGCTCTCCTCTTACAAAATGTTCTCGGTTATTTTTAACTATTCACATAATACTTAAGATCTTTTGGTCAGGTTCTACCTCCAAATTTCAAAAATCCTTTCCTCCAAAATCGATGAGCAGTACACACGGGCACAGGGGTTCAGTTTTACGAGATGGAAAACGTTCCAAGTGTGGCTGGGGGTGAAGGTGGCACAACATTATGAATGTATTTAATACCACTGAACCCCTAAAAATGATTGAGATGGTATGTATTATGTTATGTGTATTTTACTCTAACAAAAAAAGAATTAAAAAAAAAAAAAGAAAACCCAAAGTGTGGCTGGGGACTGGAGTGAGGGGAGAACAGGAAGTTACTATCTAATGAGGATAGCGTTTCCATCCGAGATGATAAAAGGTCCTGGAATGGATGGTGGTGACGGTTGTGTGACAGTGTTATGGTGCTGGTGCCACTGAATCGCACACCGAGAATGGTTAAACTGGCAACTGTTACGTCCCCTGTACTTTACCACATGTACACATTCAATTTGGTGAATGATGTCTTTGTCATAATGGGTTTTTAAGTAGGCACATGCTGCCTGTCTCCTTGGGGTGAATGCTCTTTCAGGTCCTTCAGGAAAACTATGGCTGTTTTTGTCTTTGTTTTGTTTTACCATATAAATCCTGTTTATTTCTTGAAAGGAGGGTTTTTAACTTTTTATACATTTATTCTGCAGCAAGCCATTTTACTGGATTCCCCTTAGTCTCAGTTTTTCCCTACGTTCCTTTGGGGTTTTCCGTGTAGCAAATGATATTGTTTGCAGATGATAAGGTTGTCTGTTCATTCCAGGGGTTCACTGAGTCTGCCGTGCCCTCAGCCTGTCCTCCCATCTCTTCTTTCCAGGCTAACCTACTCCAGTTCCTCCTGCTGATGTTTTTCAGATATGACTTTGAGATTGGCGAACATGCTCTGCTTTGTCTCTACCTTTCCCAAAGTCCGATCTGGCCCATCTTATGTGAATGGACCTGCCACTCTCCTCCTTCTGGTTGGGTCTGTCTGTGAGCATGGCCCAAGTTTCTGCTGGTTTTGGGGGCAGCCACTATTGATTCATTGGGGGGATTATAGGGAACTAAAACCTCCAAGTCAGTTTCCCCTTAGTGAGGTTGTATCTTCCCCATCCTGTCCTTATGCAATCGATGTTTTAAAAACGATTTGTTGAAATACATTGTTCATACTGACCAGGGGAAAGCTTGTTCATTTTGCCGTGTTAAGTACACCTTGTAACCAGCAGTCCCTCAGGTGAAGAAACAGAGCATCTCTAGGACACCCAGACACCTTCCTGGATACATGGGTGATTTTCAGTGCTGAGGTCAAGGCCCTAAATTTATCTTGTTGAGTGTTGAGACCATTGTCCACCAGCTCAAATAACTTTGGATTCTTGAATGATGAATTAAGACTTCTGTATTACCAGCAACAGAAATCCAACTCAAACTAGCTAAACATATGTACATATAGGGGGCTTCCAAAATGTCTCTGAGTAGATGACTGTCAGCAATATAAAGCGTACAACCTATCTGTTTAGTAACCCCAACAGGAGTAATTTTTCTTTCCAACAGTGTCCTAAATTGATCAACTCCCAGAATTGAGTCTCTTTAGCTAAGATTGGCTATCTCCCTACCTCTGAGCCAATCACAGTGGCTAGAGCAGGGATGCAGTGCTGTGATTGGTCTGATCTGAGTCATATGCCAGAATCACTTCCTCCTAAAACACATGGACTGACTGACATGTGGAGATATGTCCTGCCTACCCCAAGGACAATTGGGATGCTGTTACTAGAAGGACGGAAGGTGGATGCCCACCAGGCCATAAATTAATGTCTACCTCAAATGAAATATTAATCAGCAATTTCTACCGTACATGCACACCTCAGAGATATTGTGGATTTGGTTCCCAAACACCATAATAAAGTGAGTCGCTGGAATTTTTTGGTTTTTCACTGCAATTCAAAGTTATATTCACAGTCTGGTCGGGTGGCTCAGTTGGTTGGAACGTTCTCCTGATCAGTGTTTCTCTCCCACATTGGTGTTTCTCTCTCTCTCTCTACCTCCCGTCTCTCTCTCTCTCTCTCTCAAATTGATTAAAATGTCCTTGGTTGAGGATTGAAATAATAATAGTATTAATTAATTAATTATAGTTATAATTATTATATTAATAATTATTATTATTATTTAGGTAGCAAACTATGGGTGGGCTGCAGGCTAACTGTTAGGCTACTATATTGGACAACAGGATTCTAGACCATTATTCAAATCCCTAATAAAAATCTTGGGCAGGTCATGGCCAAAGACAGAGCCTGGGTCACAACCCACATCAATATATAGTAAAGAACAAAATTCAACTCAGTAAACTTGAAGACCTAATTGGCTTCATTAAGCCATGCATGAATCAGGCAGCATCCCATCCAGCAAACTAGAAGGGCACTCTGGTGACTTGTACAAAATGGGAGGTTTCATAGGTAGAGAGAGGGCAGGAGTAACAAGTTAAAATAGTGGATTATTTCGGGCAAGGGCACCTGTCCTTGGGGGAGAGCATGGGGCTTTATCAGGCAGGCCACCTTGCTAGTGTTGGTCAGGAAATTGTGGACTGGTTGGTCTACAATGTCACTCCTGGGAGAGGCTTCAAAACCAGTTAGTTACGACATTTTGGTTTGGTGGCGTGGCCTAGTCAAAGTGACCACACTGGGACCAGTTGTTTCTTTGTAAATATGTGTCCGAGTCAGTCATGACTCATTAGGAATCATTGTTCAACTGAAATGAACTTCACTACACTGTTATTTGTAGTTGGTATATGAGAACAATAGCAAGAGTCTCTACCATAAAAAAAGGAGCCTTTCCTTTCCATACAATCTTGGAAGATTTCTCTCTGCAGATTAAATTATAGCAGAGACGCATGTGCATGCATCCATGGACCACCGTCTGTGTGTCTGGACAGTTCCGTAATGAATGAGAGAGACGGCCAGGCCAGTTGGTGCTGAGACACTAGCAGAGTCCCTCTGATGAGGGCACAGTATCAACATCCTTCACAGCGGATAATGTCATTATAAAGAGAGCCTCGGCAAGAACAGATGCCTAGAGAAAGGAGGCTAGGAGATCATTTAGGAGCAATGCTATCTAGATTCTGTCCTGGGGAGAGGATAACGTGACCAACAGCTTTGAAAATTACCCTTCTGTTGCTAAGGACAATGTGATTATGGAAACCCATCTTGACATAATGGCATTAAACACGATGATCATGTACCTCCTTGTAACCCTCTGGTTACCATGACATTTATGAATGACATTCCGGCCAGGTCTGCCTGCAGATACAGAATGAGTTAACCATGCTTAAATGAATTTCTGGCTCGCCAGACAAGTCTATTTCTCATTGAAACTGCACAGTGGTTTTATTTGGCAGCCTCCTCTTGGGGGAAGAAATCACTGGTGGAAGACTTGTAAACCATGGTCCATTACCCGGGTGATGCCATCCTGGGGGATTCGGCAAACTGGAACTCTCCTGGAACCTCCTCAAACCCAAAACACCATGACACTCAAGCAGCCTTTCCCCAGGGTCATTGATAAGGAGATACATGAGAGGCTTGTCAGATGCTCACTGGAGTCCAGGCATTCGCTATATTTGACATTTCTCAGTCTCGTGACACTTCTCAGATAGGCGAGATTTTTCTAGCATGATTTGTTCTTGCTTGGCTTCTAGGGACCACTATTTCCTTTCTCATGGAGTGAGAAAATGGTCATTATTTCTGCTAAAGAAACTCAGAGGCGCTTTAAATACACACCTAAATCTCTCAACAGTCACCAAAGCCAAAGTCATCAAACAACCATGTGGAGGAAGGCGGGGATTTGACAAATAGAAGAATGCTCCAGAATCTGCTCAGAGCATTGCATTGTCCAGCACATCCATTCCATGTTTGTGCCCATAACACAGAACGGGTCTCACGGCCCCATCCTCTGTCTCTCCTAGCTGATGGAGGAAACGTGTCCAGAGTCAAAGTGAACACAAAGAAAGGAAAATGGGAAACCGCTAGGTCAGGGAGCGGGAAGTAGTACCTTTGCCATTAACACAGGAAAAGCTAAATGAAGCCCAGACCTTGTTGGAGGAAATCAGTGGTTCCCAGTCCTCTAAGAGAAATCCTAGGACACAGGCATTTTGGCGTAAGGACTCTGATTCCCTGGACACCACACAGGTAGTAGTGGCAGTTCTCCAGGTGAGTCATCATCCAGCCCTGTGCTAATCTGTTGCCTATTGTCGCATAACAGACCACTCCGAAACACTCCGTGGCTTAAAACAGCAGTTTATTTCTCAATGATTCTTTTTTTAAACTTTATTTATGGATTTTAGAGAGGGAGAGAGGAAAGGGGGAGAGGGGGAGAGAGAGAGAGAGAGAGAGCGCGCGAGAGAGCACGCATTTATTGGTTGATTCTTACATTATGCTCTGACTGGGGATTGAACCTGCAATGCTGGCATACTGGGATGATGTTCTAACCAACTGAGCTACCTGGCCAGGGCCTTCCATGATTCTTTGAATTGACTAGGCAGTTCTGCTGGTCTTGCTTGGGCTCGTTCATGAGGCTGCAGTTAGCTACAGGGTCAGTCAGTGTCTGGTCCCAGGTAGGATGGCTGGGATTCTCTCTCCATGTGGTCTTTCATCCTGGGCTTCATCCAGCACGGTGGCCTCAGGGTTCCAAGAGGGCAAGCTGCAATGCACACGCATTTATCAAGCCCCTGCCTGCATCATGTTTGCTGATGTCTCATGGCCTAAGTCACATGGCTAAGAGAAGCACCTGGGTACTGAAGGGCACGATTCACCGGCAGCCATTCTTGTTACGATCTACCATACACTCTATACTTTGATCTAGAGCAGAATTCTAGCAACCTAGTGTGATAACTGTGGGCGTGTCACGTTGATCAAACACTATGATTGCCTGCGGATATCCTGGAATGTCTGGGATGTCCCGGGTGGACCAAACACCTGCCACCACAGTTCTCTGTCTGGGAGCCCTGGACTCTGGGTCGAGCACGCTAAGCATGTGACTGGCATGGATGCTAAAGCCATGGCAGTCAGAATGTAGCATTAGGGAATGGTGCTTATGCTTATTTAATTTTATTGCTTATTAGCTGCGTAGCCGTGACAGTGATTTATGTGATTTCATAATATTAGGGTGAACCCTCAGTAATTGGTGTTAAAAAGTCTGGATCAATGTTGAAACAGAAGCAAGAACAGAAAAATAATCATCTGCCAGATGGAACAAATTATTAGTTCAGAAATGCAGTGTGCTCAACAGATAAAATCTCCCAAAACATGGATGGCAGAGGAGAAACGGAATCGAAAGGGCCCGTTGGTAGAGCCATTGGGAAGCTTTGCAGAAAGGTAACAGACCTTGGAAGTTAGGAACGTGAGTCAGAGAAAACTTAAATTTTAATTACCAGTTTGTGACGTTAGGCGAGTTATTTAATCCCTTTGTGCCCAGACCTCTCATCGGGGGGGGCAGGGGACAGCGGTGACTGTGGAGGGGGGTGGCTGTGAAGATTCATAGAGATAAAGGCTGGACAGTGAACATAGGCAAGTAGCTGTTCCTATCATCTACCACTAGCCTCAGTTTCAATGGGCCAGAGGCCAGGTTAATATCTCTTCATTTTCCTTTCTAATCTTTCTAATCAATCCCCCATTGCCATAATTACCCTCATCTTCTCTATGTTTGTTTACTCAGTGTCAGCCTCCTAGAAATCGTTCACCTAAAAGTATTCTGATTGTAGTCATTTGCACTTTAGTATGAAAGAGTGAGAACTTTTTAATTTTTTGGCAGTAATTTTTATTGTTAGCCAGTGGGAAGTGAAAGGCTTTGGCCACTGCGCACAATGTAGCACGTAAAGCCTGCTTTGCATTAGAGAACCCTTTCAGGCTGTTACTGAGACCATGGAACTGAAGGTGCCCGGGATTTCCTGGTTTCCTGTATCATTTCTTAGGGTAGACACAAATATTCATGTTTCTTGGCTTGAGCTATTTGAATGTTAAAACCCATCTATAATTACAAAAGCTCTTTGGAGGGACCCTAATTAGCTTCTATAAATTGCTTTCTCTAACCTTTCAGAGTTAATGTGATCTGTTCCCTTGTTATTAAAAAAAAAAAAAACCACCCTAGATTATTTCACAAAAGTTCTCCCAAGTTACTTGGCACCTAGCACTTTGTCAAGGAGACATGGTGGCCAACCTTCCTCTGAATGGGCTAGGTTTCTACATAGTCATTCCTTCCAGCTCATGACTTTCTTCTTCATTTGCTGCCCACGGATGCTGAAAATAACTTGTTTTCTGGCAAGCTTGGGATGAAATTCCTTATATTGAATCAGATCCGTAATGAAGCTCTCTCAGCTTTTGGGAGACAGCATCTTGAACTGCAGGGATGGTTAGGAGCAAGGCCCTGAGGAGGGGTTGGAGGCTCTTGTCTCAGCATCACACGCGGAGCTGGGAGATCTGTTACAGGGCCATGCCATCTGACACACTAGGGTCTGCCCATGTGGCTGAGACTCCTGGCTCTGCCTGGCAGTGTTCTCTGCCTTATACCACGTGGCCTCTGCCTTCCCACTCCCTGAAGCCCAGACCACAGGCCTCAAAGATAATTAGCAGGAAACATTCTATCTCTAAACATCAGCTGCTTGGTTCAGGAAGACACAATTTCATATATATATACAGAGAGAGAGAGAGACAGACAGATTTGTCCCAACTAAATCCAAGATTCCTTTGATTGTTCCAAATTGGTGTTAAATTAAAAGATAATACCTCTGGGTAATATGAGGGTGAGAGAGAAGCTGGAGAGTGGCAGAATAGCTGGGTGATGAGTGATTATCTGAATGGGTGACAGGGGGTTGGATAATGAAGGGGCAGCTAAGGTGATGGGGAAGCAACTGGAAAGGGAGGGAGGAGCTGAGCGAGGAGAGAGTAGCTGGCGAGCGGGCACATAACCAGATAATGAAGGCAGAGCACCAGGAGGGAGTTGCTGCAGTGGGACAACAGAAAAGTCCCGGATCTGTGCATTGGTTACTTTCTTAGGTCTTGCTGGTGTGGAACAAACTCGGTCTAACTCTCTATCAAGTTAGCTGGAATCTGGGTGGCTGGAAACCAGTGGAGGGGCAATGCAGCTCTCTGGGAACAAGGCTGAGGTTGTGGTAGTAGTGCGTGGGTGCAATGTAGCTGGGTGAAAGTTTTTTTTTAGGGAGGGGCTATTTCTTCTCCCAGCCCCTCAGAGGATGGGCGAGGTTTCTGCCAGGAGTCCTAGCATACCCCACACCTGAGTCCCCCATTGCCTCATCATCACCTACATCGTTCTCTCTACCAGTTTTCATGGACACCTCAGTGCCAGACACCATGCTAAGAGCCTTACCATGCATTATCTCATTGCATCCTCTTGACAGCTCTGTGAAATAAGAACTCTCGGTAGCCCTCTTTTACCGGTGGGTAAGCTCAGGCTCAGAAAGTCCTGGCCACTTTCCTGGGGAAGAGACAGCCCAGACTGGCTGACTTCAGAACCTGTACTCTTAAGTCTTCTGCTGCAGTCATGGATTACTCTGGAGCACTTTCCCTTTTCAGAAGCCCAGGCCTCCCATTCACAACTGAACAGCATTTAGCGAGGTCTGGGCTGGGAGTGAGGGCTCAGGTAGGATGTCCTGCTTGTGGAAGGAGCCCAAGAAACAAGCCAAGTGCCCACGGCCCCCACCTGCGGGTGGGTGCAGCTGCCTGCAGCCGTGTTCCAAACCCATTTCCAAGGAGGTCTGTCAGATAAAGTCACAACTTGGAACCAGGCTTCCCCAGGCACACCCACCCCAGGCACACCCACCCCCGGCAAGGAGACCTCAATTGCCTGGAGACATTTATAGTCCATGGTGAATTTCCATCCTTTGTATAGGACGAGACAGCAAAAGAAGTCCAGCTCTTTGGGAAGTTTTCCCTTCTCTCTTCTGTACGTTTTGGCACGCCTTGGGGCAGATGCTATGTCAAGGGTCATGCCCAGCTGACGTTTTCAAAAGTATTTTCTGATACTAGGTGCTTAGAAAACATCATATGGCAACAATTTCAGGCTTTGGGGAAAAAAATTTTTTAATTCAAAAAAGATTAACACTTGGATCCTGTAGAACCTGATTCTTCTAATTTTATGAAAGTAATGCGGTCCCGTTGTCATATGTCACATGATACCTTATTTCATAAGCTGCTGAATCCCAGAGAAGCCATTCACCCCAGGAGGGTCATGGTTAGTGAAATTGTTTTCCACACTTGAAGAAACTTAAGGTTAAGCTCTAATTAGTGAAGGAGGTTGGCTATTACACAGATAGCTTAGTAGGTAGGTTTGGGGACATGTCATATACACCATTTTGTCTTTGCAGTTGACAATATATTAAAAAAGCCCACACAACTCTGTAGATTTCTTAAAACCCCATTTCTGGCAAATGTATTCGGGTCTTGGTGTGCTCTGGCTAATAAACAGCTTCTGACTCATGGCACTCAGTGACTGTCATTGCATTGACCTAGGTGTCATTCAGAGCATAGCTGGTGGGGGCCAAAATCCCCCAAGTCAAGTGAGCCCATAAGGTATGTTCTGATGACTATGGCTGGGGACCTCAGCCAGGCCACGAGGACACTTAGTTATCTTGGGCTACCAGAGTGAAATACCGTGGACTGGGTGGCTTAAGCAACAAGAATTTATTTTCTTGTAGTTCTAGAAGCTAAAAGTGCAAGATAAGATCCAAGTGCAAGCATGGTCAGTTTTTGGTGAGAACTTTCCTCCTGGCTGCCTTCTGGCTATATCCTTACATGGCAGGGGGAGAGAGAGAGAGAGAGAGAGAGAGAGAGAGAGAGAGAGAGAGAGAACACACAAACAAGAGCAAGAACCAGTTCTCTGGTTTCTCTTCTTATCAGGGCGCTTACTCCATCATGAGGACCCACCTGCCTGACTCAGCTAAACCTGACTATCTCCCAACTCCATCATCCCTAAATATACCATCACATTGAGGAGTGGGGCTTCAACATAGGAATTTGAGGGGGACACAGTGCAGTCCATAGCAGGCACTTTCTGTTGTCAGGCTAGGGGGATGGCATCTTTGATGCTTCTGGGGTTCTCTGCAATGCTGGAGCCATTGGCAGGTATCCTCCCCGCTAGGCTGCCTAAGGCTAGGGGATTATTCCCAAGGGTGGGGCATGGTGAAGGAAGTTCACCGATGATTGGAAGAGCTCTGGAGTCCCCAGATCCCAGCAGACTCAGGATGTATCATTTTTAGGGAGAGAATCCTGATCTTTGAAAACTTTCTGGAGGGTAGGAAAGGAAAAGACTAAACCTGGTCTATTGGGGAAATATATGTACATGGAGACCATAGCTGATACCGAGAGGTAAAATGAGTAGCCCCTGTGACCCAGAAATGAAATCACTGCCTGACCCTTTGTCTGGAAAACTCCCAAGTTAGTGTAATGGGTGAGGTTGGTGACCCCCGAGAGGCCCTGAAGGACTGGTTGGGTCAGGGAGGAAGAAGCGAGTGTTTGAGTAATGAGGGTGTGTTTGATGGAGAGGCGTGCTCAGGAGGGTGTGAGTGGCCAGAGGGCAGCGTTGGCCCACCCACGGAGTGGAATGGCAGAGCACAGGGTCTGGGAGCCCCTGGTGTCTTCTCCCCTTTCTCCCACTGCCTTCCCCTCCTCCAGGTTCCGTGAGATGTGGCCTTGCGAGCCTGTCTGAGTCTCTGCTCTGCTTCTTGGCTCACCCAGCCCCCTGCCTGTCCCCAGTTCAGCCTCTCAGGTGTTCTGATGTTCAAAAAAGGGTGTGCAGGTGGTGGACGTGAACGTCTGGTGGCTGGGAAGGAGCTGGCTTCTGATACAGTGTGCTGTCTTTGGTGCCCTGGGGCTTGGAGATGACCTTGGCTCTGAGTTGTGAAGCAAAGAGCGTTTCTGGGCTTTCTTGGCTGAGGACTGAGCCTCCTAACCCCGGAAAGGCACACCCACAAGGAGTGTCCTGGATGTGAGTTCCCGCTCTTGTTCTCACAAACCACAGCACAGAATACGAAACTCGTGGAAATGGAGAAGTTCCCAGAGACAACCTCCTGCTGTTGATAGAACCCTGTTCTGACCACAGAAACCTGATGCGCCTCTTACTTCCTCTCTTGTCTATAAAGCATGAACTTGGCTGGCTTCATTCTGCCTGGACCCAGAGGCCCTGTTGACAGGGTGACCTCCCTGCAGGAGGAGGGCCACACAGCACTGGGCGAGGGTGAGCGACTTCGGTTCCCCACCCGCTTCCCCAGCCCAGGTCCCCTGTTCCCTTTGACTCTAGCACAGATGATGGAAAGACTCAGGCCCCTTTCAGGTTCATATTCTGACTTCTCCCCTCTGCACATTAGCTGGGTGACCCTGTGGGAGTTGCTTTTCTTGTTGGCACCTCGGTTTTTCCATCTAAATGGCAGCTGCAACAATAATAGCCACCTCAACAAACCTGTGAAAATTCAATGAAGCTGTGTACATAAGCAAACCTGGAACAGTCATTGGCATAGAGTAAGTTGTTCAAGAAAGTTATTTCCCATCTTTCCTGCTGGGTGGTATCAAAGGAGATGAGGATGTTTTATTTAACAAAAACTTACATAAAGAAGCAGCAATCGACTCCTAGGCATCTACCCAAGAGAAATGAAAACATACGTCCACACAAATCCTTGCGCCTGAATGTTCACAGCCGCATTATTTACACCAGCCCCCAAGTGGAAACAGCCTAAACGTCCGTCAGCTGACGGATGGGTAAACAAAGTGTGGTGTACCCTGCAATGGAATGTTCCGCCATAAGAAGGAGTGAGATGCTGACATGCTGCAGCGTGGACGGGCGAGCCGTGGCAGTGTGCTACATGGAAGGTGTCAGACACAGAAAGTCACACGTGGTATGATCCCATTTGTGTGAAATGTCCGTAAGTGGCACATCTATAGAGACAGAAAGTAACTTAGTGGTTACCTAGGACTGGGGGTGGCTGCTGACAGGTAGGGGGGTTGTTTGGGGGGGTTGACAGAGTGTCCTAAGTGTGATGATGATTGTATAGCTCTGTAGATACAGCTCACAAAAGGCTCGTGAATTGTACCTTTTAAATAGGTGGGTTATGTGAAATATGAGTTATACCTCAGTAAAGCTATTTAAAAATGAAGAGGTGAGGCCATGACCGGTGTGGCTCAGTTGGTTGGGCACTATTCCACAGAGCGAAAGGTTGCTGGTTCAATTCCCGGTCAGGGCACGTGCCTGGGCTGTGGGTTCGGTCCCTGGTCAGGACACGAACGAGAGGCAACCGATCAATGTTTCTCTCTCACATAGATGTTTTTGTCCCGCTCTCCCTCCCTTCCCCTCTCTCTAAAAATAGATAAATAAAATCTTTAAAAAAAAAAGAAAAGTTGGGGAGAAAAAAAGAAAACAGCACTTGCTATGTGCCAGAAATGTAAAGTGACTTGTAAATATTCACCCGTGGAATCCTCATAACAATGTAGTAAAAGGTAGTTATTACCTCACTTCTACAGTTGTAGAAACAGAGGCACAGAGAGGTAAGGCAACTTGCCCAAAGTCACACAGCTAGTGGCAGACTTGGGAACTGAACTCAGACATTCTGGCTTGTGCCCTAATCGCCCCCGTTTACAGCAATCAGAGGTCAAACTGTGTGCACCACAGAGGGGAGGGGTCACAGGACAGGGGTGGGCTATGGCCCCCCGGGCAGCGCCAGGGGCTCTCATTGTTCCCGATTTTTGCTGTTGTGCTTTCTCAGCGGGAAGACATGCAGATTGTACTGACGATTTTGTGGGGGGACAGAGGAGTTTAACAGCAGCACCTGATCAGGGCACCCCATTATACATCTCAGGTTTCCCTTCCCCACTCTCCAGCCTTCTCTGTTGGTTCTCACTTTCATTCTCACCCCGCTGCCTACAGCCTCTTAAAGTCACCCAATTGTGCATACAGAGCCAGCGGTATCCTCAGCTCCCAAATCCCCCTCAGTGGAATGGGGGCTTGCCCCCAGGGGTCTCAGCTTGCCCTCCAGCTTCAGCTGCCTTCCTTCGATTTACAAACCCTCCAAGCTTTGGACACGCCCTCCCTGCCACCCCACTGGGCCTTGGGTGCTCCTGCAGGGTGACCGCATGAAGCACTGTCTCCAGGGAGCTCAGCACGCTCACGGGATTTGGAGTCACATCCGAATCCAAGGCCCGATGACAGTTGGCCACTGAGGGTGCCCTACGAGATTTCCCCATGAGTGAAGCAGTGGGATAGCAAATGGTGGAGAGCAAGGACTCGGGGACAGCCAGGCTTGGGCCTCAACCCTGACTCTGCTGTGGCCTTGGGCAAATCACCTCATCCCTCTGAGCCTCAGTTTCACTGCCTGTGAGATGGGAACACTGTCAGGATGCTGCAAGGTTTCAATCAGGAAATGTATGTAAGGTGCATCGGCACATTTCCCGGCTCACAGTAAGCCTCCCCTAAGCAGAACCTTTTATTACTGCCAGGGTATCTCCAGCCTATATCTGGGCCACGGCTGATGATGGCTTTTATTGTCTGAGCTCTGGCACTCAGCCTGGGCCTTCTAGCTAGCCATCTTTAGCTCCCAAGATGCCACTTTGGCCTTCTATTTAGACTTCGGCTGGAGCTGATTCCTTCTGTTCTCAATGATGAAGTCCCCAGCTCCAGAGGCCTTGACCATGATACATGGCCATGCCCTCTCCATTTGCCGCCCCCACCAGCTGTGACTTCCAGCTCACCTGGACCTCTGAGCCTGGCCTTGTGGGTAGCCAGGGGACCAGTGTCTTCAGAGAGGGGTACAATGCCTACTGGGGTGGGCTGGGCAGTTGGAGAGAAAGACCTTGGTCAGTGACCCAAACCCAGGCATCGGGGTGGGTAGTGTGGGACCTAGATGGACTAGCACAGCGCCCAGCTCTGAGAGGAAGGTAAGAGCTCTGACCTAGTTTGGGAGCTCCCGGCCCCTCTCAGACTTGGAGCTGCAGAAATCGGTGTGCAGACAGGCACATTCTGTTTAATTAGCATGGCCTCCTTCTGGCTGGGAAAACACCATTAAATGGGCTGTGTTGGCCTGAAATCCTGACGGTGGCCTCAGCCCCTGTCCCATAGGGCTATCTGTCCCTCGGGCTCTGTCCCCTTAGCCAGGCTGGATTTCAGAATGGCTTGAGTTTCTGATCTGGAGTGTGAGACAAATCCTACCCTTGTCGAAACCCCAGGAAACACCTGGCTCGAACATGGCAAGGATGAGACTACCCGAGGGCCTGGGGTGTGAGGATACAGGAAGGAGGGGAAGCAGGGGGCTCACCGCAGCCCACTCTGCCTCCCTGGGTCCCTCAGCCTGTGCCCTGCCCTGTCCCAGCAGGGAGCTGTGACACAGAGTTTTGGCTTCCCTAGGGCACCTCCCTTATGCCCTGCACATCATTACATCCTTTGTATGTAGCACCCTGTACCGAAGCTCTGCGACGTGGGCTTGACCTAACAGATGAGAACACTGGGCTCAGAGAGGTTGTCACTCAGCCAGAGTTCACACAGCTAGAGTGCAGTGTCTGGATTCTTGCCCCAGGTCTCCTGGCTCCTGGTGCAATCTCAGTCAGCCCCGCAGAGCCTGGCTGTGTTTTGAAGGTAGCACTCATCACCCGTGTTTCAAAAGCCTGGGGAGTCCTGCTCATGGTTTTGGAGGGAGAGTGGTCGCATAGGCTACAGACCCCTGGGGCACTAGGAACTCCCAGATCCGGGTGTGCTGGCCTCTGTTGGCAGCAGGAAGAGGAGCACCCGTGGGTTCTGTCACTTCCTGGCTAGGTGAACTTCAGCAGTGAACTTGATCTCTCTGAGTCTCTTTCCCTTGTTTGCAAACTGTGAGTTTTGCAGGACGTACCCCAGGGTTGTTGAGGATGAAACAGGATGACATGCAAAGCCCTTTGCACTTAGTCGGTGCCTCACACGTACTGGCAGTGCCTCACCAATATCTTCTCGGATGGAGCCTGGCACAGGCGAGGGCTGCTTGCTGCCCCTCACTCTGTGGATGTCCAGGGTGGGAGGCAAAGCATGTGTTTTTCCCAGAGAGGGCACAGCTGGGCGTGCAGGGGGCAGCCTGGGGTGGAGGGTCGGCCTCCTGACCCGGGTATGTCAGGAATCGGGGCATAAGCTGTGGAGTTAAATCGTCCCCCAGTCTGGAAACTACTGGGTTTTAAAAAAAAAACTGAAGTGAAATTCACATAGTGTAAAATTAACCATTTTAACGTATACAGTTCAGTGGCATTTGGTACCTTCACGATGTTGTGTGACCGTCACCTCTGCCTAGTTCCAACACATTTTCATCACCCCGAAAGGAACCCCGATACCCGTTAGCAGTGGCTCCCCAGTTTCTTCCCCACCCCGACTCCAGGAAACACGAATCTGCTTTCTGTCTGTATGGATTAGCCTGTTCTGGACATTTCATGTAAATGGAATCGTATAGGATGTGACCTTTTGCATTTGACTTCATTCGCATACTATATGTTCAAATTCATCCATGTAGCATGTATTTTATGTTTGGCTAATAGACATTGAATAGGTATACCACATTTTGTTTATTTGTTCATCTGCTGCTGGAGAAACTGCTGTTTTTAAAGGGACTTGAAGAGGACAAGGCTGGGCCCTGAAGGACATACGCAGGCACACAGGCTGCGGCCCACCCTAAGGCTCAGCCCTGCAGTGGTGGTCAGAGGGCACGGTGCTCAAGGCTGCTCTGGCCTCATCAGCACCTTACTGCTCCAGATCCAGCCAAGTGCTGACGGGGACAACGGGGAGTGCTCCCAGGGGGCGGAGGCGGTTAAAGATCCACCAGGCCCAGGGGACCAGCTTCCTGTGTGGTCCAGCCCCAGGCTCTCCAAAGTGCACGGGTCAGACCCAAGGCTCTGGAGCAAGACATCTGGGCTCAAACCCTGACTCCACTGCTTAAGGGTGGCCTTGGGCAAATCACTCCACCTTTTCTGTGCCTCAGTTTCTCTTTTGGTTAAATAAATATAGGCACCTACTAAAAGGGTTGTACCAAGGACTACACAAAGGCTTTCTTTAGCACAGAGGAAGGACATGTCAGCTATCAGCTGTCATTATTCTTTAGTTACCGCAGTTGGGGTTCAGCCCTAATGTTGCAGCCTTGGGGTCGTGTTGAGCCCCTGACAGGGCCAGGTCCCTGCAGTGTGTCCTCAAGGCTTGGTCCCATCCATGTGAGTGGTTATCTTGTTCCTGTGCATCTCTGTGACACCCCGCCCCCCTGCCCCCAGGCAAGGGCTGGCCACGTTTGGCTCCGCCCAGAATATCCACCTGGCACAGCCCATCTGAATGGCTGCGCATCCACATCACTTCTCAGGGGTCCGAGGCCCTGCCCAAGTGAGTGAACCTCATGCCTTTTTATTTTGACATAATTTTATATTCTTATGTAGATTAAAAAAAAAATAGAACCCGTCTACCCTTAGCCCAGTATACCCCGGTGTATTACAATACAATAATATCCCAACCAGGAAACTGAAGTTGCTACAATTCAGCAGCCTCTGTCAGGTGTTGCCCGTTTTCATGCACGTGTGTGTGTGTGTGTGTGTATGTGTGTGTGTGTGTGTGTTCAACTGTAAGCAATTTGTTTCATTACAGCTGTAGATTTATGTGACACCACCGTCCAGGTATAGAATTTAAAAATATCGATGACATGTTGAACTGATGACATTTTGGATACAGTGAGTCAAATAAGATATATTCTTAAACATCTCATCTGTTTCTTTTTTAATTTTGCTGCCAGAAAATTTAAAATTATACCTGCGGCCCACATTATATTTCTATTGGATAACGATGATCTAGAACATTCCCATCATTCTAGAAAGTTACCTCACGCCCGTTTCCAGTCAGCCCTCTACTGCCTCCCAGGCGAGAACTATTCTGATGTATTTTTATTTTTAACCACTACAGGTTAGGGTTTTTTTTGTTTTTTTTTTTTTTTTTGAGGTGAAATTCACATAACATAAAACTAGCCATTTTAAAGTACACGAGTCAGTGGCATTAAGTACAACCACCATCTCTACCTAGCTCCACAAGATTTCTGTCACCCATTAGCAGTCGTTCCTTCCTCCGGCCTCTGGCAGCCACAAATCTGCTTTTGGTCTCTATGCACTTACCTATTTTGGGCATTTTATGTAAATGAAGTCCTATAACATGTAACATGTCGACTCTGGCTTCTTTCACTTAGCATGATGTTTTCAAGGTTCCTCCCATGTTGTAGCCTGGACAAGGACATCCTTCCGTTTTATGGCCAGACCTATGTGCACACTGGGGTTGTTTCTGCCCTTTGGCTAGTTTTTAGCTATTGTGCATAGTGCTGTTATAGTGTTGTTGTGAATGTGAGTGTGTGTGTATTTGCTTGAGCTCCTGTTTCCAGTTATTTTGAGGATGTACCTAGGCGTGGGACTGCTGGGTCATATGGTAATTCTATGCTTAACTTTGTGGGGAACTGCCAGACTGTGTTCTGCAGCAGCCGTACCATTTTTCAGTGTATAAGGGCTCCAATTTCTCCACATCCTTGCCAACACTTGTTATTGTCTGCTTTTTGATTATAGCCACCCTAGTGGATTTGAAGCGCACAGTTAGTCTTGCTTGTTCCAGGAAATCATGCACAGCATGACTTCCTGTGTGTGAGGCTTCTTTCATTCAACTTATAAATGAGGATATTTGAAGTGTGTGGTTTGAGTGCCTAAAAAGTAGTGTCGTGGCCCATGGAGTATATTAAGGATATAGATTCTTTAAGGCAGCTCTGGCTGGTGTGGATCGGTTGGTTGGAGTGTCATCCCATAGACTAAAAAGGCGCGGGGTTCAATTCTGGTCAGGACACACACCCAGGATGCAGGTGTGATCGATCCCCAGTTGGGGCACATACGGGAAGGCAAATAATCGATGTTTTTCTCTCACATGGATGTTTCTCTCTCTTTCTCTCTCTCTCTCTCTCTCTGTCCCTTTTCCCTTCTCTAAAAGCAGTGAAAAAGAAATGTCCTTGGATGAAGGATTAAAAAAAAAGATTCTTGAATGCAAAAGTGACAGCTTGCTCCCTCATTCCTACCCCCAAATCCCTTGCCTTGAGGGAACAGACGGGGTGCTTTGATAGGTGACAAAAGGTCTGTGTTGTGCTTAGGGAGGTCATTCAGGGAAGTTCTCTCTGAGAAGGTAACCGTAGGAGACCTGAAGGATGAGAAGGAGCCGGGCATGCAGAAAGATGGAGGAGGTTGGGCCAGAGGAGAGCAGCATCCTAGGCAGAAATAATAGCATAAGCAAGGGCCCTGGGGCAGGGAAAGCCTCCAGCAGTTCAGTGGTAAGTGGGGAAGGGTGTGAAATCAGTGGAAAGAAAGGAGGGTGTTCCTGCTGGTGGAAGGTGGTCTAGGGGACCCAACCTTGTGTTAGCTTTGAAGGGGCCTGGGATGAGGAAGGCCACACCCCACCCCAGCCTTCTTGCTGCCTTTCCAGCTCCAAGGAGCACCTCATCCAAGATACTGTGGCTCATCCCAGTGCCTTGCAGCCTCTTGCACTAAAGGGCTGGGCTGGGGCGGATGCAGTCAGGAGCAGCTGAGTCTGATATTCCAGGACACAGGCCTGCAGTACCCACAGTGACCCTCGCCCAGGCCCTGCAGGCTGGGGAGCCGGAGTCTCACCCACGTGCACCCTCATCCTCTCAGACATGTGGGGGATGGAGTAGGGGACAGTGTGTGGTTCAGCCTGGTGCCCCCCCCCCCCCCCCCCCCCTCACTGGAGAACTTGGCGCTAAAGCTCCAAGTCCAGATTCGCTGTAGCCCGCCTCCTGGAGCTTCGAGAACAAACTGTCCTGCACGCAGAGTCCTGGCTCTAGGACCTTCGTGCACCTGAGCTCCGTGGGCATGAGGAAAACTGACCCCAGCCCTGAGTTACATAAGGGCATCTTTGGAATTTGGCTCCTTTTGAAATGAAATGGGAAAACTACATCCACACAAACAGGTATGGGGGATTAAATGGGAGGGAAACTGCCTCGGGTCACCTCTGGGTCAGTGTGCATTCCAAGTGTTGGTTTATTCATTCAGCAAAAAGTATTGACATCTGCACAGTGCTGAGCCCCATGGGGGAGGGGGGGGTCCTGTGTACAAGAGCAGATATCCAGTAAGTGTTTGTGGGAGAGAGGAGAAGGGAGACATCCAGGAAGGAAGGAAGGAAGGAAGGAAGGAAGGAAGGAAGGAAGGAAGAGAGGGAGGAAGGAAGGAAGGAAGGAAGGAAGGGGCGAGATGGATTGAAATGCCTTCACAGAGCTCACAGCTGTGCCCACAGTCATGTGACTAAATATTTACAAACTAGCTCAGCATCGATCAATAGAAATAAAACGTAAACCACATAGTGAATTCAAAAATTTGTAGTAGCTGTATTAAAGTAGAAAAGAAACAGATGGAATTAATTGGTATAATATATTTTCTTTAACCCAATATATCCTTGCAATGTGTCATCAGCACAAAAAAATTGAACCATTTAAGAAAAAAATAATTTATTTATTTACTTTTAGAGAGAGGGGATGGAGGGAGAAAGAGAGGGAGAGAAACATCAATGCGTGGTTGCCTCTCGTGTGCCCCCTCCTGGGGACCTGGCCCACAACCCAGGCACGTGCCCTGACTGGGAATCAAACCAGCGACCCTTTGGTTCGCAGGCCGGCGCTCAATCCAGTGAGCCACACCAGCCAGGGCTGAACCATTTTTGTTATCTTTTTTTGATGCTAAATCTTTAAAGTACATTCACAGTGCATCTCAGGCCAGATTATGTACATTTCAAGGGCTCCACAGCCCCACATGGCTCAAGGCTACTGTGAAGGGTGACAGGTGCTCTGGTTGAGGTGCCCACTGACTACTGAGAGCAACTGAATTCAAGGTCAAGGGAGACGTTACTGAGGTGGTGCGTTCAGTCAAGTATCCATTCACTCCTTTGATGCTCAGCTCATGTCTTTGGAATGTCTCCTGCCCCACTGTCCGAGCTGGGCAGGGGTTTGGCTGCTGGGAACAAGGGAAGAATATTTCAGACTAAAGGGGGGAAGATGGCAGTCTCGAGGAGGGAAGAGTAGGTGTCTGTCTTGTTCACTGCTGCGTGCCCACATCGGGTACGGAGTCCATGCCGGGCGAATATTTGTGGAGGAGGGAAAGGAGGAAGAGAGGCTGGGTGTTTCTAGAGCACAGGGGACTCAGGAAGGAATGGTGAGAGAAGAGGCTGGAGCCTCAGAATCACCGGGAGGGCTTGTTAAACCGCAGATTGCTGGACCTTCCCGAGGAGCTCCTGATTCCATAGGTCCAGGGGAAAGCCACAGGACTTGCGCTTCCAACAAGCTCCCAGGTGATACCACTGTCACTTGGACCACACTGTGAGAACCACTGGGTGAGCTCGTGAACAGAGGGAAGGCAATGGGGAGCCATGAGAGGCTTTTGAGCAGGAGAGAAGCACACTCAGGTCTGTGACTTAGAAAACCTTAGGTGGCTCCTGGGGACAGGGAATTGCAGTCTCCTCCCTACCTCTCTTCAGCCAGGTCAGGGGTACACGTAACTCAGGAGGGTGCCTCAAGACCCGGTCCCATTCTCATGCAGTACAGAAGCCGGGGCAATGGCCCCAGAACAAGAAAGAGACCCGGGTGATAACTGACGTGCTTTTAGCACTGTGGGTGGAAACAGAACCCCTTAGTCAGTTGTTGGATTCAGCAAAGAATTTCTCTGGTTAATGGAAATTCGACTGACTGGGGTGGAAGGGAGGCTTTTTATACTCTTCCTCTTAGATAATCTTATGAGTTTGTAACTCCTCTTTTACAGATAAAGGAAGCTGAAGCTCAGATAGAGGAGATGACATACCTGAGATCAGATCACTGGGAAATGGTGGGGTCTGAATTCTTAGCCATCACACTTGTGTTTTCGTGCCAGGTGCAGTGCTGAGGCAGATTGTCTGTCCCCCAGTGATTTGTTTTGGTGGCCTCTCTCCAGGGTGGGAGTGTTTGGAGCAAAGGTCAGGGTAGCCCCCTCATCCCACTGGCTCAGAGCCTGGCGCCGGGCGTGCTAGTGGATCAGGGGATGGGAAGTCTCCAGGCTGTGGGTCCTTAGCTCTAACACCTGGGCGCGGGTTGAGCTCTAAGACATGCATTGAAATCGTGGTGGCCGAGCAAGCACAGAGTGCAAGTGTGGGGTTAGGGGAGCCTCTTACCAGGGTGGTTTGGGGACAGTTAATGACACTCTCCACGCCTCATTATCCCCATTTGTAAACTAGGAGCTTTCAAAGAGGCTGCCTCCCTCCCGTCCCGAGCTGTTTGCCGGCAGACAGTTCCTGCACAGTGCTCGGCCTGCAGTCAAGTGTTCCACAAATGCGAGCTCATTCTGTCATTGGCTTGTTAGACGCTGAGGTAACTGCTCTTGTTCCCAAGTAGAGCTGAGTGCTGGGAACGGGAGGGTGGAGGACAGTGCATTTTCACGTATTGCTGGGAGCCTCCGCAAAGGATGCTCAGGTCCCTGGGCTGAAGACATTTCCAGCAAAGGCCTCCCAAGTCCTGCACTGAGCTCTGTCCCCAGCAGCTTCCCTGGTCCCTCCCGGCCAGGCCCTACTGAGAACAGTGGGTTCCAGAAGCTCTGCGAAGCCTGCAACTTGCTCCCCCTCCCAGCCCGGCCAGTGGATTTTTCCATTTCGTGCAGTAGAAGCGCTGCGTTTCCTCTCTGCCCACCAGCCTCTGTGGTTTCTGCTTCTGAGCAGGCAGATCATGGGTATCTTGATGTCACACGAAGTGGTGCAGCAGGAGGGGAGGGTGTGAAGATCAGGGCCCCTGGGGCAGCTGGCCTGGTGGCAGGCAGCCTCCAATTTGAGATTATTGTCTCTGTTCTGGTGCAACGAGGGAGCCGAGTCTGTGTCAGAAATGACAAAACTAAATACCAGCAAATAGCAACCCCCCCCCCGCCCCGCAGCCAATAAACAGGAAATAGGAGCTAGACAAAAATGATAAAAATACCATCCTGTTTACAGCTGTGGCCTCCACCATACAGGTTGCAGAAGGTCACGCTCTTGACAGGAAATGTGACTGCTTTTGGAAGGAAAGGTGGCTGAGTTGGGGGTGGGCGGCGTGCGGTAATGTGGTGGGGAGAAAAGGGAGCCATAGCAGGCTCTTTGCTGGGGTGGGGGCGGGGGGGGCGGGGGTTGTGTCCCCTTCAGTCCTTGGCAGGTGAAGAAATTGAGCCCGATCTGCTCGTGTCCCTCCTGGCCACAACCTCAGGGTCCACCTTGAACATATAGGTATCGCTTCCCCTGCTACCTACCTGGGACCTGTAGACTTTTCTTGTGAGAGTGAACATGATGGTGGATTTTCACACACTGTGTTAGCTACAAAGTGCTGCACCAGCAACAGGCAGACTGTGCAGTGAAGAGCCAGGTAGGACATAACTGTGGGCTGCGGGGGCCGCACGGGCTCCGTTACGGCAGAGAGAGCAGCCCCAGGTGGCACAGGAACAAAGGGGTGTGTGTTCCAATTAAACGCCACTTACAGACACTGAGAGTTGACTTTCATATAATTTTCAGGGGTCATGAAATGTTATTCTTTTATTTTTTTAATCCTCACCTGAATATATGTTTATTGATTTTGATGAGAGAGAGAGAGAGAGAGACATGAATGTGAGAGAGAAACATGGACTGGTTGCCTCCCATATGCACCCCAGCTGGGGATGGAAATGACCGGGAATCAAACCCACAGCCTTTCGGCGTATGGGAAAACACTCCAACCAGCCAAACCACCTGGACAGGATGAAGTGTTATTCTCTTTTGATTTTTCCCCCCAACCAGACTATATATATATAAAAAAAAGAGAGAGACATCATCCTTGGAAGCAGTTCAAAGTTGCAAGATTTGGTCATTAGACTATACACTTTGCCAGCCCTGGCGTGACACAAACAAGGGGTTGTTGTTGTTATTTAACCGCCTGCCCAGCACGGGTCACAGCCCCAGCATTTCCCTTGCGGTCGCCGCTGGCCTGAGCACTCGCTTCTGCCCTAGAATCTCAGCAGAAGCATGGTTCACACCTCAGGGCTACCATTCTGTGGGCGGTGGTTGTTTTTTAGTGAAATTGGAAAACTGTGATTATGAAAGTAATACATACATACTTTTAAATGTTTGGAAAGTTCTGGTGACCATAAAATAAAAATGACTGATAACCACAGTCAACATCTTCATTTTTTCCAATGAGAAGTGCATGTACGTGCGGAATGAATGTTTCCGTTCCAAACGAGATGGCATTGAATGTATAGTTTTATTTCTTGTTTTTCCATTCTACGTTCTCTATCAAGCATTTCCCTGTGTCATTAGAAGTTCCTCAAAGATACCATCTGCAGAATGTTCCATGATTTGGATGTTCCATAATTCACCTAGTCAGTCCCCCATTGCCAGGGGTGTCAAACTCATTGTCACCAGGGGCCACATCAACCTCGTGGCTGCCTTCAAAGGGCCGAATGTAACTTTAGGACTGTGTAAACGTAACTGCTCCTTCACAGTGAAGCAAGAGCTCGGTGCTGCCGCCGGGTGGGAACAAGGTGCAGCCCGCGGGCCTTGTGTTTGCTGCCCGTGGTTTAGACATCTGGGCTGTTTCTAGCCTTTCTTGATTACAGACAATGTGTATAAACCACGCTGCTGGGACATCCTTGTCCACAAATCTTTGTCTCCCCTCCGATCTTTTTTTTTAAGTGTATACGAGCTAAATATTACTAGGAAAAACTGTGACTTCGACTTACATACTGACAATTGTTGTTTTCCTGAATTTTGCTTTACTGATGATCAAATTTGTAAGATTTCCTAACTGATAATGACTTCTTCCTGCTAGCCCCATGTAACCACGGATCTGCTTTCTGTTTGCGATTCCATCTTGAAGTATCTTCTACAAATCAATCCCAATGGATTACCTCCTCCTTTTGTCCTGAATTTCCTTCTGCATCACAGTGATAATGTTGCCACGCCCATTTTTGTGTGTGTTTGCGTTTGCTTGTTTTTCCCCTTGGAGCATTCCTTTATTCTTAATCTCTCTTGCTGTTTTGTCGGGATCCATGTGTCTTGCAAGCAGCACACAATTGCATTTTTTTTTTTCCTTTTTGGCAACCAAATCTTTACTGCCTTATAGGGGAGGTAAATGATTCTGTGCGTTGTTAGAGTATCAGTTTGGTTTCTGGTCATCTTATTTCATGGTTTGCGACATCGATGTTTCTGTGATATGTTTTTTAAATTTTGTGACTTTCATGAAATCGATGTTTACTTGCTTTTATCTTTTCCACTGACGGGGAAGGTATAAATCCTGATTTCAAATTTCTTGGGTAATTAGCTTAAAATTTTTCAAAAATCTTGTTTGGTTAGATGCTCAGAGCCCAGAGTGGGATTTGCCCCGTCCCAGGTAGCGCGGTGTTGAGGGAGAGAAGCAAGTCACAGCCTCTTTAGGAGAACACTGAGAACTAGGCAGATAGGCAGGGGGGTGGTGGGGTGGTGGTTATGAAACATCAGAGCGGGACTCGGGAAGCAAGACGGGAGGTTCAGAGTGGGCAGGTGAGAGCTGGAGGAATTTTCCACCCTGCAGGCAACTTGTTTTCTCTGCCTCAGTATCGATAGGAATAGATTTTATTCTTGGCTGTATTGGAGCGGGAATCTCTTGTCACTAATCATGCCTCAAATACTGGCTGCGCCTGGAATCCACCCGACTAGAACCGAGCCTCAACACTTATGAGCTAAGGGAGCATGAGCCGACTCTAGACGCTCTCTACGGAATGGGCTGATAATAGCAGCCAAGTCACGGGGTTGCCGTGGGCACTAGCTGGGATGGGACGCGAGACTTGGAAAATACTCGGTATCTGTTAGCTGTGATGTTGATGGCCGTGAAGCCGTTTTAGTGTTTATGTGTACGTGGCCCCTGTCTGGAGGGCTGGGAATATTTTTACCTATGACTTGCCTGAAGACATGAGATAATTGGGCTATGTGAGAATAAAAAAATGGACCAAGAGAAATAAGGTGAGAGAGACGAGGTTAGGGGAACCGCAGGAACTCGGGAAGAGGAGTGCTGGGCATTTGGGGAGAGAGGGGAATCGGGACAAGTGCAGATACCTTGGAGAGTTCCCAGGAGGCCGGGCTCTGTGGGGCAGAGGGTAGATCAGGTCCCTGGGTCCCCGCAGAAGCTGCAGGGAGAGGCAATGGGAGAATTCTGGAAACAGAATTGGTGGAGAACAGGGACCTGGCACAGGTGAGGTCTGGTGTATTCACGAGAGGGATGGGGACGTTCCAGGGCCACATTTCTGGACCGATAGCACCCTTGCCTTGAGGCCCCGAGATAAAGTTTTCTGGACAAAGCAGGGGAGTAGTGGGGGGATGAGGCAAGACAACTAATGGTGGGTAGCCTGACAGAGGGGAGGGGAGGAGAGGGAGAGGGGGAAGGGCACACTAGGAAGCGATTCCTCTTCCACGGCCCCGTTTCAGGAAGACTGCGCAGTCCTCTGGAAGATTATCTGAAGCTCGCTCTGTAATCGGCTTCCCTGCTTTCTTTCTGTTTGCATGTTTGTTTAGATGTTATGGTTTTGGAACAGCTGTAGGTTCACAGGGAAGTTGAGGGAAGGTGCAGAGATTTTCTCTACACCCCTGGCCTCCCATTTGCACAGCTGGCCCCATTATCAACAAACCTCGACTAGAGTGGGGCATTTGTTACTACTTATCCACCTACATTGACACATTGTAATCACCCAAAGTCCTAGTTTATGTTACGGTTCACTCTTGGTGTTGTCCATGCTGTGGTTTGGACAAGTGTATGACCTGTGTCCTTCCTTAGGGCATCATGCAGAGCATTTCACTGCCTTGAAAGTCCTCTGCGCTCCACCTATTCCTCAATTCCCGCTGCCCCAGCTCCTGGTGACCAGTGATTCTTTCACTGTCTCCATAGTTTTGTTTTTCCAGAATTTCATGTAGTTGGAATCATGTATTGTGTAGCCTTCTCCCATTGGCTTCCTTCACTTAATAACATGCATTTAGGCTTCTTCCATGTCTTTTCATGGCTTTATGGCTCGTTTCTTTTCAGCACTGAATAATATTTCACTGCCTGGATGTGCCACAGTTTATCCATTCTCCTTCTGAAGGGCGTCTTGGTTGCTTCCAAGTCTTGATGATCATGAATAAAGCTGCTCTAATCATCCACGTGCGGGTGTTTGTGTAGACATAGTTTTCAGCTCCTTTGAGTGAATCCCAAGGGGTGCAGTTGCTGGATTATAGGGTAAAAAATATGTTTAGTTTTGTAAGACCACCCCAAGTGGCTGTAACACTCGCATTCTTACCAGCAATGGAGGGGAGTTGACTGTACTCATGGGGGTCTACTTCTGGGCTCTCCGTTCTGTTCCAGTGATCCATGCATCTGTTCCTTCACCGATATCATGCTGGCTCCACCACAGTAGCTGGACAGAAAGTCTTGAAGTCAGGTAGCGTCAGGCCTCTGGCTGGGTTCTTGTCCTTCGACTTGGTGCTGGCTGCCCTGGGGCGTTTACCTTTTCGTACCTGTCTTAGAATCAGTTTGTCAATATTCATGAAATCACTTGCTGAGACTTTGTCTGAGATTGCGTGGGATCTATACTGCAAGTTGGGAAGAACTGACGTCTTGACGCTGTCGAATCTTCCTGACCGTGAACGTGGAATTTCTCTCTGTTTTTAACTTTCCTTTGGTGTCATCCATCAGCGTGTTGTAGTTTTTCTCATGTAGATTTCTTGTGCATACTGTATTAGATTTCCCTGGGGTGTTTATTTTTGTTTTCTTAGAAGAAAAACACAATTTTATTTGTTCATTTTTCCAACAAATATCTGTTGAGCTCTAACTCTCGGTGCTGGATTCCCTAAATAAGAAGACGGGCAAGATTTGCCCGCACAGAGCTTGCACGCTAAAGGGCCTGCGGTCACTTTTCCTGCATGCACCTAACGCTAGATATAAGCTACGCGTGTGCAGAGGCATCTGGGTAGCTGATGTGAGTCTCTGTCAATGACTCCTCTTCAGCACAGCCATGTGTCACGGGTGTGGAAGTTCTGGAGAGGAGAAGATTATAGCCACAATTCTGGTGTGACCTTGGCTGTCGTATCCTCACGGCCCTGAAGGAATCAGAGATGCGAAGACGGAAGCTGGCCTCTTTGTATAAGACGAGGGATGAAGATTCTCACCTACTGCAAAATTCACCCTTTGAAAGTATGCAATTTGTGGCCTTTAGTGTGGTCACAGGGTTGTATAACCATTGTCACTGTCTAACTCCAGAACACTTTTATCATTCCCAAAGGAAACTCTGTACCCATAACAGCGTCTCCTGCTCCCCTCCTCTCAGGTCCTAACAACCACTGATCTACTTTCTGTCTGTATGGATTTGTCTCCTCTCGGCATCTCGTATGAGTGCAGTCTTACAATGTGTGGCCTTTCGCGTGTGGCTTCCTTCACTTAGCATAATCTTTTCAAGGCTTGTTTATGACGTAGTCTGTACTCATTCCTTTTTATGGCTGAGTAATATTCCACTGCATGAATATAGCACATTTTATTTATTCATGTATTCGCTGATGGTCATTGGGTTTGTTTCCACTTTGGGGCTATTATAAAGAATGCTGCGATTAACATTTACAATTTTTGTGTGGACATAGGTGTTCATTCTTCTTGGGTGTATGCCTAGTAACATGGTCCTCTAGAATCACTTCTGGAGGAACCACTCCCACCAGCAGTGCACGAGGGTTCCCATGTCCTCACATCTTTGCCAACACTTGTTAGTGTCTGACCCCTCTTCTTCTTGAATGGGCCCTGGAAGGAGGCACCCTGGGGAACAGCAAGGCTGGCTTCCTGGTCTGGGGCTGTGACTTTGAGGGAAGCTGAGGTCTTCCTTGCCCACTCTCCACCACGGGTGAGTCATCGCCGGGGATCCTGGGGTGAACTGCTTGGCCTGTGCCAGTCACTGCAGAAGCCGCCATTAGACTTGACTGAGTTCCCACCCCCAGCCCCAGGCAGCTAGGCTTCTCTGGAAGCAGCTATTTCTGGCTATTTCTGCTCCAGGGAGGAGCAGTGGTGGGTGGAACATTTGAAATTGCCCAGTGGGGTGATTTTGAAGTGCGCGGTGC
Source organism: Macrotus californicus (assembly GCA_007922815.1). NCBI lineage: Eukaryota > Metazoa > Chordata > Mammalia > Chiroptera > Phyllostomidae > Macrotus > Macrotus californicus. The sequence continues at coordinate 133,549 of VMDR010000513.1, forward strand.
ATTTGAGGACTCGGGACAACCTTGACTTCAGAGGACAATAAAGTGGCAGCTTTTGAGAGTGTTGGCCCTTCTGGTATTATCCAAGCAGCAGGCTGGGCCCCTGGCAACCTGACAGCACCCTAAGGAGGGCTAGAGAGCTGCTTTGACCAGGCTGCAGGGGCCGGACCCCCAGAAATGCTGCGCAAAACAGACCTGGGACCTGAGGAAGGGGAGGAAATGGGGTCAGTGTGATCAGGCTTTTCCACGGAGGAGGTGAAGCCCGTGGGTGGGTGTGGCAGCTGGAGGCAGGCCACCAGAGTTCTTAGGGTCTGGGGTGGGATATGGTCTGCCCAGAATGGAGACGCAGCAGGAAGATACACAGAGAAGTGCTGGAGCTCAGGTGGCAGCCCCAGGGCTGCCGCACAGTTGCTGTAGGACCTCAGGCTGGGTGTTGACCGCAGCATCCCCATCTGCAAACGACACTCACACAGTTGTTGCAGTGACCGTTAGCGATTGTTGTCTTTATGGTCCTGTCATGTTCTAGAACACTGGACTGTAGCTGGTGCTCTTGACCTTTCTTTTAGCTCTCCGCCACCTCTGTGGCTCTCTTCACACTGACATTTGCATCTCATCCTGCGCTTCTCTTTGCTGCCCACGTTCCTTCCTTTGCTAAAACTGTTTGGCATGATTTTTGCACGCTGGTCAGGTGGTCAGCCCTTGGAGGCAGCCAGGTCTGGGTTTGGGTCCCAGCTCTACCATTCTCAGCCGCTTGCCCCTGGACAAGCCATTTATTTGTAGGTTCAAACCTGAGCCTCAGTTTTTCCCCAGTTGGGACAATAATAGCAGGCAGTTAATAATAGCAGGTCATTAACCCTCATAACTAACTAGGAGGACTAATCAATCCGATGGGTGTAAAGTGCTTTGCACCGTGCCTGGCACACAGTGAGTGCCGGGTGGTGGAAAGAACACAAGGACAGGGGAAGTGAGGACTGGGGCCCAGGGCAGGAGGAAAACGGCGGGGGCCCAGGCCTGGGAGTGGGGCTGAGGGACTCCTACGGTCAGTGCCAGGTCCGGCTGCATTGACAGTGTGGGCCCAGAGAGGGGCCTTTGCTGCTTCATTTCTGTACAGAATCCATTCTAGTTGCTTTTCAGCCCTTGAGTTGCACTCCTTGCGGTGCCCCATGTCTGCAGGTCTGTGCACATGTCCCCAAGAGGAGAACATGTCCCCACTGCCCCATGACCCCACTGTCCCATGTCCCTACTGCCTCATGTTTCCCCTGCCCCATGGCCCCACTGCCCCATGTCCCTACTGCCTCATGTTCCCCCTGCCCCATGGCCCCACTGCCCCATGTTCCCACTGCCCCATGGCCCCACTGTCCCATGTCCCCACTGCCCCACATCCCCACTGTCCCATGGCCGCAGGAGCAAACAGCCTTGGGGGCCTGGACCATTCTTCTTCCCTTTATCTCTTCCTTCCTTAGTTCATTCACACAATAGATATTTCTTTAAACTTTTTTAAATGTTTATTTTTAAATAAAATGTAGACGTTTAAGCTGGACAACATGAGGTTTGTATATGTAGCGAAATGATTAGTACAAACTAACATACCCCTTGCCTCCTACAATTACCTTTTTTGAGACATTGGTCAAAGGTACAACGTTGCGATTCTGCAGGATGAATGAGTACAGAGATCTAAGGTACAGGGTGGCGACCTTTAGTTAATGATAACAATGTATCTCGTACTAGAAATTTGCCAGGAGAGGAAATTTCAGGCCTCTAGCTGTAACAGTTTTGTTTTTTTTTCCATCTCTGCTATGAGCCAGGGTTCATGGCCAGCACTGGGGACAGCACCCACCGCCCCCTGCCCCGGTGGAGGCCCCCAAAACTAAACAAATAATTATATGATTCTTATGCACTAACTAATCACCGTGCCATTACAAATTGGGAGAGGCAGCGCTGTGAAGCAAAGATGCAGAAATGCAGGGTATTTGGGAGAAAAATAACTTGGGCAACGAGATTAAGATTAGTGTGATCAGGGAAGGCCTCTAAGAGGAGGTGGCGTTTTGGCTGGAATCTGAAAGATGAAGAGGAAATTGCTGGCTTAAGAATGGGAAGAAAGTGTGTGTGTGCGTGTGTGTGTGTGTGTGTGTAAAGGCTGTGAAGAGCTGTTTTTGTTTTGTTTTGCTTTGTTTTGTTTTGTTTTGGGAAATGAAAGAAGCCATCTAACTGAATCAGTGAGTGACTGGGGAGAGAGGCGGGATGATGGGGGAGGTGGGGACTGAGGAGAGGCAGGGGCTTGCAGTGCCTTGGAGGCCACATTGCCAGGAGCTGGGTGGGAAAGCAAGTGAGATGGGAAGGGAATAGGAGGGCTTGGTGAGTGGGTATCCCAAGAATGTGACTGTGCAGGTCACGTGGCCAGGTGGCAGCCACTCAGCCCCAGGGTGCCCGGCAGATGTCGATTGATTGCCCAAGGCCTCCCTCCAGGGGCAGACACCTCTGTCTGGCTGTCCCTGTTTCCACAAGGCAGGAGCAGGAACCACACCTGCGTTTGTGCCCATCAGCTCGAGGTCGGGCAGTCTGCTCTGGGGGGCAGAGTGGGTCAGGTTGCAAAGAAAACACAAGCTTGTCAGGGGTGATTTCTCCCCACCAGGCAGCCACCATCAGCTTCCTGCCGAGATGGGCCTGTTCAGGCTCACTCACTACAGCTGGAGATGGAGGGGAGCAGATGGCTCTGCCTGGCCCAGATTCCAGCCAGATTGCCAGGGAGGTGTGGGCAGAGCGGCAGGGTTGGTGCCAGGAGCCAGAATGCACAGGAGGAGGGCGGGAGCCACCTCTTTGCCATCACTGTGGGGGTCTTGCATGTAGGGAGGGTGTGGAGACATTGACGGTGGGCTCCCTGTGGCCCTTGAGTTGGCAGCTGCTCGGAGCCCCCTGGAGAGAGACGGCTTCTGTCTTTCATGATTGCCTGGAGAGCTTTGAGAAATGCAACACGTCAGTGGTTATGTTCCCAGCTCCCAGCACACGGCAGGATCAGGCAGGAGCTCAGTGGTTGTGTTTTATGTTTATTTCTAAAAGAAATGATAGGAGTGGCTCTCCGGTGTTGTCTTACTTAATCCTTGTAGCAGCCCCAGAAAGGAGGCGCAGTTGTGACCCCATCTTACAGAGGAGGACACTGAGGCACAGAGAAGAGGAATAACTTGCCTGAAGCCACAGCTAAACAAATGCATAAGGACAGATGGGTCACTCTGGCAAACTGATGGCCAAGCTTGGGGGCAGGGAGCAGACCTGAGTGTGGACAGTGAGAAGTGGTAGCTGAGCCTGGCTGGAGGGGTGAGCCTGCCCTCTCTTTGTGCTCCCTGAGACTCAGTCGACCCCTTGGACCCTGCCAAGCCAGCTTTCTCCATTGTGCAAAGTGCTCAGAGAGATGAGCCTGGAGAGGCACGGAGACAGGGCTGCCGGGCGCCATTGAGCGGGCTGTGCGCTACATAGCACCAGAGGTAGCCATTCACACGGTGATTGTGCTTTCCCCAGAGTTGGGCAAGGTGGTCGCCCTGCAGGCAGGACCACGCCGTGCAGGACCCAGAGCACCAGGGTCTGCAAACCGTGTCTGTACAGGACCAGGGAGTAAACATTTCGGGCTGTGTGGGTCATAGGTCTCTGCCATCGCTGCTCAGCTCTGCTGTCGTGGGGTGACCGCAAGTTGTGGGCCATACATTAATGAACGCATGCAGATGTGTTCCAATAACACTTAATTTACAGACACAGGCTGCCTGCCAGATCTGGCCCATGGGCCATAGATTGATGACCCCTGTGAAGGCCACAGAAGGATTTTGAACTTCATCTAAGAGCAACTTGGAGCCACAAGAGGGCTTTAAACAGAGAGAGAGGGGGAACAGATTTATACTTAAAATGGCCCTGAAAGATATGACTGTGCCCCACCCCCACCCTGGGCAGTATTTCCTCTGTCCTTTTTCTGGTTTCCTGAGCCCTTCTATCTGCAAGTGGAGGCTTGGCCTGGGACCTGAGGGCCTCTGGTGCTTACGAAGAAGGGGACATTGCTTTCCATTCTCCGGTCACCCCCGTCCCCATGCCAGCTCTCAGCACAGGGCTGGCCACTCAGCAGGGCTCCAGCCATGCTGCTTCCCCTTCCTGGCCTCAGAGGCGGAGTGGAGCCTCTCTGTGCTCATCAGCCTGGCCTTTGAAATCTGAGGGTCTGATTTCCTCCCCTTGGCCGCGTGTGACTGTGAGCTGCACTTTCCTGACCCTCTGTCTCCTCTTCTCCGTAAGGGGAATAATTACAGATGAGAATCCATGGCAGAGAATGGTTCTGCCTTGACCTGAGTGCACTGGAATGGCACAGTGAGAAGACACTGTTGACAGAAGGGTCATTTTCCTTGCTAAACCCCCCAGAGGCAGGAGAGCTTGGTTGTGCCCTGGGTGGCGGGGTCTTTGTTCCAGGGAGCTGTGTCCAGAGGCGGGCTCTGAGCTGGAGCAGAAGTAGGAGCACAGCGGGGACCGTGGCTCTGAGCTGGAGCAGAAGTAGGAGCACAGCGGGGACCGTGGCTCTGAGCTGGAGCAGAAGTAGGACCACTGCGAGGACCGTGGCTCATGAGAAGTACTACTAGGGCTCCTTAGAGATGGAGTGAGTCGTCCCACCTCTTGGGCTGAAAATAACTGCCTGGCGTTGGCGTAATTACATGTCTTGGTCTCCCACACAGCACGGAGGACACCCCAATAATTACTGTGTACATAGGTCACTTTTGGCAGCTGAAGCTTAATTTCTGCCTCAAAGAGTGTCTCCTGGACAGACAGGAAGCCTGGTCCACCACCCGCCCCGGTGGGATTTGAACCCTTGTTCATGTGAATAGAACCTTCCTGGACAGGGACATGGTGGCCACCTCTACTTTCCAAAGGCCATCGCCAGTTCCAGGGCACCTTTCCTGGCCCACGGACAGGCTGGGCCTTGGCCATCACTGGCTTTGCCATAATCTCCTCTCATGGCGCTTAGGCTGGGACCAGCTACCAGGTCACCTACGGCTCTGCAGGAGGGATCCATGGGCCACGCTGCTTATCACAGACACAAGCCACCAGAGGGTGGCTTGCTTGGCTCAGAGAGAGAGAGACTGTATCCTTGGGCTGAGCTAGGGGGCTGCTGCTGAGGTCAGGGTTCTGGAAGGGTTGTTGAGGGCTTATTGTGGTCCAGGCCTCAGGGAAAGAGCAGTAAGTGCTGTCACAGTCCCGCCCTCTTGGGGCTTAGTGCCCTGTGGCAGAGAGAGCCAAAGTCCATAATTACCCAGATAGTTCCGTGATTATAGTTGTGATAAGGCTATCCCTGAGATGCTCAGGAGCGGTGGGCATATCTAATGGGGGAGCGCTCTGGTCTGGGGAGTTTGAGCTGAGACCTGAAGGATGTGGGGTAAGGCAGCTGTGTGGGGGCGTATATGCGTGTATGTGCACACACCTGCTAAAAATGGATGCATGGATGAGGGCGGAGGGACGGATCGTGGATGGGTGATGAGTGAATTGATGATGGAGTCTTCCAGGCAGTGGGAACAGGCTATGCAAAAGCTCGGAGGCCAGAGGAAGTCTGTTAACTCTGTAGCTGACTGAAGACCACTGTGGAAGGTGTTTGGAGTTTAAGAAATGAGACTGGAGAAGTGGGTAGGTAGGAGCACTGCGCAGAGCTGAGCAGGCTGGGCATGGCCCTGCCCCCAGGATGCCAGTCTTACAGACCACGGTGTGAGTGGTGCCCGCTGGAGTTATGCCAGATGGGGCCTGCAGGCAGGGATAAACCCATGGTAAGGGTGTTTGACTTCGTTCCTAGAGCGGTGGGAGCCGTGGAAGGACTTTAGCTGTTGCTGACGGGGCTAATGTCCATTTGCACTGGCCCCAAGCGGCATAAACAAACAACGTCCTTTGTGTCAGGACCTGGGGAGAGTGGGTCCTCCCTGGACCCGCCCTGCTGACCTGCGCACCTGATGTGTGACGGGGACACTCACTCCTGTCCTCTCTGTTGCAGTACGCTACTTTCTGAAGAACAAGGTCAGCCCTGATTTGTGTAACGAGGATGGACTCACAGCCCTCCACCAGGTAAGGCTGGCCTGACAGGAGTCCGTGTCCCCTGCTCCCCACCTGGGCAGGTCCCCTATCTTCTTGCTTTTTCCTGTCCAGAACCCTCAGGGAGGGTGGAGGGAAGGGGAGCCGCAGCTGTGCCATCTGAAAGGCTCTTGTCTGCTTCGGAGACGTGTGTGTCTGTTACAAACACGCCCAGGGAGCCCCCGTGCACGCTCACACGGCGTGCACACAGCCTCCGAGGACAGGGAGCCTTTGTCCACTGCCTCCTCACTGCCCAGCAAGGGGTTTGGCAAACAAAGCAAGTTTGTTTGGAGCTTGACAGTTTACGAAGCACATTTGTTCACAGCCACCATGGCATCCATCCATCCTGCTGACAAAGGTGATTGACAGAGGGGTTATGTGACCTGTTTAAGGTCACACAGTCATGAACTGTAGCCATGAGCCATGTGCTAGCACAGCAAACATCCTTTCCAGGGCGGTGGGATGGGTTCAGCCCCTCTGGTTGGCTGTCGTCTGTTGCCTGGATGCTGCATCAGCCTCCGAACTGGTCCCCAGCACTTAGTTGGCCCTGCTGTAATCCCTTCTCCATGCAGCGACCACAGGGATACTGAAGCCAAAAACCTTCTGGTGTTACTCAAAGCGCTGTGGTGTCTTTCCACAAGGCCCCACGAGGTCTGGCCCCTGATGAGCCTCCGTGCTTCCTGGCTCCCCTGAGCTCCAGCCAAACGGCTCTTTGGTTGCTGGCCCACACTCTGCTGATCCTTTCCACACTTTCCCACGTGTGCTGGATATCCACAGTCGACAGCAAGAGCCCGAGAGCTGTGCTGTTACACACATGTCCCTTTCTCCTAGGCTCCCCTTTCATTTGCCATTTTAGCCAGAGTGCCATCATTTGGCGCTGGCCCTCCCACCCAGACCCTGAGCTGCACAGGGGCAGAGCCCGTGTCTCCTGCTCATTGGTGTCCCCCTGCATCTTTCCCCAAGCAGGCATGCGGTGGGTGCTCGATATGTGCATGCTGACCTAATGGATGAACACACGGAAGCCCTTCTGTGCCCTGGCCCAGGTGTCTGCGCAGGTGGGAGGCCAGCCTGCCGGAAGCCTGGGTTGATGAGAGCCGCTCCATCTCCCTTCCTGAGGGCAGGAAGGGGTGAAGAGCGACTGGCCACTGCCCTGCCCATAAGCCCCAGGGGCTAGTCCTCACCCTCAGCCTTCAACCCTCTGGCTCCCTGTGTGTCCGTCCTCTCGGCTTCTCCTCCTGTCCCTTCAGGTGTGCACAAATTCCAGCTGTGTGACCTTGGGCAAGTTGCTGAAGCTCTCTGAGCCTCACTTTCCTCATCTGCAAAAGAGGAATAACAATTCCCTATCTCACTGGGTTGTTATGAGGGTTGAGCAAATTCATATAAAAACCCCGTGAGCATCCCTTCATACTGGATAAATATTAGATATTATTAAAATTTGTTACATGTCCATTTCTCTGTAAGGGCACTTCACGTACAAGAAGTGTGGGCTGCTTCTCACAACAGCCTTCTGAAATATGACCCCATTTCACAGCCCAGGAGACTGAGGCCCAGGCACAGCACTGTATAGGTCGGTGATGGCATGTTCTGTGTATCTGTCATGTCCAGGATGGTGACCAGCAGCCAGAGTGGCTCTCGAGCCCTCAAAATGTTCTGAGGACGAAGCGAGGCATGGACGAGGGTCAGCAAGGTGCATGGCCCTAGTAACTGCACAACAAGCAGCAGCTCTTCTTATTGATGGCGGCGTGTTGTCATCATCCCTGCTGTTGCTAGGGCTGTCATTTCTGTCGTTGTTATTGTCACTAGTGCTCCGGTGTGCCTAAGGAGCACATTGGGAGGAGCTTCCTGTGCCTGACGGGGGTGCATTTGCTTCACTTGGCAACAGGGAGCCTTCACTTGGCAACTGAGAGCAACCTTTCTGATTAAGGAGAACACTCTCTCCCAAAGGGGAGCAGCAGGGAGGTGGGGAGAGGTGATCAGGCCTCAGCCAGGGCAGGGGGATGGGGCATCAGTGAGCGGGATTCATACCAGGTGATAGATTGGACATGGGAAGTGAGGAGGTAGAGGAGTCATCCAACTCCCAGGTGCCATTTCCCACCTTGGGGACTGCAGGAGGGGTGGCCTGCCCTCTTCACCATGCACCCCACCCCACTGCACTCCTGCGCCCAGCCCCCAATCCAGCCCTTGCGCATACCTGGCTTCCCAGGTGCACCCTATCCCAAGACTGCAATTCTGGGTGCACAGTTCTCTCCCCCTTCAACCGGAGGCTCCCTCACTCATCCTCATGTTTTCTGCAGCCCCTAAGGGTGGGCTCTCTGGCCCTCCTAACCACCACCCCCTAGGGCCCGGAGCTCTCCTGACTCATCTCTCCCAGTGACAGCCTGGGGCTCAGGCTTTTCCCCTCTGCTTCACTCAGGCACCTCTGGTGCCCTCTATGGGCGGTGCCTCGCTGCTGCATGCCTCTCCCCACCTTCTGAGGCAGCGCCGCACCTCATTGGGTCACCTGTACCCCACTGTAGGGAGAGATGCCTTCAGACCCAGCCAATCCCAGAATGGCTGGTGGAAAAAAGAGAACCTGGGTCTCTGGCACCACCTGTGCAAACGACTCTTCCAACCCCACATGTTCTGGTGCTGAGCCCCGGCTCCAGTGAGGGGTGGTGCTGGGGACTGTGGTGCTGCGCCGTCCTCTTCCGCATCCCCACACGCACCTGGGGCCATGGGCTCCCACAAGTGCCCCTCTCATTCTGCTGGCATCCAGTTACTTCTCCCCGTGCCTGGTGCCTGGTGCCTGCTGTTACTTCTGTAAGCCAGGCCACCATCATCTCTTAACTGGGCGATTTCAACCTCGCTCCTCCCTTCCAAAGAAGCTGCACTTGCGATCTGTTCTCCGCATGCAGCCAGCGGAGGGATCTAAAAGCACAAGTCTGGCTGTGCTGTGCCTTCCAGTGTAACTCTGCACCGTCTCCCACCACGCTGACGGCCACGCCCTTGCCTGGGTGGGCAGTGCTGAGCACAGACCCCCTGACCTTTCTCCGGCCCCTGTCTTCCTCCTCTGCCCTTCCCTCTCCCTGCCCTTCCCCCTGGCTTGAGGCCTCTGTCTCCTTGGGATTTCATTCCCTGTCCCTGGAGTTAGGGGCTCCAGTGGCTGTTGGACCCCTGAGTCTATCTGGGAGCTGCAGGTTCCTGGCCTCTCATCTCCCTGCAGCTGACCACGTGTGGACAGGCAGGTGCACAGCCATGGCTGCTTCCTGCAAGGACTGTCTCAGCACTCCAGCCGCCCCCCCCCCCCCAGCCTGCATGCAGAGCTGGGTTCTTGAGGGGGTGGGTTGATTACTAGGGGTTTCCCCAAGAACTGAACTCCCGAGTCAGAAATTTCTGAGTCAGTGGTTACAAACTATGATTGATCAAGGGCCACATTTTGGAGGACACAGCTGGGAAGAGGAACCCCATAGTCCCCCCGCTTCCCCCCCCTTCCCCCACCTCCTGCTCCAGCTGAGCAGCCCTGCTTGAATTTGTTGGTTATCCTAAATCAGCATTCTCCACACAATTTCATTTGAAGAAAGCCTTCTTGGAATTAAAAAGTTTTAAAGCCTCATTCAAAAATTTGTCTCACTTCACCAACACTGTCAAAGCTGACTTTACAAAAACAATATTTTTATCCTGTACATTATTAACTTAGTTATAAGGAAGAAGGCTCAGAAAGGTTAAGGGACTTGCCCAAGATCACACAGCATATAAATCCTGGAGCCAGATTCAATCTCAGGCTCTACGGTCCTTCTCGTGGCCTCTCCAGGGGAACTTGGTGTGTCCCCACCTGGGCCCCGGGCCTTGCCTGGAGCTGACCCTGCCTGTGTCCCCCCTCACAGTGCTGCATCGACAACTTTGAGGAAATTGTCAAGCTGCTCCTTTCCCATGGTGCGAACGTGAACGCCAAGGACAACGAGCTGTGGACACCCCTGCATGCTGCAGCCACCTGTGGCCACATCAACCTGGTGAAAATCCTCGTTCAGTAGTACGTGCCCTCTCTTCCCCAACAACAGCCTCCCTCCGTTTCTTCCAAGTTCTTTTTTTTGTTTTTATCTCTTCTCTTCTTCCTCTTCCCCCTCTTTCTGTCCCTTCCTCTGTCTCTCGGTGCCTGCCACTTTGTCTTCCTCCCTGCATCTTGTCTTCGTCGCTGCCTCTTTCTCTCTCTGTCTTTACTTCTTCCTCGCCTTTCCTGAGTTCCCTTTTCTCCCTCCCCATCTCTGGGTCCTTCATCTTTTTCTCTCCGTCTCCATCTCTCCATCACTCTGGGTCCGGCTCTGTCCTTTTTACTCAGTCTCTCTCTCTGCCTTCATTCTCTCCCCGCCTAAGTTTCTTGCAGTAGAATACACCTAACATAAAATGTATCACCTTAACCATTTCTCAGTGCGCAGCTCAGTGGCTCTAAGCACATTTCCCGTTCTTATGCAAACATCACCACCATCTGTTTCTAGAACTCATCTGCCCAAACCAAAACTCTGTTCCCATCAACAATAACTCTCCGTTCCGCCCTGCCCCCCGCCCCCGCCCCTGGCAACCACCGTTTTTGGCTACTTTAAGTACCTCATCTAAGTGGAATTACGTAGTATTTCTCTTTCTGTGATTGGTTTTATTTCACTTAGCATAATGTCCTCAAGGTTCATTGGGTAGTAACATATGTCAGGATTTCTTCCCTTTTTAAGGCTGAATAATATTTCATCGAGTATGGACATACCACATTTTTCTCATCCATCCATCTGCCAATGGATGCTTGGTGGCTTCTGTGTTTTTCGCTCTTGTGAACAACGCTGCTTTGAACATGTCTCACGACCCTGCTTTCCATTCTTTTGAGTATGTACCCAGAAGTGGAATTGTTCAATCATAGGTATTTCTATTTTTAGGTTTTTTTGAGGAATTGTCTTACTTTTTTCACAGTTGCTGTACCATTTTGCATTCTCACCAACAGTACACAAGAGTTCCAATTTCCTGACATCCTCACAACCACTTGCTTTCTGTTTTGTTTTGTTTTTTATCATAGCCATCGCAATGGATACGAGGTGGTATCTTATTGTAATTTTGATTTGTGTTTCCCTAATGAATAGTGATGTTGAGCCTTATTTCATGTGCTTATTGGCCATTTGTGCATCTTTGGAAAAATAGAGAGTCTTTTGCCGATTTTTGAATGGGGTTGTTTGTTTTTCTTTGTTGGTGTTGCTGAATTTTAGTTCTCTGTACATTCTGGATATTAATCCCTTATCGCATATGTAATTTGCAAATATTTTCTCCCATTCTGTGGGTTGTCTTTTTACTCTGTTGATAGTGTCTTTTGATGCACAAAATTTAAAAATTTTCATGGAGTCTATTTTATCTATTTTTTCTTTTTTTTTGCCTGTGTTATATCCAAGAAATCATTGCCAAATCCAATGTCATGAAGCTTTTGCCCTATATTTCTAAGAGTTTTATAGCTTTAGTTCTTACATTAAGATCTCAATCCTTTTTTAGTTAGTTTTCTTTATATGGTGTTAGGTAAAGGTCCAACTTTATTCTTTTGCATCATTTCCAGTTTTTCCAGCACCATTTATTGAAAAGGCTTTCCTTTCCTTGTCAAAATTCTTACACCATGTATGTGAGGGACTCTCTATTCTTTCTGGGTTCTGTGTTCTATCCCTTTGGTCTATAGGCCTTTATGTCAGTGCCATACTGTTCTGATTACTGTAGCTTTGTAGTAAGTTTTGTAATCAGGAAGTGTCAGTTCTCCATATTCGTTCTTCTTTTTCAAGGGTTTTTTTTGGAGGGGGGCTGCTATTTGAGGTTCTTGAGAGTCCAAGAATCCTGAAATCACTGTTCTTGCTGGGGCACACTTTGGTGTCATTGTGGGTGCTGGGCACTCAGTGGGGTTGTGGATCAGAGACTAGAGGACAGAAGTAGCCAGACTGACCCTAGTCACTACGACTTGGCCCTCACCTTGCCTTTTCTCTGCAGTGGGGCCGACTTGCTCGCTGTCAACTCCGATGGGAACATGCCGTATGATCTCTGTGAGGATGAGCCCACCCTGGATGTCATCGAGACATGCATGGCATACCAGGGTAAGAGCATGGCACCTGCCATACAGTGGGCTCAGGGCAGCGTTGCAGCGAGCATCTCTTACGCACCTGCCTGCCTCCTGCTCAGTGCTCAGGAAATGGGATGGGTCCCCATTATCATTGTCGTGTGATTAACAAGAGAAGGACACGTGCTGTGCAGGAGGGGAGGTGTTGTTCTCTGTGTCACATCCACGTGCAGGCGGCCTCAGCTGGATCTTGTCTCCTCTTCGTCAGCTGTGACAATTCAATGAACACTCACAATAAAGATATGTTCCCATTTGGGAAAATCACAAAAAGTCAGAAACATTCACGGGTGCCTGCCAGGCACCACGCTGGCTGCCAGGGGCCTGGATAAACAAGAGATGGGCTGGTCCCAGTCACACATGACCTTCAGAAAGGAAACAGGTGTGGCCATCAGAGAGACCTGCGCCCTGCACCCCTCACCCAGCACACACTCTGAAGCTCCTCCTCAGGAAGAAATCTCGAACCCAGACCCCCCCACCCAACTGCAGCCCTAGGTCCTGTCCAGGGCCCTGCCCTGTGGTTCTCCCCAAATCCCAGCAATAACCGCCGAATGCCTGTGTCCATTCCCCGATGCCCAGGCTTTATTCATCCTCTGTAGAGGCTCTTAACAGTTTTTATGCCAATCCTATGAATCTCTGGACCCCTTCTCGGAATAATACTTTTTAAATATGGTTATTAGAATCATAAAATTATAGAGGAAACCAACTATATTAAAATGAAGCAACCAAAACAGTTTTAAGTGTGTTATATACAAACTATTACTTCATGAAACAGCAAGATGATATGATATGCTAATACCTAGTTTCTGTTGGTGAGAATATCACAGGCACTGCTAATTCTGCGGTGGGCTTAAAGTGTCTTTCTGGGTCACTCCACCTCACTTTATTCAGCTCCCAATTTGCAAGTTATATGGGGGGAGGCAAAAGTAGGTTTACAGTTGTGAGTGTGTGAAACACAGAGTTTATTCTTGTATTATTATTTATTAATGATGGTATTATATTCCATGCAAGCAACTGAAAACCTACTTTTGCCCACCCCTGTATATTCATCGACTCAGTCACTTCCCGTAACAAAAGTTCACTGAGCCTTGTGTCAGGTGCTGTAAGAACAATTTCGCACCAGATGAAGAATACTGACAAAGAGACCCTGGTCCGATAGGGCGGTCAGGCGAGGACAGCCAGGGAGGCAGGCGAGCCATGCTGGACCTAGAGGACAAGGCAGAGCCAGCCATTTGAGTGGTGTGAGGTAATCTGTGGACGGTAGGGCTTTCCAGGTAGAAGAACAGCATGTGTAACAGTAAGTGGTATCGTTACAGTGCCTGCCGGGTGCCAGGCAAGAGCAGCCTTTGTTCTGCACCAGCACATGGTGTTGGTGTTCCTGGGGCCTGGAACACAATGATCTGCGGGCATGTCTGTCCCTTGACTGGCAGACCCTGGGGAGAAGGAGCCTTGCCCTGTCCTACCTCTGTCTTCTACCCCCAACTTGGGACCTAGCCTGGGGTGCTGATCAAATCCCTCCCCACCCCTGCAGGCATCACTCAAGAGAAAATCAACGAGATGCGGGCGGCTCCCGAGCAGCAGATGATTTCGGACATACACTGCATGATGGCAGCAGGCCAGGACCTTGACTGGATCGATGCCCAGGGTGCCACGCTGGTGAGGAAATGGGCCACGACAAAGACCAGCTAGAGCTGAAGTGGGCCGGCACATGGTGGGGCTACACCTCTACCATGGGGGCCTCTGTCTCTTCCCAACCAGTCTTCTGCTGACTTCCTTGGACTCTTACCTCTGTCTCCCACCTGGGCTGGGCAGTTGGTTTCTCTTTGCCTCATTTCCTTCTCGGTCCTTCATCCATCTGCATGGTGTGCTTTGTGAGCACTAAGGGTTGTCTAAGAATGTTAATCACTTCCTGAGTGTTCATCACGTGCTAAGTACTTTATGCTTTTTCTGGGAGATTGAACAAAGGGGGCAACCAAGATCTGCAAGGTGCTATCTACCATCAGAGGCCGTGGACGGCGTCAGGCAGAAGAGCTGGGGCCTTGGTGTGAGGTGTTCCCTTATTGGATGTAGTGGTTACTATTGCTCCATAACAAACTACCCTACAACTCAGCATCTTCAAACAGCAAGAAATATTTGTCATCTCACATAGTTTCTGTGGGTCAGGGAATTGGGAACAGTTTGGCTGGGAGACAGTGGCTTGGGGTCATTTATGAGGTTGCAGTGAAGATGTCAGCCAGGGCTGCTGTCATCCGAAGGCTTGACTGGGGTTGGAAGATCAATCCACTTCCAAGGTGGCTGGCAAATTAGTGCTGGCTCTTCGCAGGAGGCCTCAGCTTCTTGCCTCCTTGGGACCTACCTCACTTTGAGGCTACTTGAGTGTCCTCACAAGATGTCTGCCTGCTCTCGAGTGATTGATCCAGGAGAGTGAAAGGTAGAAACAGCAATGCCTTTTATGATCTAGCCTCAGAAATCACACACTGCCCCTTTACAATATCCTATTTGTTAGAAATCAGTTACTCAATCTGGTCCACATTCAAGGAGAAAGGAATTAAACTCCATTTTTTAAGCGGAGATGTTTCAAAGAATTGGTAGGCATACTTTAAAACCACCCTACTGGACCCCTGAGGCCTCTCCCACAAGGCTCAGGGTATAGAGTAGGGACTCCGTAAATGCTGCTGCCTTAACCACAGGAGCTCTAAGACCAGCCACAGGGAAGAAGAGCTCACCTCCCAGGTCCGTACTGCAGATGTAATCATTCTCTGCAATGTGGCTGGTGTTTCTACCTCATTCTGTTCCATTCTGCTGGCCCCAGCATGATCTGAGACTTGGGTTAGGGAAGGGGCTATCCCACCTCTAAATGTGGGACTGGCCCCCCTGGGGGGTGCTCACTTCTTTCCTCTCCTTCAGCTGCACATAGCTGGAGCCAATGGATACCTACGAGCAGCCGAGCTCCTCCTGGACCACGGAGTGCGCGTGGACGTGAAGGACTGGGATGGCTGGGAGCCCCTGCATGCAGCTGCCTTCTGGGGACAGGTAGTTTGCACCCACAGGGCCGTGGGAAAGGCCAGCACAGGATCAGCCTGCTGTCCTTTGGTCTGGCAGTTGGTTCAAAAGAACATAAGACCCCCTCACAGTGTTGACTACAGCCAGTATGTGGGATATGAAAAATCTGCAGAGTTTGCAAAAACATTTGACAAGTTGTATTTGAACAGGATAACAATCAAGTTTGCCAAATGGGGAAACTCCCAGCGCTTCTGCTCTGAGTAGTTTCTCCCTCTGTTTCCTGGATATAAAACCCTGGTGGCAGCTGTTGCAGCCTTTCCATAGACACCTGTCAGCTCTAGTTACAGCTGACTCCTTTTTCTGCCATCCCTTGGTCCAGGCGCACTGGAGGAGGTGTCTGTCCACTGCATCCCAGGATTCCTGGCCCCAGGGTTTGAAGCCTTCCCTGGGAATCAATTTTGCCCCACTGTTCTTCGGGTCACATGCTAAGAGGCCTTGAGTGCTCTCTCCACCTCCTAGGCCTTCTGAACCCTGGGCGGTGGGAACATGGGCTTCTTCCTGTGTTTCAGATGCAAATGGCAGAGCTATTGGTGTCCCATGGGGCCAGTCTCAGTGCCAGGACATCCATGGATGAAATGCCAATAGGTAAGTTCAGCACAACACCTGGTACACAATAGGATCTCGTCAATTTTTTGATGGGTAGAGGGATAAATGGATGAATGTGTGGTTGGATAGATGCTGGATTGATTGGTGTGTAGATGGATAGATGGATGAATGAATAAATTAATGGATTACAGATTAATGGATAAGTGAACAGGTAGATGATGAACAGGATGGATGGATGGATAAGTGGATGAATATATGGATGGAGTATGAAATATGGATGGATGGATGGATAAGAGTTTGGGTAAAGGACAAACCTATGGAAGGATGACTAGGTCACTGAAGAGCTAGATAGATGAAAGAAAATTAGGTGAGTTGAGTGGGAGGGGATGTATGATTTCAGCATCTTCGCTTGGGCTTCATGGTGTCTGCTTGTTTCTGTTGATACTTGTTAAGTCAGTGGCAAGTTGGTAAGTCCTACCGGAAACTATCAAAGGTGTATGATGCCTTCAGTCATGACTGGGAACCTTAGGAGTTGTGACTACACAGAACCTGGGTTTCCTGTTCTTATTCTCCTCTAAGGATTCAGTTGTAGCAGGAAATAAGGATGGCATTGTTTTCATCTCTCCCTGCATGCCCCAAAGGATGCTGGGAGCTTTCAGTCGGTTGGGAGGGCAGCCCCTCTGGTGTGAAGGGCTCTCAGGGGGGCCACAAGACCTTGTGCTGCCTCCCACAACAGACTCCCCTGTCCTTTCAGACCTGTGTGAAGAAGAGGAGTTCAAGGTCCTGCTGCTGGAGCTCAAACACAAGCATGATGTCATCATGAAGTCACAGCTGAGGCACAAGTCATCCTTGAGCCGGAGGACATCCAGCGCAGGCAGCCGTGGGTGAGTCAGGGGCTGGGCAGCCAGGGGTCCCCATGCATGCTCCTGCCTGCAGTGCCCGGATGCAGCCTCCAGCAACCCCCCTCTCCTTTCAGGAAGGTGGTGCGTCGAGCCAGCCTGTCGGACAGGACCAACCTGTACAGGAAGGAGTATGAGGGCGAGGCCATCCTGTGGCAGCAGCGGAGCACAGCTGAGGACCAGCGGACCTCAACCTACAATGGGGACATCAGGGAGACCAGGACAGACCAGGAGAATAAGGACCCGGTGAGTGTCTTCATGCCCAGGGTCAGCCACTGCCTTGGGAGAGGGCCAGGGCTCCGATCTGGTCTGGCTTCTCCATCTGGGAGCCTTCAGAAGGGGGATAGCTGGGCCGAGCTCTTAAACCAGCTGGACCCAGGCTGATGGTAGTGGCTTCTGTGATTGATGAGGGGAGCCTTGGGTGTGTTTGAGTTGCAGCTGGGAGCTTCAGCACCCAGTAGGGTCTCATATTCAACAGGGAGTAAGTGACCACCATGTGCTTGCTCGTGATGCATTAGATCTAATTCTTAGCTTCCCAGAAAAGAGGTTCAGTAGGGCAGCCACCCCAGAAGCTAAGGACACTGAAACTCCCAGGGTGTGGTGGGGCAGAGAGAGCAAAATGTTGAGAATTGTGTTTGCTAGAACACATTTGATTTGAAGAAGTCTTTTTAAAAACTGGGTAGGGTGTTGGCAGGACCTCTAAGCAGCCTGCCCAGCAGTAGCCAATGGCCTTGGGCTTTCCTAGAAGATGCTCTCTCTCCTGTGGCCTAGGCCTAAGCAAGCTGTCAGCAGGGTTGGTCCCTCCTGGGGACTCTGAGGGGAATCTGCCCCATGCCTCTCTCCCAGCTTCTGGTGGCTCAGACACTCCTTGGCTTTTGCCAGCAGGACCCCAAGCCATGCGTCAGGCTTCATACGGCATTCTTCCTTGGGCGTGTGTCTATGTCTCTGTTTTCCCTTATTAGAGGGACACCAGTCATTGGATTGGGGCCCACCCTGATCCAGCATGTCCTCATCTTAATCTAACCATATCTGCAAAGGTCCTACTTTCAAATAAGGTTACAATCAGAGATGTGGAGTGGCTGTGAGCTTGGGGGAACATTATTCCACTCCGTACTGATGCACTGAGGTCTGTGCCTGGCTGTGTCTACTGCACGGGGCAAAAGTTTGGGGCCAGAGCAGAGCTGCTGGGGACAGGAAGGGAGAGGCTGAACCCTACTGCAGGGGTCTGCCATTTTGGTTCCACCGGCACACAATGAGCAGGTGAAAGCATTTCTAGAGAGTATTGCTTTTGCGGGATGCAAAGTGATCAGTTGTCCAGCGTGCCCACACATCTTGATGGGACCCTGCGTCCCCAGTAAACAGGGAGGTCACATGCGGCTTTTGTGTCCCCAGTAGGAATGATGGTGCTGATGGAAGGGAACCCCCATCAAAGCTGCTGGCTGGGATGGAGAGGGGAACCCGGAGGCTTTGTTCCATCTAGTCCCAAAGTGTGGGGGTTGGAGAGAAGAGAGTCGTAGAGACAGAAACCAAAGCACATTTCAGATGCCTCCAGTTGTGCTTTGTTTATTTTTCTTCATGATTTATATATTTCTTGGGGATCCTTGGAATCCCCAAGTCAGCTCATGCAGACTGCCTTCCTTCTTAGCTGCAGAATATACCAGTACCAGGACATGCCGTAATTTCCCACCTACCTGATGATGACTTTCAGGCTTTGCTCTCCTGTCTGTGGGCTTGGAATCCTGGAAATGGGCTTGCTGGTGCAAAATATTCATTCTTGTTTGAGAACAAAGAGATTGTAGCAGTTTACATGCCTAGCTATTTTCCCACGCCCTTGCCAGCACTGAGTCATAACAAACGCCAAAAATACTCATCAGTGGCCCCGGCTGGGTAGCTCAGTTGGTTAGAGCCCCTGTTCCAATGCACCAAGGTTGCAGGTTTGATACCCATTCAGGGCACGTACAAGAATCAACCAGTAAGTGGAACAACAAATTAATGTTTATCTCTCTCTAAACATCAATTAAAAAAAAAAAAACACTTGTCAATGTGATAGGTAAAAATTTGGTTTTAATGTTTATGTCATTAATTATTAGTAGGGTTGAGTACTTTTCCTGTGTTTACACACTATATTTTGCCGTGAGCTGTGTATTAGTGTCCTTTGTCGATTGTTTTTCTTTTGGGTAGTAGGGCTTTTTACAATGGACTTTTAAGAGCTCTTGATTTATTTGGGAAATTATTCCTTTTTCTGCTGTATGTGTTGCAAATATTATACCAGTTTTGTCCTGCCTCTTTTGACTTTGTTTATGGTGATTTTTTGCTAGGCTTTACATTTTTGTTATTGTCAAATGTGTCAACCTTTTCATTTATAGTTTCTAGGCAGCTCTAGTTTCCAGGGGGTTCTGGGTGGAAAGGACCTTTGGGTAAGAGTGTTTGGAGTGGAGATATACTGGGAATACAGAGGAAGGATTGCAAGTGACCAGACACCAACCGAAGTTGACTTACAGAAAAAAGGAATTTATTGGCTCAGGTAGCTGGGTAGTCCGGGCCCTGCTGCATCCGAGGGCTCACAGCACATCACCAGGATGCGCTCTCTCTGTCCTTCCGTCTGCCTTCATGTCAGCTTCACTGTGAAGCAGACCCTTGGGCACGGCGTCTCCCCAGCCCCCGACTTCTATCATTGTCACCACGCATAGTTCCTGTAAGAACAGATCCCCTCTTTCCCACTCATCCTAGCAAAAGTCTCAGGGTTGAGTCTCATCAAAGCAGTTTCAGTCAGGAACCCACCTCTGAACCAATTCCTGTAGTGAATGTGTGGGGTGTCCAGGTCTGGGGTCATGGTCCAGCCCTTGGAGCAAGGATGGGGGTTGGTCCGCTCTCCTAAAACACAGCGATCGGTGAGTTCCCCAAAGCAAAATGGAGGTCCTATTACCCAGTTAGGGAGCAGGGACGGAGGACAGACAGGTCCAGACAAAAATGCCCTCAGCAGAGGTGCAAGTGGGCGTGGGTCCAGGTCCTCCAGCCAGCTGGTCATGTTGTCCTTTCACTCTCAGAACCCCCGGCTGGAGAAGCCCGTGCTGCTCTCGGAATTTCCTAGCAAGATCCCACGAAGCGAAATGGACATGCCTGTCGAGAACGGCCTGCGGGCTCCAGTCAGCGCCTACCAGTACGCACTGTCCAACGGCGACGTCTGGAAAGTGCACGAGGTGCCTGACTACAACGTGGTCTACAGCAACCCCAGCATGGCCGACGCCACCCCGCCCTGGAGCGGTTACAAGGAACAGAGCTCCCAGACGCTTCTGGAGCTGAAGCGGCATCGGGCTGCAGCCAAGCTGCTCAGCCACCCCTTCCTGAGCACCCACCTGGGCAGCAGCATGGCCAGGACGGGCGAGAGCAGCAGCGAAGGCAAGGCCCCCTTGATTGGAGGCAGAACTTCACCATACAGCAGCAATGGCACCTCGGTGTATTACACGGTCACCAGCGGAGATCCCCCGCTCTTGAAGTTCAAGGCCCCCATAGAGGAGATGGAAGAGAAGGTCCATGGCTGTTGTCGCATCTCCTAGTCTGCCTGTGACAGGGGAGAGAGATGTGTTGGGGAGGGGGTCCCTGGAATCCAGGCCAGCCCAGCAGCCCTGGTTGGGGAAGCTTCAGAGAGTGGCACCCAGCAGGGAGATGGGCCCTGCTTTCCAGAGGAAGGCCGGCCCCACCTCTCAGCCAGCTGCCATAGCGTCCCCAGTGCTTCCTGCTGCATTGTCTGCCATCAGAAACAAGGCCCCTCTCGGCTTCCCGACTTGCCTTGCGGTCTGATTTTGGGAGGGAGGGCTGGGATCCGGTTCCGTTGTGGGTAAAGTCTTCTCTGGACAAGTACTCGCATGTCACATAACACACACACACACTTCACCAACATGTGTCCAAATGACCGGGGGCTCATGGGAAGCAGGTGGGACAGAGAATTTGTGGGCTATTCCCAAGAGGACTGAGGTTATGACCGAGAGTTTTCGTCACCACTGCCAATGTGGCTTTAGCAGAGGAGGGGGCCTGCTGAGCTGAGACCCCCTAGCCTTGCCCAGGGTCCTACCAGGGTCTGGGCTACCATTTACATCTGACAAGAGCAGGCAGGCCTCTCTGTGTTCAGAGGGAGCCTTGAACCCACGTGGGTAGATGAAATGAGCACAGGCCTGCTCCCCACAGCCTTGCCCACACCAGGAGCTAGCTGTGCAACCACCCAGGGGCCCAAGTGGAGTACCAAGCTATTCCATTCCTGGAATAATCCAAATCCCATTCTGTTTTTGGATGGAAGCATCAGAAAGTGGAGGGGGGGACAAAGTGTTTCCAAAAGTACATTTGATACAAGAATTATTTAAGGCTGTTAAACTCTATGCGGGAGGGAACCGAATTTGACTGCTTTCGTGGATAATGCCGTGATCACTGGGTTTTACTGACTTGTGTTGGGAAAATGAACTTGAGGAGCTTCAGTTGAAAAGGCTTTTCCAAGGAGAGGAGTGGATGCATGTTGGTAAATTCTTGGCGAGCCCTCCTCAGACTGAGCCATCAGAGTGAGCAGTGAGGGGCCACTGGGTACCCCTGCCCCCAACTCCCAGAGTGAGTGCTCCAGACCCCAGGCTTGGCTTTGCCATTTCTGGAATGCCCCGTGAAACAACTTGCCAGTCATCCCTCGAGTTCCTACCTGGCCCAGGGGCTCCTGCCTGCTCCTGCCAGAGTGGGGACACCCAGGGCTGCAAATCCAAGGTGCCCATGGCCAACACCCTAGACTGCGTTCAGGAGAGTGGTGGTGGGACTGGAGTTGGACTCACCCCAGCCCTACAGGTTCATAGCCCCAACCTCCCTGATGCTGGGGAGGCTGGACACAGGCCTGCTCCCCATGGCCTTGCCCATGCCGGGAGCCAGCCACGTGACCTCCCATTCAGTCCACCCGAGGGGCAGGCTGCCCACCACCTCCCACTGCGTTCTCTTATGAGCCCCTTGGACACTGTTGCCCATGAGATGGGCGCTGTCCGCTGGCTCAGCCAAAACCCACTGGTGTAACTAATGAGCAGGCTTGTTCCCTGCTCTGTGCTCCTTTTATTTGTCCTAAAACTACCTCCTTAGAGCTCTGAAGGTGCCCCTAGACCCAGATTCTATGACTTGGGGGACAAATCTGGGTTCCCTTTAATCCTCTTCTTTCTGAGCCTATGAAAAACTCTCCCTGGGGTGGGGGGTTCCTGGGCCAGGGGGCTGTGGCTGAAGAAGTTCCCCTTGTTCCACAGCCTTAGTAATGGGTCTGTTGCTTGCCAGGCTCAGTCCCCACTGTGGCCCCCATGCCCCCTCCCCAAAACCCAGAAAGGAGCTGGCTCCCAGGGGGCCCAGCTGATGCTTCACCAGGAGTGGGGCAGCTCGGCAGGAGAGCACGGGCCTCAGAAGAGTCCCTGTGCCCCTGGTGGCTCTTGGGTGCAGGGAAGGTCACAGCACCAGGCCACCCCCACCCCAACTCCAGGACAGTTGCAGTAGAGGATGGCGGGGGCAGGTCAGGAGACTGTAGGTAGGTATGTATGATACCTTCTGTGTCCCTGGGGTCTAGGGTGGGCTCTCCATCATCCCAGCCTGTGGCTGGAGCAGGGCAGGGATGACCTAAAACATGTATACCTTCGGCTTTAAAAGTGTGCAGATCAGACCAGACTCACACTGCAATTCCTCTTGAGCCAACTTAAGCTGCAAGCTGGCAGTGCCCAGGGAAGCCACATACTCCTCAGGAGAGAGCTGGGCAGGTTTTTGGATCTGCTTGCTCAGGGCCCAGAGACTGAAGGCATTTATTGCCCACTCTAAGCCCTCTGGCCATTCCCCGCTGCTTCCTGCCTCCTGGGCTATTCCTGTCTACCCAGAAGGCTGGGAACTGAAGACTCTTGAGCATAAGCTCATATTTTCAGTTAGGGACAAACCATTCCCTGTTGGGGCTTCTAGTACCTGGGGTAGTACTTTTCCTGTAGGTCTCTTGGATGTTGAAGGACAAGCTGGAGCCAAGGTCATCCATTTATTCACTCATGCAGTTTATTAAGTAGCTGTGACATACCAGGCACTATGTTAGGTTCTGGGGATAAAGGAGGAATAAGATAGAGTGAGGAGATTGCCCTTTATGATTTTCATCCCTTGAGGACCATGGGTATTAGCAGCAGCCCATTCAATTCGTCTGAGGTTGAGTGACGGCACCCTGGTCCAGCATCCCTTTGCTTTTCAGTTCCTAGACTCCCTAGAGTATGAATCCATTTAGCCAGGAAACAGCTGTCATGGCCACCTATAGAGGACATGTACCACTAAATACAGATGCTGGATCTTGGGTTCCAGGCTGACACCATCCTGAGTCTATATGGAACTCACAGGGCTCCTCGCTGCCTTCAGGCCAGCATCTCTGAGGCACTATATAATAGCAGTTTGAGGTCAGTGTCTAGAAGAATAAGGAGTCTGGAATTTGCTGCCGAATGCATCTCAGGTTTTTAAACTCGTCTCTTGCTCACTTTTGCTGTTTATTATATAGTCTTCCGTCCCCACCAATGGATAACGGGAGGAAAAAGAGCTTCTCCTTTAACATCGAAGCCTTCCTTCATGAATCTGCCTCTCTTCCTGGCAGGTATGAATAAAGGAGCTGGGAGAATGCTGGCAAGGTTGACCAGATGCCCAGCTCCTGCTGAGACCCAGACTGGTGGCAGTTCCTGGCAGATTGAAGGAGGCTACTTCCAAAGCAGGTGCCATATGGCTCACTGTGAGCTCTGGCCCTTGCTCCTTATGCCCCAGACAATTGAAAATTGGTGGCTATCAGCAAATAGCGAGTTTCTGGCCAGTAGCTCAAGGAAGCTGAGTGAATCTAGAGCCAGGTCTACTGAAGACTTCAGGATATAGTTCTCCATCAAATATACAGCATCAGTGAAACTGCTCTCCACTGTTTGATCAATTTAAATGACCTTAGAAAGTTAACAAGGATATGTCCCCTGTCCTATCCCACCACGGTTTGCTGGCTTTGTAGTAACGTAAGACCATTTGAGTTACAGGTGTCAGATACCTTTTGACCTTGAGCTCTCTCTTCCACCTGCTTTCCCAGAGCAGGATACTGGGGCACTTTCCAGGAGGTACCCCTTACAAGATGCTCAGAAGGACTATATGTAACTCCTGCTATTGTAGCCTGGGGACAGCCTCCCCTCCCCCAGGGCACATAAGAGCAAAGGGTCGTATGGTCAATGAATAACTCCACAGAAACGACCCCTTTGCCAGAAGCTATAGCCCTCTCCTTGATAGGAGTCTCTTGCTGGCCAGTTGGCCAGAGGACCTGCTTCCCATGGGCATGCAAGTGCCATAGTGCGGGGCCTGGCTCTGCACACCCAGGAAAGGTCTGCAGACCCCCAGCCCTCCGCAATAATTCACCAGACCAGAAGCCACTGATGTACAGAGAACACTTAAGAAAAATGTATTTTATGTGAAAAAAAAGTTAAAACTCTGTATACTGTATCAGCAGCTTTGTGTAAAAACGGCAATCAAGAGAGTCTAATATATTTAAAACTTTTTTTAAAAAAACATCCTTGCGGATCTTTGATATTGTATTGAAATAACTTTCAGGTCGCTCCTCGCCACGCAGCAGTGGTGGGCCTGTGTCCAAGACCGTGGCCCAACCACGTCCCAGAGGGGCATGACCCTGGAGTTGCTTCAGCTGCCAAGGCCTGTGACGGAATTCGCTGTTGAGTTTTTAATTAAGATTATTAAATTCCTTTTAATAACACCTGTTGATGTGACTGTGGTCATTGCTGTGAGCGCTCTTGAATTGTGTGTGCTGAGTTGAATTCACAAAGGGGCGATGCCTGGAATAGAAGGTGGAGAGTCCCTGCTCCCCATCACAGCAGACTCCCAGGAGGCCCCTAATGCAGAGGGAGCTCTGAGGTCTCAGACATGGAGCAGATGTCTTTCTAGACCGGGAGGCAGTGAAACCTGTGAATTCAAGAAAAGGTGAATGGCTGGGAATGACCTTCACTCTGTCTATGTTCCCTTTGAAATTAACATAGGACCCTATAATAGCCCACATATATATTTTATACTTTCAAAGGTTTGTCTGATGACATTCTTATATGTAACAGGGCTGCCCCTCTGTTCTGTTCTGTTCTTGGCATGCCCTGACCTGTCCTATCCTCTCCCCCACCCGCATCCCACTCCAATCCTTTTCCTCATATAGCTTATAGTGAGGGGCAAAACACTATATACTACTTCACATTATTACAACAACACCGCAGGTGAGACCCTGGGTATTCTCACTTTTCCCTCAGGCAATAGAGGCATTGACAAACTATGTGGTTGCATAGCCCCAGACCTTGTTCCTTGACATTGTCATTTGCTGACATTTGTGGGTATCTCAGAAGAAAATGGAAAGAGTGCTTTCTGGGACCATTCTGGACACTGGATGCCAGAGCTGGGTCACATGCAAGGCCCCACACTTGGGCCTGAAAAACTTCACAGACAGGCTGGGTTTGGGGAGAGAGGGTGGGGAAAGCAGAGGTGTCTTTGCAGCAGTGGGCATTCATCCCCTTAAAGAGTTTATTGGTTTCTAAATAATAATGCTAACCTATCCCACTTAGGGAGCACTTTACAGTTGTACAGATGCTCTCTCATTTACACACAGAAAATGAGGCCTGAAAATGGACTATGGGATCTAGCACCGTGGAGCTCTCGATGACCTTGACAAGGTTTTGGTAGAGCAAAGGAAACATGAGCTGGATTGGACAGGATTCAAGAGGGAATGGGAGGAAAGCTGGAGACAGCAAGTATACACAACTCATTTGAGGTTTTCTGTTATCACAGTGGACAGAGAAATGAGGAGGAAGGTCTCGTAGGGGTGTTCAAACTTTTGGTGTTTCTGGGCCACACTGGAAGAAGAAGAGTTGTTTCGGGCTACACATTAAATACACAAACACTAATGAAAACAAAAAAACATCTCATAATGTTTAAATAAATTTACGATTTTGTGTTGGGCTGCATTCATAGCCATCCTGGGCTGCATGCGGCCCACAGGCCATGGATTGGATGCCCCTGGGAGGATTGTAGGGTCAAGAGAGGGTTAAGATGAAAAATATTTCAGCATGTTTGAATGCTGACAGGAATGAACCAGTAAAGAAAAGAAGTGGATGATCCAGGACAGAGAATTGCTGGAGACACAGGTTAGTAGCAGAGGAGCGGGCAGCTGGAGTGCAAATGGAAGGGACAGTTCATAGTAACAGAAGACTCAGTGTGTAGGCAGAGATGAGGATGGGTAGATAGATGTGGAGAGAACATGTGGAAGTCTTCTCTGCTTGTATTTTCTCACTGAAATAGGAAGCAAACTAAGAATAAGAGAGAAGAAAAGGTAGAATGAGTGAGGACAATGTAGGCTAGCAGGCACTCGAGATCAGAAATTTAAGGCACAGGCAGCCAGGTTGTGTTTTCTTTTCCCCAGCACTGTATGGTGGCCTACTTCGGAAGCGAAGTAGGTAGAGAGCGGGTTGGGGTTTTGCCAGGCAAAAACAGGACGTAGTGAGACCCGTAGTTTTGAAGGAATGAATGATCAAACCCCAGTGTCTCGGTCTGACCGCCCCGGGCCTAGGGGGGCCGGCCGGCAGGGGGCGCGTTAGGATGGCGGTGCCGGGCTCTCGGGCTTCAGTTCGGGCTCCGCAGCCTGCGCTGCCACTCTGGGCGGTACGGTCAATCCGGCCCGTCCCCTCTTTAGCTGACTGAAGAGATCAGTGCCCCGCAGGGCCGGGCAGGACTACGTCGGAGCAGGACAGAATTTTCAAATTTAAATTCCATGAGCAGCCCGGGAACTAGAGCCAGGGCTGCACCGAGTCGGCAGCTAGTGCAGAAACGAGGGGCGGGGCCGGGCCGTGGCCAGCCAATGCACGTCAAGGGGCGGGCCGTAGCGGCTGGCACTGCGTCCAGGCTCTACCGTTAGAGGACGACAGCCAATGGGAGAGCCGGGGCGGGGCAGCGCGGCCAATGGCGCGGGCCGGTTTGATTCAAAGGGCCTATAAAGGGGCTTTCTGGGGCGCGTTCTTTCCAGCCTGGTCCGGTCGGAGCACCACCATGGCTTTACAGTCGGAGGCCCTGGACGAGCTGCCCGCTGCCTGCTTGTCGCCGGGCGGGCCTCCCAACCCAGCCGAGCTGTACAGCGAAGCGCAGCGCCTGGCGCTCGAGGAGCTGGTGGCAGGCGGCGCGGACGCCTTCGCAGCCTTTCTGCGACGCGAGCGCCTTGGCCGCTTCCTGAACCCCGATGAGGTGCGCTCCATTCTGCGTACGGCCGAGCGGCCCCGCGAGGAGGGCGCGGTAGCAGAGGCCGAGGACTCCTTCGGCTCGTCGCACGACTGCTCGTCTGGCACCTACTTCCCCGAGCAGTCGGATCTGGAGCCGCCGCTGCTGGAGCTTGGCTGGCCGGCCTTCTACCAGGGCGCCTACCGCGGTGCCACGCGCGTCGAGGCGCACTTCCAGCCCCGCGGCGCGGGCGCAGGCGGCCCCTATGGCTGCAAGGACGCGCTGCGCCAGCAGCTCCGCTCCGCGCGAGAGGTGAGCGACCCGGTCCCAGCCTCTCGGGACGCCTGGGTCTCCAGTCGGACGGGAAACCCTCTTCAAAGATAGGAAACAGGCCTTTTGGGAGCGCAGGCCGGTGGCCCCGGGGTCCCCGGCGTCCCCAGCTTGCCCCCACCCTGCGTGTCACGCCTCGGATTCCTGATGTCCTGGCCCCTCCTTGTCGTAGGGGAGAGTGGGAGGAATCTCAATCACCAGGAATGTGAATTATGTCGGAATTCCAACTCCCAACATTCATAGCCCGTGGGGGAAAGGGACCAGAAATACTAACCGGTTTCAAATTTTAGTTAAACCAAACCACATTGCCAATTTTCCTGGCTGTGCGCCAACACTAGATCCACTTTCAGGGGCTTCTTAGTAGCTGCTTAAGTTCATTTCCTAGGGGAAAGGCCCTGAAAATTTGTCCCCAGAGACGATTCTGGGGCATTAGGAATCTGTAATTGCTAGTCACCTCCACGTGTCTTACGTTGTAGAAAGCAAATACATACAAGAGTGGCAATGCATACACAGAGTGGAGGGAAATTTGCTGCTTCTGTGAATGGGTGGGGCAGGGGGCTGGTTTTTCACAGACTGGGCGATGTCCCAGTTAGCAGCGGCTTCCCAAAATGCAAATCCCCAGCAGTAAGTCAACTCTTCACAGTGGGTTTTGGTGCCCTTGTCTGACTCTTAGTGTGACATGGTATTGGGTGGGGTGCAGTGGGACGTCTTGTCTTGATGCCAGCCAGGATGAGACTGCAGCAGGGTGCTGGGTACCTGGGGGTCAGAGAGGAGGGATGCAGCACACAAGGTGAGTGGAGCAGGCACAGAGTGGGAGTAGACACCATAGTCCAGAGCCATGCTCCGCTGCCGCCTTGCTTGCCAACTGGCAGTGCTCAGCTTCCTAGCTCTGTGCCATGGAAGTGGCAGGAAAGCCCTAGGCCATGGTAAGACTTGTTAGGGATTGTACTTGAATATGACTGTGGGTTATATCTATGCATCAAGTCTAGTTGAAATAGCCAAGTCCAGGAACAGGCCCCAAGTGTTTCTGATGCAGGCTGTTCTTTGCCTGATGATGGGGCTGTACCAGGGAGGGGATACAACAGGCTAGTGCCTTGCCTTTAGGGGAGTAGGTGTGGGCCCCGGCTTGCCGGTATCAGTCCTACAGTGCGTGGTCGGCTGTGCTGAGGGTCCTTTTGATGCGGCAGACACTTGTGGTTTTAATGAGAGAATGAAAAGGTTGAAAGCTTGGTTGTGGGGTAGGTGTGCATTCCCAAAGCGTACCCCCAGGATGAGAATGTGGGCACTTGGAACCTGAGAAGAGTAATGAATGGGTCTCCACGAAAGAGGGTTTGCCCTCGCCTTCTGCCGAGCTCTAATTTTCAGTGGCCATGAAGGGGCACTGGAGCTAACGGCAGAGGAAAAACTCTATACACTTTTAGGCTGGCTCCAGAAGGTGCTCGAGGCTGGTGCTCAGACTCTCCTTTGTCTTGGGGGCATTCTGTAGTGCTGACACTCCTGAGTAGAACCTCCTGTCCCCTTCTTTGCCCTAGTCCATCCACACACTCTTATCTTTGAGATTCTGTATTTGGAATCTGGGTGATTTTAACTGATAAAGGTGGTACCTTACCTTTATGTCTGCATACGTATTATCAGCATCTCTGCCATGTGCTTAATACTTGCTTATTCATTGCCTGGTGTGTATCAGACATTGTGCCAGGGGCTGGGGCCACAGGTGGAGAGCATGGTCCTTGCCTGCACTTGAGAATTGACAGCCTGCTGGTGGGAAGCAGTGAGGAGGTTGCTTCAGGCTTTAAGGGAGAGGCTGAAGAAGGAAAGCCTCAGGATTGGTGGCGATTTCAGAGCTGCGTTCAGGAGGAGGGGTGGGGCTTGCCAGGCCAGAGGATAGGGACTGGCTCAGGAGTATGAAAGGGCCTGGCGCGTTTGGGAGGCAACCAGGTTTCTCAGGGCTGGAGCAGAGTCTCAGCGTTAGTGGTAAGGGAGGAGGCTGAAGGGGGACATGGGCCAGACCGCCAAGAACTTGGCACAGTACTTGAAGGGTTAGAGGAAGGAGAGGAGCATGACCAGATGGGTGTTCCTGAGCAGTAGGAGGGTGGGTTAGAGAGGGGTGAGATGGGATCCAAGATGGGTTGTAAGGAGGGGGCCGTTGGGATCTCAGTGTTAGAAGGAGGTGTGTGTTAAGGCCATGCTAGGGCAGGGGATGGGGGCAGGGGAAGAATTTTAGGGAGAATTGAAGGTCTGGAAGGGGCAGGAGATTGGACAAGGCCAAGGAGAGGGAAAGTACAGGAAGAGTTAAGAAAGATAGATGTTTGTACATACATGCATATATTTACTTATATTTTTAAAAATGGAAGAAGACCCCTGACTGGCGTGGCTCAGTTGGTTGGCCATTGTCCCACAAAGCAAGAGGTCGCTGGTTTGATTCTGGTCGGGCCACAGGCCTGGGTTGTGGGTTTGGTGCCAGGTTCCAGGCGCTTATGGGAGGCAGCTGATCGATGTTTCTCTCCCTCTTCTTTCTCTCCCCTCTCCTTTCTCTCCCCTCTCCCTCCCTTCCCCTCTCGCTTAAATAAATAAATAAATAAATAAATAAATAAATAAATGTTTTTTAAAAAATAAAAATAA
>VMDR010000513.1:163531-187860 GCA_007922815.1 Macrotus californicus
AGGTGCAGCAGGAAGGGGTGATTGACAGGAACATCCTGCCTCACGCAGAGGAAGAACTGGAATGGGAACTGGAATGGCTGACTGAGGGGCCCCTTGAGGCTGCTCCCGTGGTAGGTCAGGGCCCAGACTAGCCCATCGAGGGTGCTTGAGACAGACTTCGGAGCTGGAAGGGGCCCTGGAAGGACACTGAGCTCAGGTAGAATGACGTGCCCAGGAACAGTGGCAGAATTGGGACTGAATATGACTGGCTGCTGTGAGAAGGCTCTATGCCAGGAGCTGTCACATGTTTATGTGGGTTCTCTCATTGACCGAACCCCGGCACTGCGAGATCCAGGCAGTGTTTGCACATTGTAGAAGCTAACAGAAGTTAAGTAACGTGCTGGAGCGTACATGGTGCTTGAAAGTGGAAGAGCCAGGATCTGTGTGTCGGTCTAATTCTATAGCCTGTTCACATCACGTCTTTGTTTCCGGAGATACCCGGATTTAGTCCCTTCCCAATTAGCGGTACCGCTGGCAGAGAAAAGGTGCCCGCTGCCCTAGGGAGTTCCAGGTTTCGGAATTATTATTGCATGCTATTTGTAATCATCCTCTGTGATGGGCTTGATCCCACGAACTTTATGAAGTAAATGCTACTGATCCTTTCAGGATTTAGTTCAAGCTCTCAGTCATTTGAAGGCGGAACATTATTAGACTTGTTTGAAGTAATATTTAGTTTAACACTTCCCCACGTAGCTCTGGAGTCACACAGACCTGGGTTGAAATTCCAGCTCCTGCATTTGCCTAAGAGTGTCACTTTGAATGAGTTAAAAGCTTCAGTTTTCTCCTCTGTGAACTGGGGGTAAGAATTAATGGGATTTTGAGATCTCTAGATACCTCTTTAGAGCTTTCCTGCAAGAAGACACTTAGAAGAGCTTCCACTGCTGTGAAAAGTAGCATAAACAGGCTTTGTACCCTTCCCAAAGATAGAGAATACCACTGAGATTGCTACTCTGTAACTATGTGGACCACCGAGCCCCTTGGTATAAATCAGCAGGGGATGGTTGGTGGGGTGGGGTAAGGCTTGGGTTTTGTCACCTGCAATGATGACGTGGGACTTGACACACAGGTGTGGCTGCTCCAGATGTGGCCCGAGAAGTGTAGGAACAGTGTAGGGCAGTGGTCCCAAACCTTCTTGTCACCAGGGACCACTTTTGTGGGAGACAGTTTTAGCATGGACTGGGTGTGGTAGTGGCAGGTTGGGGGTGGGGGGACAGGAGGCAGAGCTCAGGTGGTGCCAGTGAAGGTTCCCTAGCTTGCTTGCTTGCTGAATACATCCTGCCGTGCGGCCGGTTCCTCACAAGGCCCTGGACTGGTACTGATCCATGGCCCTGGGGGTGTTGGGGACCCCAGGTGTAGGGTACCAGGAATTATGACTGAGGCGCAGTGAGTTTCAGATTGGTGTCGACACTGGAATAGACTCTCAAAAGTCACCACTGGCAGAGCTTTCTAGCCCTAAGAAAGTGGGCAGGCTCCTTGGAGCCCAGACCAGGACGGGGCAGTGCCCACCGTGACTGTGTGGGCACTGGATGGCCATGGGATAGTCACTTTCCTGATGCGCCTCTCCTTTGTCCATCCTTGCATTGTTCCTCAGGGAGCGAGCAGTGACTGGTTTCTACGACTCTTTCGAGTCCAGGTGTGCTTCTGGGGCCTGTCACCTGCAGCATGAACACCGGCACCTAGGAGAGGCGTCTGGCCTTGGAAAGCAGGCACTTGACTGGCTAGTTAGCGAGTGAGTCCAGGTCATTGCTCAGCTCACTGAAGAGACTGTTGCCTCGGAGATTTGAGAAGCCCCAGGTCTAGTTCAGCTCTGCAGAGCTTGGTTGCTTGGGGGCTGGTGGGTGAAGAGGAGAGTATAAGGGAGAGGGCTTGGGCCTGGAAGGAAGGGAGGGAAGGATGGAGAGAGGGAGGGAGGGTTTCCTACTGATTCCTTCCATGGATAGGGCTGTTCCTTCCACAGAAGGCATAAAAGTCTTGCTCTGGAAAGAGAGGAGGGCATGTTGGGTACCAGGGGAGTCGGGAAGAAACGCCTCCATCCATCCTCTAAACTCCCTGTGGGGATTGGGGACCAGCATTCAAATCCAGTGCACATAGGAAAGGTTGAAACTTTAAGACCAGACAGTGAAACCAATAGCAGATGAGATGCTTACCGCCTAACGAAGCTACTGTTTGTACAGTCATTCTATGGAGCGGTGACTCTAAATTCCGTTTGGCAGGTGATTTAAACTAATGGCCCAGCTACTGGTTCCCTGCCTCCAGCGGTTCTCCAGCCCTGTCTAACCCAGCCAGCTGGGCTGGCTTCCTTGGTCTCAGTTCCAGTGTCATCCTGGGTGCACATCTGTCAGCCCCTGGGTGCACGTCTGTCAGCCCCTTGGGGTGCATTTTGGTGGCACCCCAAGTGCATGTCCATGGGCCGCATCACACTGTGTTACTCCTGGTTTGTCTCCTGTCTCCCTCATTAGACGGGGTTTCCTAAGGACAGTGACTGACCCTAGGACAGTGATTGACCCTAGGTCTTCAGTGCCCAGCACCACGCCAGGCTCATGGTGGGCTCACCGAA
This sequence comes from Macrotus californicus, assembly GCA_007922815.1. Lineage (NCBI taxonomy): Eukaryota > Metazoa > Chordata > Mammalia > Chiroptera > Phyllostomidae > Macrotus > Macrotus californicus. The sequence continues at coordinate 166,128 of VMDR010000513.1, forward strand.
TATTTGAAAGAATAGTGAGATATAAGAGGCAAGCAGGTATCTGTGTTCCTCTAGTGAGCTTTACTCCTGTTTTTGTTTTTAACTTATTTGTTTCAGAGAGAGGGGAAGGGAAGGAGAGAGGGAGAGAAACATCAATCAGTTGCCTCTCCCATGCACCCCAACCAGGGACAAAGTCCGCAACCCAGGCATATGCCATGACCTGGAATCGAACCAGCAACCTTTGGCTTTGCAGGAGGATGTTCAACCCGCCGAGCCACACTGGCCAGGATGCTGTACTCTCATTTTTAAACTTGTGCATGTAGAACCCCTTTATGAAGGTTTCACTGCCACCTCAAAATCAGGTTCAAAGCTTCTCTCTCCAGCTTCTTTATTTTTCTGTTTCCTGTTTGTGTAACCCTGAACCATCTTCTGCCTCTTCCCTCCCCTCCTTCCCTCTTCCTCCTGCAGCCCTTGCAGGCCATTGCTTGGTTCCCCCACGCCCCCTTTTCCCCCTCTTTAATCCTCGTTGCTTCCATTGGCGAAGCCTCCATCACTGATTTTTCTTCTTTCGCTCTTTAGCCTTCCTAAACGCTTGCTGAACCTAGGAAGTATCTAAGTGTTCGCTGCATTGCTGGCACTTGGGTGCATGGACCTGTGTTGGAGGAGGTGGGGCCAGGCCTCCAGCCTATCCCTGCCTCTTTTTCTGCATCAGCTTCTTTTGTCCAGTTGGGGTCTTCACTTGGAACCCATTACTCCTTCCCTGCATTGCCTGTGTGATACTGATTCCTTGGTTGTCATTCAAGGCCTTCTGTGATCTTACTCATTCACCCATCTCCCTGTCATGACCTGTTGCTCCCGTTCGTGCATACTCCGCATGCCAGCCAGACGGGCATGTACCCTGTCATTTCCTACGTCTTCCTCTGTCGTCACATGGCTTCCTGCCAGAATGTCCTCCCCTTCACTTCTCTCCTGCCCAGATCTTGCCCTTGTTTGTGATTCAGCTCAAATGCCCTCTCCTCCAGACTCTTGCTCTCCTTTGGTAAACAGTGAGTGCTGGTAGTGCGCCCACCACTGTGGGGCAGACGCTCTGCTGCCCCCCTTACCCATAGTGCCCCCGATTGCCTCTTCCAGTGTGTATCCTTTTACTTCCTTGCATCCCATGTCCTCTCTTTGCAGTTAAGTCGGGTCTGGGCCAAATTCTTTATAGTCACCGTTCTGCCTAGTACAAGGGTTAAGACCACAGTAGACTCTGAAGGGGTGCCGGCTGCATAATTGGACAAGCCTGAGCCCTTTCCAGGCTTCGTCTCATTTAATCCTCACAACAGCCCTTTGATGTAGATGCTCCGTCATCTATGAAGTATCATCTGTATCTTCCAGAGGAGGAGACGGAGGATCAGAGGCATTTAGCGGTTTGCCCAGGGCCACGCAAGTAGTAAACCACAGGGCTGGGCTTTGTATGTCCAGGCTTTTCTGCCTTTTAACCTTGGTGTGAATGGGACAGATGAGGGCTCAAAACAGGGTGTACAAAATCCATGGGAGGATATAAACTTCCAAAGATGTCACCAATTCATAAAGAACACTTTTATTTTTTAAATTACTGTGCCCAGTGGGTTTCACTGTACCCTTTACCAAGAATAGTTCACAGCTGGGGTTTCATCAGGATTGGGGAGGGGAGGAAAAGGGAGAGGCAGCCAGAGAGATAAATTGATCTTCTCAGCCTCTGTCAGAGCCGTGATTTCCCAGGAGCAGGCATTTCAAGGTCCCTCCTCCTGGTAGACGAGACTCAGGGGTGTTGGAGAATTTGCAACGTTGCCTCTCTGTCTCTGTGTTTCTTCTCTAACTTCCCTCCACATCCCCCCCCACCCCCCCCACCAAATACTTACGGGATGATGATTGTTAGGTACCATCCTGAGTCTTCTCGGGCCAGAGATGGAATCAGTTCCATTCAAAAGCCTCTGCTCCCATAGGCGACACCTGTAAATAAAGTGCCTAAAATTAAAAAAAAAAAAAGAGTTAATGTGATTGTAAAAGACAAGTGTTTACTGTTGAGGTTAGGGGAAAAGAGAGGCCCTTAAGCTGCAGACTGTAAAAAGCTGGGCTTCAGGGAGCAGATTCCCTAGCTAACTAACACCCCCTCTTCTGACTCGGTTTGTGGGGACTTGTTTCTAAGCCTGGATGTTTTGACATCCTCGGCCCTGCCAGGAGTTAGCCAAGGGCCACGGTTTAAACCTGCAAGGGGTGTGATTAGAGGCTTTGTGGCTGGAGCGGCCTCTCTTGAGCAGGGAAGCTGGGAGCTGGCGGCACCTCAGTGTTCCGCTGTCTGGATCAAACCATGGACTAGTAAAGTGAGTCAATGAGCAGATAGTTAAGGGGTCTTTTGTACCCTGCACTTCATGTAACATAGTCATTTAGTTCTCACTGCAAACCTATTTTGCAGCTAAGGAAACAGGCATTTGAAATAGCTGTAATTTTCACAAAGACACAGGGCTGAGGCAGCTCGTAACTGTAATTTAATGCCAAGGGTGGAAAATGAATTAGGAGGCATGAAGGGAGCCATGTTTTTTGTTTTTCATTTTTTTTAATCCTCACCTGAGGACATTTTTTCTCCATTGCTTTTTTGGGGGGCGGTAGGGGGAGAAAGAGAGACAGAGAAAAACATTAGTTGGCTGCCTTGTTGTACATACCCCAAGGGGGATTGAACCCATAACCTGGGTATGTGCCCCGATCGGGAATCAAACCTGCAGCTTTTTAGTCCATGGGATGATGCTCCAACCAACTGAGCCACATCAGCCAGGGCTGGACCATGTTTTGGGGGAGAAGAAAGGACTGGACAAGCTTCAGGACAGAATCCTTAGGGTATACGCATATTTCTGTGTTCCTGTTCTTGTGGGCTTGTGTTGCGGGCAGATAGATACTAAAGGACTATAGAGACCACTTTCATAGAGGGGAGGCTGGTGCTGTGGGGGCCATAGGTTTGGGTCCTGACACGTGTTGGAGGCAGAGCTGGGAGGGTCTGCTTGCCTGGTTTGATCAGTTTCAAGCCCTGAGTTGGTGGTGGATGGGGTGGGCCTATCGATTGTAACAAAAAATCAGAGCTTATGATCCAACATCAGACAATAATCAAAATCACAGACTTAGAGAATATTATACCCAGAAGGGACCTCAGAGAGAATCTAAGGTTTTATGTACTACTTTTACAGACATAGGAAATTAAAGCCAGCATGGAAGGCACAGGCCTACAATCACGGGGTGTTAGCCACAGAGCCTAGACAGCCTGCTGGTCTGAGCGAACCTGTAAGGCCGGGGTTTAGTAAACGAAGAGATGCTGAGTGGAACAGGTTCCTGGGAGGGCAGGGCGCAGTGGGTCACTGTGTGTTTCTGAGAAGTCTGCCAGCGTGCAGGAGCATGGCTAGGGGGCAGTTGGGAGGGATGGCCGGGCCAAGTCCAGATCCGTAGCATCCAGTGGCCTGAGAGTCTTCGGAGACAGAGAGGAGCTCATGGTGAGGGCAGAATCGATACTGCAGAAGGAGAAGGGAGGGTGCAGCAGGATGGGGATCATTTCCTGGCTCTGAGATCGGGTCCAGAGTCCGGACCAGGAGCTGTAAGGTGCTGGTGGTGTGAGCTGACAGCCCGCCCTTCCTCTGCCTCGCCCGGCCCCTGCAGGTGATCGCGGTGGTGATGGATGTGTTCACAGACATCGACGTCTTCAGAGACCTGCAGGAAATGTGTCGGAAACATGGAGTTGCTGTTTACATCCTGCTGGACCAGGCTCTGCTCTCTCAGTTTTTGGACATGTGCATGGATCTGAAAGTTCATCCTGAGCAGGAAAAGGTTGGTGCACTGTTTCTGGTTTCACCACGGTAAAGACTCGGACCCGTCTGCATGGCAGGTGGTAGTCGTAGCCCTGTTTCAAGGGAGGCAGCTGGGGCCACAAGCAGAGTGATGTGTTTGCCCGAAGTCTCACAAAAAAGAAATGACAGAGTCAGGATTCAAGCCTTGGCCCCTCCCTCGTATCACGCTGTCTCCTAACCAGGGGCCTGACTGTGGATGTCCAGAGGCTGCCTTGGAAGCTGTTGCTTTGTACTGTCGTGCTGGCAGGCTCCAATCTTAATCGTAGTGACTGCCATTTATGGAGCTCCTGCCTGGCCCGGGCACTGTCCTCCGCTCTTGACAAATGTTACGCAACTTAATTCTTACAGGAGCCCTTTTGCGTAAGTGGCGTTCTACCTGTGCTTCAGATCAGGAGGGGTGATGCCACTGAAAAATAGTGGGACCTGGGTTTGACCCCCCATCTGCCATCACTGTCACATGGTGCCTCTCTTGTCTCATTATTATAAAATTAGACTTTTTATGCCCTTTGCTATGAGTGTGAAAGTCATTTGAGCTTAAGAATTTAATGTAATGCAATTTAAAGGTTATGCAACTTGGCTAGCTGGGTCTCTTTACTGCAGGGAAGCAAGAAAAATAGTCATATCATTTTTTTAAAAAATTAAGCAACTTAAACGTGTGAGCTTCAGAATTTAATTTATTAATTTAGCTCATCACCTGTGAGTACCTACTATGAGCTGTTCTAGGTACTGGACATAAAGCAGTCAGCAAAATAAGGGAGGAATTTGGGCTTTAATACTATAGGTTACTGCATAGGGGACATAAAGTTACTGCCTTATTTTTAAGCCGTTTGGTTTTGTAAAATTTTAGCTGTTTGACTTCTCCCACAGAGTTCTTGTTGGTTGCTTTCCCTAATGAGGAGACCAAGGGTTGGGCTTAATTAGGTGGTTTCTAACCTGTCGCTGGTTCTACAAAGTAAATCACGATGGAGGTAGGGTTGGGCCTGGAGGGCAAGTGAAATGAAGCAGCCATGTGACCCAACAGCCAAGTAACAAATGAAACCAGGTGGACCCCAGGAGCATGCACGCAGGCGTGGAGAAGCGTATTGGCCTCTAGCCTAATGTCCAGTCTGTGACTGCTCCCTAGAGCCAGGTGAAGAAACTGAAGGCATCGTTGTTTAATTTCAAGGCACTCTTTCTGTAATTAAAGCTGTGTGTTGGCAGCAGGAAAAGCACAGAATTGTTCTAGCCGCAAGTTTGATCAGGAGATTGGCTGTGATTCATCTAACGCAGCAGAAATCCAGGAGTACTGTCGCCAACTCGGTGGCCCACTGCTGGTTGGTGCCTTTATGGGCGTCCAGATCCTCTGTGGGAGGGGCTGAAAGGAGGTCTGTGCCTCTGGCCTCACCAATTTCCATCATGTCTTAACTCCTTCCTGGGGAAACAGCATCTTCCCTGGCTGCTTCCCTCACCTGGGCATGTCTGTGCAGGTGAGCATGTGCCCTCACCGGGTGGGGGCTGACTTCCTCTCCCAGGCCTTGGCCCTGTGGCTGGTTCAGATGTTCGGTGTCCTGTCTGTAGGAACTTGGTCACACATTTGTGTGCAGGCCTCGAAAATGCTTTCTCCACAATCACAGAGGCCTGCACAACGTTCAGATAAGTGCCAAAGAGCAAGATGCACAAAAGCACGCCTAAATCTGTTCGTAGTGTTATTTTTTAATGCTTGTTATTATATGTTGATCCTTTGAAGCTCTGCTTAGGAATCCTCACCTCCTCCAGGAAGCCCTTCCCTGCCAGCTCCATGTGTTCCTCTGTGGAAGTTAATAGCTTTTTAAAATTTAAATTAATCTCCATTTTAAAATAATTTATGATTTACAAAGGAGTTACAAAAACAATATAAGCAATATAAGGAATTCACGAATACTTTTTGCTCAAATTCTCTGAATGTGACCATCTTACAAACCTCAGTACAAATTTGAAAATCAAGCAATAAACTTGATATAATACTATCATCTGAGCTAAAGATCTTATACATTTCACTGGTCATCGCATGAAGGCCCTTTTCCTTGTCCAGGGCGCAGTCCAGGACCAGAGCTGGCGTAGTTGTCCTGTCTGCTCGGCCCCGTCTCCTCCTGAGCCACGCTTCCCTGTCTTCTAGGGTCTGGGCACTCTGAAGAACACCAGCCAGTTTTCTGTAGAGTCTGGGTTTGTGTGATGTTTCCTCATGGTTCAATTCAGATTGTGCATTTTGCTAAGAATGCCACCGAAGTAAGGTTATCTTGCCATAGTTTTTTCTGTTCTGCCTTTTGCTTTTATTTTTGAAGTAATTATAGACTCATGGAAATTGTAAAGATAATACAAAGAGGCTTCCCTGGATCCTTTACCCAGTTTCCCCCAGTGGTTACGCCGGTGTAACTTACAGCACAAGAGCAAAAGCTGGACACGGACGTGGGTACCATGTGTGCCTAGGTTCTGCGCCATTTTATCCCGGGTGCATGTGCGTGACCACCGCTGCCATCAGGGGGCAGTGCTGTTCCCCACCGCTGAGATCGCCCCTGTGCCACACCTTCATGGTCACATCCAGGCCCCTCTCTGTGCCCTTCCCCTCCCCACCCCCGTCCACCACTGTCTCTGTAATTTTGTCATTTTGAGAATGGTACCATATAAATGGAACCATATAGTATGTGACCTTTTGAGACTGGCTTTTTTCTATCCACATAAAGCCCTTGGGATTTGCCCAAATTGTTGTGTGTATCAATAGTTTGTTCCTTTTAGCTGCTGAGTAGTATCATGGTGTGATTGTACTTTGGTTTGTTCAACCATTCACCTGGTCAAAGACATTAGAGCAGTGTTCAGTCTTCTACGATTATGAATTGAAGATATGATGGATGTTGGTGTATAGGTGTTTGTGTGGACACACATCTTCACTTCTCTGGATGACGTTAGTCTTGCTATAGTTTTCAATCATTTATTACTTTTCTGTCTCCTGTCCAGTCCTTGTAGGTCAAGAGTGTGCTTTATTTATTTATTTTTTAATAAAGGTTTTATTTATTTATTTTTAGACAGATGGGAAGGGAGAAGGAAAGAGAGGGAGAGAAACATCAATGTGTGGTTGCCTTTTGCGCGCCCCCTAACTGGGGACGTGGCCCGCAACCCAGGCATGTGCCCTGACTGGGAATCGAACCAGTAACCCCTTGGTTCTCAGGCTGACGCTCAGTCCACTGAGCCACACTAGCCAGGGCAAGAGCGTGCTTTATAGCAAGAAGCATGCCTGATATCTCTATTGTCTCAAGGCCTGACACATAGTAGGGGCTTTCTTTGTTTGTGGAATGAATGAGAGAGTCAAACAAAAATCTTAAATATTTAATTTGAACGTATAAGATTTATAAAGGTATTTAGCTGCTGATCTCCAAAGAATGCAGATCATCTTGGTATTTTGCATACCATTGTATATACGTTTACGTGTGTCATTTTACAAAGATAACTGCGTGTGCGCAGGCAGTACGTAGCCCCGTTGTGTTCCCAGTGCACCTTTCTGGTAAATGCGTACTTGTGGGAGATACGGCCTTGCTGATGAAGACATGTGAGACGAGCGTTTCCTGCTTCAAGTCCTGTATCGGAGAGGGCTCATCCTGTGTGCTCTCGGTCCACAACGGTGTGGGCGCTGTCAACTACTGGTGATCCTACTGAACAAAAGGAGTGGGAGAAATGTCAGCCTAGCTTCTTTAGGCCTTTGTTAAGATGTTATTTCTTATGAGCACGTTTCCTTTGATAGTTTAATCCCCCACGTTTTGTTTCAAAACTCATTTCTCACCAAAAAGTGAGTCTTCTTTTATGGCACACGCACACATGAACCAGGGGCCTCAGAAATGCACGTAAGAAGCGGGCATGTGAGACGCTGGACAAAACGTGAAGCAGTGTTGCCTGAGTGCTGAGAATCGCCTGGCCAGGGTAGCGGGTGCATTGTTACTGAACGGTGACCATGAGCCACTCATCGGCCAAAACATTTGTCTCTTTGGGAGTTGGAAACTGGGCCCTCTCATCTTAATCATCTGTTCACCAGACTGTTCGTTTCCTTCTTTCCCCACTCCTGCCAACAGCTGATGACGGTGCGGACCATTACAGGGAATATCTACTATGCGAGGTCGGGAACTAAAATTGTCGGGAAGGTTCATGAGAAGTTCACATTGATCGATGGCGTTCGCGTGGTTACCGGCTCCTACAGGTAAGTTCCTCACCTGTCCTTGCTTACTGATCTACTTTTTAGAAGGAACATGCTATGTAAAGGCAAAGCCTTTCCCCCTCTCAAAGCAAGGCTTTATAGCCCGACATTCTGAGATGTGTGCACCTGTGTGTGAGTAGGTTCATCAAAGCCCCCTCCTAGAGGAGGTTGTTGGGGTGGGGGTCACCTCCCTGCCCTGTGGTCCACAAAACTGAAGTGCAGAGGTGGGCATTTGCTTGGAGAACCCACAGTGAGCGAGCCTCAGGTGCGATCCTCAGCCAGGCCTGCAGCGGATGAATTGGGGGTTAATGGTGACATGAACAGTCCCAAGTCTTGTTCCTTGGGTACTTTGAACCCCTTGCTCCTGCTCACTTGAAGGAAAGGGCAATCTCAGGCCTGGGTATCCATGTAAAGGGCAGAGCCAAAGCGGTCAGCTTACAGTTAAATACTTCACCTTGCTTCAAGCCTTGTAGTCTAGTGCTTCCGTCTAGAAGGCACTGATCCACGTTCCAGCCCTGCCTTTGAAGTCTCGCTTTGGCAATGGCAGCTTAAGGGAGAGTGCAGGGAAGTTGAATAGAGGGTGGAGGTAATGAGTGGTTAGCACTAATCTCCAGAAGTTAAGACGTGCCATTTTTTTCTCCTGTGGCTTTGATGTTTGACCACCTCTGCATTAGATTGTCTGATGGAGTGCATGAGGTACGTCTGTAGAGTTTAAAAATGAAAAACTCATTTTTGAAGAAACGCACATAACTGATCAGTATGTGTCAGCCCTTGGTAAAGGAGGACATGGAAAGATTTGCAGATGATGAGGCAGTAAGGTGAAAGTCTCGATGCCTTCTCCAGCAGGACCTTCAGGGCTGGGGAAAATGTGCAGTCTTCCTTGAGTCTTCATCCATAAGAAATTTTTAAATCAGGAGGAAGCTGGATTTTCACCCAAAGAAGGATTTCTCTATATTAGCCAAACTTAGCTCAACTGGTTTTGACTATTCTGAAATAAAAATATGAAAACTACCCTCTGCAAATGAAATATGCTCCTATTGAAGATGAGGAGGAGGGTAGCTTTCATTTGTTGGGGACGTGTTATAATCCCGGTGTGAGAGAAGTGTCTTATTTACGTGATCTCGTTGAGGATTTTCAAAAGAATCTCCCTTCTCCGTCAGTGGGCTGACTATAAGTGCAGAGAACTAACTCAGACTTGCAGGTGGGATCTGTTGACACAAGAGACTTAGAAGTGCAGAAAGGTTTGCAGCTCTTCTTGACCTAGAGGCCATACGTTTGTCAGAACACTGACTCCTGGTCCTGTTTTCTCTAGTTGGTCTTTACTCTTGGTCACGCTCTCCAACTGCAGGCAAAGGTCCAGGCTTTCTTGTGTGGCCTTCAATAGCTGTCTCCCAAAGAGAGAGATTTGATTTCTCTCAGTGCTGGTATCCATCCTGGGAAAATGACTCGGCCCTGGGTGGGTCACACACCCACCCTGGGTAACTTCCTGTATCCGAGGGCTCAGGGTAGTCTGGCCAGCCTGGTCACATGCCCACCCCTCCTGCGACTGGAGAGGGTGCATAAATGAAGGCCTTCTGGGCTAGGGTGAGTGTGGGTTCTGTCACCAGAGGAAGGAGGAGGGATGCTGGACGAGCAGGGACACATGGCCTAGTCAGCCCTAAATGTGCTTCCAGCAACAGTGCCATCATGAGAATGACAACAGTGTCCTTTGTGAAATGGGCAGCTCTGGAGGGAGCCCCGAGCACTGCACTGGCCATCCTTGGGGACTGGGCCTGGCCTAGGGTCCACCACAGCTTCCTGCTGTGAAATCGTGAGCTGGTTTCCTTACTTTGAAAATGAGGGCACTGGCTGAGATATGTTAGAGACTCATTGTAGTTTTTAGAAACTCTGAGGCTGAGGATGTGCAGGTTTCAGTGTGTCGGTTAAGCAGTCGGCCTTTTTATTTTTACTTTCACGGTAACCTGTGCGTGCCGTGTGTCTGGGCTGAGGCTGGCGACTTCCCACTGCATGCTGGGTGTGCTGTCGTTAGACTATGACTCTTAGGTAGCAGGATGTCTGGGCTTTAGTGCTCAGACTGACAATAAGTACATTAAAATTGCTTTTGCTGAGCAGTTTCTGTTTGTTTCTTTTTAATCCTTAAGTTTTACATGGACAGATGGCAAATTAAATAGCAGTAACTTGGTCATCCTCTCCGGCCAAGTGGTGGAACACTTTGACCTGGAGTTCCGAATCCTGTATGCGCAGTCAAAGCCCATCAGCTCCAAGCTCCTGTCCGGCTTCCGAATCAGCGGCAAGTTCGACCATCTAGTTGACCGGCAGCCGCTATCCAAGGGGCTCACGCTGGGCAATCTGCTGCGGCAGCGGCTGGCCAGGCTCTCGAGCACCCCCAGGAAGGCCGAGATGGAGTGTGGGGCGCCCACCAGGAGCAGGGCAGAGGCCAGGCGCCCCGACTCTGAGTCCTCCACCATCGATGAGGAAGACTACTTGAATAGCCACCAGGACGAAGCAGAGGGTAGGATGGCGACTGATGCTGCCACTCAGACGGAGCCCGGGGAGGAGGTGCCGGCAGTGAGCGTGAGTGACTCGGGAACACAAACCAGCACCACCACAGCCGGTGCAGGGACCCAAACCACTGTGGCCACCCGGGCAGTGAGCTCCCAGACCGTGACTCGGCTGGTGTCGGCCACCACCCAGACTGATGAGGACGAGACCATTCTCTTTCCTCAGGGAACCCAGTCTAAGGAAGGGTCACCTGTCTCAAAGATGTCTGTCTCCAGATCTTCCAGTTTGAAGTCTTACTCCTCGCTGTCTTCCCAAGGCTCGGTGGGGAGCTCCATCGCCTCCCAGACTTCCATCCGAGCCACCGACCTCGTCCTTCCCGGCCATTACAAGTACTGGGGCTCCCCCCACTTCGACTCGTTTAGAAACTTGAATAAAGAGCGGCAGTTTCACTGTTCCGGCATCAGGTCCCGGCTCCACCACATGCTGACTATGCTCTCACGGAGAACAGTCCTTACTGAAAACCATCTTGGCTTTAATTCTGGGAATTTTACCAGAGCACCAGTGAATTTGCTGGCTATTAGGGATATTGCACTCTACCCCTCCTATCAGTGACTGCCGGGCGCCCAGAGCCGCCTCGGGGCGTCCAGGCCCGCAGCAGACGCAGCCGCGCACCTGCTTTACAAAACGTCTCCTGTCCCTGGTGGTTTTTCTTCCCCTTGACCTCTAGTCACCCCGGTTCTCTTTGAATTCTATAAGCTGTTTATTATTTTCCATGCTTTTAATTTTATTTCTGTCATGTACAAACCAGCTATTGGTTTTAAGTTTTAAACACTATGGGTACAGTTTCTTTGCACAATTTTAATATCGGTATCTCTTAAAGAGAGTGTTTGGGGGTTCTCAGGTAAGAGAGAGAAAAATATGCTTTGCGTTTTTCTGGATTTGTGTATTATTCTGTTTTACTGCTTTGAATCACTAATTTTTATGATTAAAATGCTATTTAGAATAAACTTTCTTAATTGTCTCTTCTTTAGGATATCTGTGTTCTTAGAATTAACTAAATATAAACAGCTTTTATTTGGTGATTGCTGGAGCACCGTTTTGTTTTTCTTTTTTGCTTTTGGGCATTTTTCTTTTTAACTCTGGGAGTGTGTTCCAAGTAATGCACCTAATAGCTGTTTGTGTAACTTTAAAAACATTGTGTTGTGGAGAAAAGCAGATGTGAAAGAGAATTGTGAAAGAGAAAATATTTACTTAAAAGTTAGAGCACATGAAGAAGCAAGTGTCCCCTGGCTGGTGTGGCTCAGCTGGTTGGGCATTGTCCCGCAAAGTGAAAAGTGGCCACTTCAATCCCCGGTCAGGACACGCGCCTGGGTTGCGGGTTGCAGATTCCATCCCCAGTAGCGGTGCCTGCAAGAGGGGACCAATTGATGTTTCTCTTTCACATCGATGTTCCTCTCCCTCCTTTTCTCCCTCCCTTTCCATCTCTCTAAAAATAAATGAAATCTTAAAAAGAAAGCAAATGTCAGGGTAACTCCTTTCTTAGCAATATGAATATTGATGTTACTATCTCTGTAGTTTGAATGAGGACACTTGCCAAAATTTGCAGGTCTTTTTGTGTGCCTTTAGCTTGTCTTTTTTCAAAGAAAAGGCTTGAGCTATTTAGACAGTGACCTTGGTTCTCTGCTTCTCTGCAAAATGCAGAAATTCATCCCTGATATTAACTCCAGTGGCCCCATGGGCTTAGTTTCATCAGATGGGTGTATTGACAGCGATTTAGCAATCTAATCCTGGAGCAGGGGCAAAGAGGACACTGACAATTATCCCAGATTCCTAGTCCATCATCCGCAGGCGATGCAACTGGTTTCTACACCCTGCTAATCGGGTGGGACGGCTGTGCAATCATGTTTTTGTATAGTCTCATTTGCATGGACAGACAAAAGGCAGAGCGTTCAGTAATGGCTCCCTCCTCCTGATCTGGCCAGAGCAGAAGAGGTCTATGACAGAGGAGGGTGCCGTCTGCCGCAGAGACACATGCTGATGCACCAGATCCGGAACAGACCCACTGTGTGCATGCACGCACCGGGACTCCCTCAGGGTCACTAGGTTATTTGCTGGGTTAGTTTTATAATCAGCTGTGAAGCAGACCAGACAGCTGGTTCATGTCCGGTTGTGAACAGCTCTGGCCTAAGCCTCGAATAAACATGATGTTATTGAAAACCAGTTATAGATTTAGATAATTTCCCATGTGTTATCTTGGATCCTCATGACAGCGCAGTAGTTCGACAGCTGTTATTCCCAATTTTCAGGTGAAGAAACTGAAGCTCAGGTTAAGTGGCATATTCAAGGCTACATGGCTGGTAAGTGGTGACACAAACATAGGTTTTCAGATTCTAGGTTCCATACTGTTATACTACTGTGCCTCTACAGAGAGTATGGAGGCATCAGGAGTATGCCTTGGCTGGTGTGGCTCAGTGGATTGAGCGCCAGCCTGCGAACCAAAGGGTCGCTGGTTTGATTCCCAGTCAGGGCACATGCCTGGGTTGTGGGCCAGGTCCCCAGAAGGGAGTGCACAAGAGGCAACCACACATGGATGTTTCTCTTCCCTCTTTTCCTCCTTCTCTTCCCCTCCCTCTAAAAATTAAAATCTTTAAAAAAATATATAAGGTCTTTAAAAGAAAAAAAGAAGCATGCCCTGAGAAATGGCAGTTAATGCCATGGTGAATTGAAAACATAAATTTTAATCTCATAAACAAATGTGGGCATGCCTGAAGTTTCACCTCTGTGTGTTCTGTGGGACTGTTCATGGGCATTCATGAAAAAGGTTCTGTGTTCACTTTGGGAAATGGTGGGTCACATAAGTTTAAACAGGGTTCTTTACTGTGGGGCTGCTCACACTTTCCAATGAGGTGATGAGCTCACTGAGTTTCACAGAAGATGGCGGGCCTCTCCCAAGCCTCCCTGACCACAGAGCCCTCTGTGCACAGGATTCACATCCATTGCCTGCAAGTATTGGATGCGATTAGAAATAACAAAAGGTGTTTGGAACCCTAAGAAAACGGCCCCATCTCTCAGAGTAAGCGAAGCTTTTCTGGCACTCGCCTGGAGAGTATCCTTGTAGGACAGAGTTTCTCAAGGTGAGATTGCTCTGCATCAGAGTTAGCACGGTCCTTGTTTAAAATGTTGATTAGTGGCCTCACTCCCAGGGGGAGGGGGAGGGTGACTGTGGGAAACTATTTGGTTCAAAAATATTTGTTGCCACTCCCTGGGAGAGAATTCTATCTTTATCTAACGTTGGACTTGGCCATTGCTGACAGGTTTGTAAATGTTTCAGTACATATCTAAGAGATAAAAGCTTACTTAACAGAATATAACCACACCACCATGACTGCACCTAGACAACTTTGATACAAATGCCTCCATGTCATCCAATGGTCAGTCTTCAAAGGCAGTTGTCTCATTTTTTTCCTCCCTGGTCATTCTGTTTGAATCAGGGATCCATACCATTTCAAGGTCAACCCGATCAGACTGCAGGGTCAGCATTCTCTTGAAAGACTTAGGGAGCCCACTGAAGAGATGGCCTCCCCGCCTCTGTGGGTAGTTGGGCAAGGGAGTCTAGTCTTTACTTATAGGACTTAAAGATCTAAGATCATGTAAATGAGAATTTACAGGACAAAAATCCAAGGGTGAAGAATGAGTCAGGAATGAGGCTACAGGTATGTGGCACAGAGAGCAGCACACCTACTTTGGGGGGGCCCACACATTTTAACTTTTCAGTTCTCAGTGGCCAGGGCAGAAAGAGAAACCTGGCTGGCTCCACCATTCACGCTGCCCCTAAGATTACGGCAAATCCAGGTACCGGGAGAACAACCCTCCGTACTAAAAATCCAGTAAGAATTTCTCACAGGTATCCTCTTATCAAAACGATAGTTAAGCATCCTGAGAATGAGCACAGTGATACATATTCTGGGTGTGCCCAAACATGAACCTTCACGAGAATAGCTGTACAAACTGACTCGGACGTATTCACAGGTGTTGTGTGAGCGTGGAACGTGTGCCTTACGTCGAAATGTTCAGATGAGCATTATCACACTGGGTTCACTGGTGCCACACACCCGGACACATGCCCCAGTTTGCCTGGCAGAGTTGCGGTTCATGCCTGTGAACACCCCATTCATCCTCAAGTGTCCCCGTTTGAACAATAAAGCATGCAGCCTTCCCATCTCAAGCTCTGGACTGACCTCAGCAGGCCCTCCCCGGCTCGTCCAACACCACAGATGTGCGTGTTCCTCAGGCCAGAGTGGCAGACTGCCCTGGTCTCCTTCCCAGTGGATCTCTCCACACCTCTGTGCCCGAATGCTTGGTGCTAAGCAAACACTTATGCTAACGTGTGTGAACCTGATCGCTTGTGTGAGAGCCAACAAACCAGACAGGTTGACGTGTTACAACTTTCAGCGGGCTGTACCTCAGACTCGGTGGAAAATCCCAGTACGGTACAATTCAGTAAAAGCAGCTCGACAAAGGAAAACCTCTTCTCGGGCTGGCAGGTGGCTCTCTGATCTGGCTCGATGAGGCAGACCCCAGGGAAGTTAGGGTTTTTCTTAGGAAGCCAGGAGTCCCCGCACATGACTACAAGGATGGTGTAGTTGTTACCTGTCATGCTTACTTCATTTACCCATTTACCCTCCAAGACTCTCCCGCTGAACTGTTCTGTTCCCAGCTGTTAGTCAGTCCATGTGGTTCTGGTGAAGCTGACCACACCTGTCTTGTGGTGGAGCATGGCCTAGGTATAAGCCATTGGCCCTTTGACTGATTCAGGGATGGATACGTGGCCAGATACTTTTACTGTGGAGTTTGTGGAAAAAGGTTTGATGCTGAGAGGATGTGGTGGCTAAGCTGACATGGCCATCTAGCTATCACACGACACCCGGGTCACTAGAAGACAGAACGATATGATCACAAATGCAGCGGTGTCTCAAGTCAGAACTACTCTTGGACTTTACATGAGCCATTTTTGCTTAAGTGAGGATATCGCTTGTTACATAAAAGCATTTACTGGCACAAAGACAAAAACTCCTAAATCTGCCTCCTCAACGGGGCCAAGATGGTAGGGCTGGAAACAGTTCAGAGCAGAAAGTACCAGTTACCGTAGGCAAAAAAAAGCTGCTGTCATGTACTCGTGAGACGCGATTTTGAGGAGCATCTTTCTGGAAAACCTATTATCATGCAGAAGTTGCACAAGGCATCCTTATGTAACAAAATGATCACACTTGGATGGAATTGTGGGCAATGAACTAAATAGATTCTGGATGCCATCTGAAGACATAATGGTTTTAATTTTAGAGTTGTTATTTTAGGCCATTCTTTCTGAAAATAGTTAATTAGGGAGGATAAGATAGTCTACAGAGACCATCCTTGGTTTTTGACAGTAAAACCAAACCATCAACATCCAGGTTATTTCTTAGGCGTTTTCTCCAATAGACACCTGTAAGCAAAACAAGCCATTAGGGACAGTTGGACTTGGAGAACTTTCTGGGACAGGTAAACTAATTCTCATCTAGGAGAGTTAAGCTCTGATGGTTTTAAATGGTCCATGTGGTTGGAAAAAAAACAAAACAAAACACTATCCAGGGAATTAAAAAGCCTGAGTTCTAGTTCCAGTTCTGATGCAAAATTAGCTCATTGATTCTTGACCAAGTCCTTTTAACCTCCATGGGCCTCAGGATCTATTCTATAAAATGGAGTATATAGACGAGATGTTTGAAAACCTTTTTTAAATAAGATTTTATTTGAGCCAAACTGACAACATATACTGGGGAGCAAGATTTCAAATGCTTTTCCAGACTAGACATTGACTAACGTCTCCTCCAGCTTTACTGTCTTTTTGTAAATAGGAAGACTTCTTTATGTAAATCATGAGTAAGTTATAAAATACAGAATAAAAAGTTGCATTTATTGCATTTTCCCTTGTATTCAGGTATAAACTGTTTTCTGTACTTGGGCCTTTAATGAAATAAGACAAAAATAAAAGAAGGAAGAATCAATGTTATGACGAATTTTTAAAAAGTATAAAGCATGGTGTTCACATACACAATCAACAGGCGCTTTTGTTATTGGGCTAGAAATATGAATGGGACATGGTCCTGTCCTTAAGAAGCCCGCAGTGTAATAGTGGAGATTAACTCTAGTTCAACTAAGTAAGCTTTACCATACAGTGATACATGGAGCACACGGGTTCTGGGTCTACAGAGAGGGCGATGTCTAAACCAGACAGTGAGCTTAGAGAAGTCCTAGAACTGACCACTATAAGGATATTTTAAAGTATGGATGGAGAGCTCTAGGCAGAGGGATTATCAGGTATTGAATCCTATTTTCAAAATTATGGAAATAAAGTAGATATTTGGAAAATAATTGTATGCATGTAAATGTAGATCCCCCCTCCCCTTGGTGAATTTGGTCTACATGAGTTAAGGAGAGCTGACATGATTGAATACCTGCCAGGTCTTACGCTGTGTTAGGTACTTCACAGGTTATCTTATTTAACATAACCTTTTAAAATATTAGATGACAGCCTGGAGGCAGGAAATGGCAAAGTTAGGATTCTAAGTCATGTCTACTTGTCTCCAACCCTCTATCTTTCCATGACTATGTCATTTCTCTGAGGATGCATCATTTTCTTCACAGCTCTGAAAATGCATAGATTCTGAAGCCTCTCCCTTCCAACTACTTCTGCCTACCCATAAAATAGTTCCTTTACTTGAGCTTATTAGGTAGGTCTCCTAAACTCTCCTTTGGATTAGTGAACTCGTTCTCAAGCTTGATTAAAAAGAATCATTTGAGGGGCTTCTTAAAATGCAAGTTCCTAGGACTTGCTCCTGGAGATTCTGACTCAAGAATGGATTGGGGATTAGTATTTGTATTTTAAGCAAGTATTCAAATTATATGAACAATCAAATTGTAGGAAACACTGGGTTAGTGTCCTAGCCAACTGGTCTACCCATTCCTAACCCTCTTCGTCCAAACCATTCTCAATCTCGTTTTTCAGCATTACTCTCAAGTCCCCTGAAGACTTCCTTCCATACCATTTGCCATTGTTATCTTCACTGATAGCAATAAACACTACTGTTTACCAAGCACGTTATTTGCTATTCACTCTCGCCTCCACCTTGACGAGAAGCTCCATGAAGGAAGGGGCTGAAACTGCCGGTACGTGGGCGCTACGGAAATGTTGACCGAACCAGCAAAGCCACAAGGCAGTTATCTTTCAACTTGAAACTATGGGGATAGTAAAAGAGAAACGGTAAAGCTGAAGACAGCTTGCGACATAATTAGTATTCAGCAGTTAATTTGGGATGCACTGTCCCCCGTTTCCACTGCCTGCCTGCAGTCCCTTCCCGAAGCTCGTCCGCCATCCAGGCCACGCCGCGCTCCTAGAATTGCTACTGGGAACAGTGATCCGCTGAGCTAAAGCGCCGTCTTCTCCGATGTTGGGGGATGGATCACGTGGGCTTGAAGGCGGGGCCGGAACGCTTGCGGCGGACTAGCTGTTGGCCACGTGGTGCAGAGAGGTGGGTGCCTCGGGGGCGTGGCCGTAACACAGGGGGAGCCACGGGCCTAGACTCTTGCGGGCCACGCCCCCCCCCCCCCCCCGCTCCCGCCCGGGGCTCGCGCGCGACAGAGGGGTAGAGGGGAGGAGCCTTCCTCTTGACCTTTCACCCCAGCATGGCTGCGCCCATGGGACCGGTGAAGTTCTGGAGACCGGGTAAGGCTTTGAGCAGAATGCCGCGTGGATGCGGCGTACTGACTTTGGTTTTGGCCTTGCTGCCGGCGTCCTGGAGCCTGCGGACCTGCTCGCAGGCTTAGCCTCGGCCGATTGGCCACAGCCGCCTCGATGATGGTCGGCTCTGCGACTCCGGCGCTCACAGTGGTTCAAAGGGATTCGGGGGTCAGCTCCCAGCCTGGGCATAAATTCTCTCTGACCTTGTTCGAGTCTCCCAGCCTTTCTGGGCCTCGTTTCCTCACTCCTGATTCCTGTCTTGCCCAATCCGCGAGATGGGGAAACGCTAAAGCGCCCACGCGTGTCCTGTTACCGCCCTGGGGCTAACCTGGAACCGGACAAGCGGTGCCACTCAGGATTTAGGAGCTCAAGCTATGGAGTCAGACTGCATGGGTTCGAATTTTCCGCTCTGCCCTTAGTAGCAGAGTGCCTTTGGGCAAATCACTTAATCCTTCTGAACCCTAGCTTCCTCAGCTGTTAAACGGGCGGAATAATAACATTTATCCTTGAGCTTGAATAAGGAGCACGAGTTGTCTGACGTAGAGTAAGTACTCATAAAAAGGGAAAGTGTCTTATTTTGTTTTTAGGGTGATTCTTGTCCACTCCGACCGTCTACCAAAAAGTGAACTCCTTCATAGCGACTGACAGACTTCCCCCTCTTGCAAGTCTAACATGAATCTCAGTCTTAAAATGCTTTGCTTGTTTTGTTTTAATTTTCTCCATCAAGATTTTATTGAATGTGTACATGTGAGACCCTGCTAGATGCATTACTTTCTCCCCTTCCATGAGGTTCTACTGAAAAACAAGTTATTCCCCTCCACTGCTTGCACCTCTGCAGGTCTGGATATGCAAAGTATCTTGCAGCAAAAATGAAATGAGACAGAGAAGGTAAAACAAGCAAAGCTTTTAACTTTAAAGGGTATTTTAGAGTGGGTCCCTGAAATTCTGACCATGCACCTAAGTGATGTGGGAGATAAACCCATTGCAAGGGATGTGTTAATTCTTTTTTAAAATCTGTAGTTTTTCACTTAACAACAATTTTATGGTTCAGCATTTCAAAGTCATCAGCCAATTATCTATCCATCCTGAGTTTTATTTGCAGCCAAAACTAAGCTCCCATTAGGTAACAAGGGTACCTAACCTCTGTTTATTCAAGCCTTTAGTAACGGGTCAAAGTGTGAAGTATAATAAAGGCCTGACTGAACTGTTGAAAACCAAACCAGGATATTATTTTAAAGAACATGGGATTGCTCTAAGAGTTTTATTGCATTATTTAGTTTATTCATTGAAGGTATACTTACTGTACACCAAATCTTGTAGTCAGGAGACAGATACAGAAGACCAGGGCTCTACTTTGCTCTCCAGGTTTATTCTCTGTCTCTCAATCATACCATGAAGTTGGATACCCTTTAGAACACTAGATCTTAAAACGAGGCAGAAAAAGGTGGCGGTAAAGAAAATGGGCTCTTGAGTCAGGCGGTAGAGCCTATCCTTGACTGTCATTTACTGACTCGGTGATTTGGCGGAGTCCCTTAAGCGCTGAAAGTCTCAGTCACCTCATCTATAAATTGGGCATAACACCTACCCGAAGGATTGTTCTGAAGACTGAATGAAAGTACAAGTCCAGCTGTTCGCACTAGACACATATTAGCTGTTATAATTACATGGAAGTCTAGGGGAGAGGGAAAGATTGAATGTGTGGATAGGAAATACTTCATATAGCTAATGATATATTTTTTTTAAAAGATAGTGATATCTTTTTGAGGGGGACACTGAAGCACAAATAAGAGTTTGTTCCACGGAGAAGTAGGAGAAGGGAGCTCTAGGCAAAGGGTGCAACATGCACAAAGGCGAGGTGGGACGCGTGCCTCAGGGAAGTCCAACAAACCAAAATAATTGAGTAGTGTGGTGGGGAAAAGGACGCGGCAAAGCAGGTTTATAGTTTTTCATGTGGAAAATAATACAGTAATAAATAACAATACAAGAACAAACCGTGTTTGGCATACTCACCACTGTACGCCTACTTTCTCCACAGCCTGTATTTTGGGGTTTAGCAGGAAATGAAGCTAGAAAGATAGGGGCTTCATTGCACGAGGTCTCATGGCAAGTTAAAGAATTGGCACTTCACTGCTTTTAGCAAGGGATGGCATTGGTGATCAGGTTGATTTGAGAAAGATAACTTTGGCCGTGCTGTGCAGAATGGTTGGGGGAGGAAATTAAAGGCAGGGACACCCTTAAGAGAAGGTACTATTAAAACTGAGGAAGGATATTGAAAGCCTTAGTTTTGGCCTGGACCTTGTTGGAGGAACATTTTAGACGCAGATGTACGAGAAGGTAAAGTCAGTAATGACTCAGATTTCTGGGTTAGGCGACAGTCTAGGTAAGTGGTTCTCAAATTTTGCTGCGTAGTTGAGTCACTTGGGAAGCTTAAATATCCTGCTGTTCTGTCAGATCCTATGGCACTAAATCAGAACTCTAGAGAGCTAGGAACTAAAAAACATCAGTGTTTTCTAAAAGATTCCCCAGCTGATCCCAGCATGTATCAAAGTGTGGGAACCACTTGTCTGCATAAATTGTTGCCATTAATTGAGGTGGGAATGGATTTAGAGCACACGTACTGGGCCCTAAGTTTGTGCTAGTCACTTTTACCTGTATCATTTTATTAAACAGTCACACTCTCTCTGTGATGGTGGTATCACTCTCATTTGGCAGAGGAAGAAACTGAGGTTCAAGGTTTAGAAGTAGGATGTGGTCATTGCATGGTGAAGGTCAAGTAAGGGATTGAGGCTAGATGTAAGGCTTGATGCTAGAATCATGAACGTATCCTGTAGGCTGGGAGTCACACGTTTAGGTAGCTACAGTGGCCTTTCAGACCATCTAAATAAATGAAGCTGTTGGTTGGAAATAATGGCGGAGTAGTGGGGGCTGTGGCAGACTAGAGTGCGGATGTGCTGATAGACACCTGAGCTCACACATGCTAGCGAAAGCAGGAAGTTGTAGTTCTATGTCATGGTTGTCATATGGGCTCAGAATTGCCTGATGTTAAGTCTAATATCCAGATTCGAATGGGGAGTTTTTACATGTTTTAAATGAACTGTTTCAAACATTTTAACCAAGGCATGTTTGGGGACCTTGAGTGACTAGTCTGTGATCTCTACCAGTTTGTGCTGTCTGCCTGAAGAGCCCTGTCTGAGGTGCTTAAGATTTCTGTTTGACCAGCCCAAGTGGATCAGAAGGGCCTGGCCATTTTTCCTTAACGTATTCAACAAATATTTAGTGATTGCTGACTACATGCCTGGCAGAAACTTTATAGCAACAACTTTGGAGATTTTTTTGACCTGACCTACAGTCAGGAATATATTGTGCTGTGACCCAGCGGGTGTACACATGAACCCCTGAAAAAAGTTGTACAAAAACAGCATTGCTTCC
>VMDR010000513.1:194277-218016 GCA_007922815.1 Macrotus californicus
CTAAGTGCACTTTAAAAGTCTGTGTTCTGCAGATTCAGCACTGGTTTTTACCCCCTCCACCCCCCCACCCCCCTTAGCACTGTTCTGAGGGACTCTTGGGTAGGTGTCGTTCCGTGAAGCAGCTGTAGTGCCTGGACGTTTTGTACAAGACGAGGGAGGCAGAATGTTGAATTTTGCCTCGGTTCTGATGATCAGCTCTGATGTGAACTTAAACAGATGACCTACCATTTTCGAGCCTCAGAAGCCTCATTTGCAAAATAATCTCCAAAATGTCTGTTGGGGCAAGAACCATCTGTTACTTCCCTTCTCAGTGATTTTAACTTTAACACAGTGTGGAGTGACCTTAGGGGAGACTGTTTCTGGAGAAGTGGTGTCAGATGTGCACTTAGATGGGACTTCACTTGCAGTACCTTGCAGAAGCTGGCTGGACAGCGGGAGGAAGAGTTGTAGGAGTGACCCAGCCTCGAAGAGTGGCCGCTGTTACGGTGCGTTTCTGTTTCTCGCTTTTCTGTGCTGCCGAGACTCCGTCTGCGGGTTCTGTCTCAGTGACTTAACTTTTTTCTTATTCCCTAAAAGCGCCACGTGAGTATGACTCTGCTCCTTACGAATTTAATTCTTCATTTTGAAAAGAACCGTGACCTGGTTGTTTTTATAAAATTGATCCTTGCACATCATGGGATTTTTAAGTAGTAATAAGTACAGAGGAAGTTAATACAAAAAAGAGAAAAAAAAAAACAACCCAAATCTCACTGTCCAGCAAAAACATTGTGGACATTTGCCCGCATCATTCCAGATTCTCTTAGGTTCACGTAAAGAAGAATGGTTGGCTGGATGGATACAAATAATTTTATAAAAATGGGATCAGAGCCATGTATTTGCTTTTGCTGAATTTAACAGAAGAGGAAACCGAAGTGAAACAGGAGTAGTTATATTGAACTTTGGATACATATTTGTTCACCATGGGAGAATTTATTAAATCTTGAAAACAAAAACGATTAGGAAAAGCCTTAGGATGTTATTTCTTTTTGAAACCATGTTATAGGTAGTTTCCTGCTTGAGGGTAAATGAACACACTTATTTTTCCATCTTTCCCCCTCCGTTTGTTATAGATGCAGTACTATAATTTTTATTTCAAGATTTGTAAATATACATTCTTTTCTGTAATCCTAACTCCCACAGGGCTTTAATTCTAGCTTAGTTTGAATGTTCATCACTAATTATTTCCGTTGTTTGCCAGCTTTGAATTGCTCATTTTACTTTATTTCTGAATGAGCTGAATGTTCTGCACCTGAGAATGTTTGATTGTATTCTTTGTTGCTGTGAAATGCTTGATTCCACTCTCCTTCCCTGGAAGGGGCGCAGACAGTGCGACCTTGACTCGGCGTGGAGGCTCCCTGGGTGGAGGTGTGAGGTCCAGCAGGGGTTTCCTCCCCTCCTTCCTGGCTTGCTTTTCCTGGTTGAATGCTTTTACGACGGTTTGCACCGGGATGTGTCTTGATGCTGATTGCTGTCTCATTTTTTCTTGAAACAGAAGAACTTCTAATCTTCAGGTTCAAATCTCTTTGTATCAGGCAGGTTTTCTTCTATTACATCTTGGCATATTTTTCCGTCCCATTTATTTTATTGCTTTTCTAAGACTATCAGTGAAGTGTAGATTAGATTTCCTTTGTTTATTTTTAGTATTTGTCACCATCCCTGGAATCATGTGCTCTTTTCCGTTTTGTTTTGTGAGATTTCTGTAAGCCTGTCCACAGTGTTCATGATTGCTTTTAGTCAAATTTCATCTGTTTTGATTCCTTTATATCTCTACCTGGGTCTCGTAATTATGTCTTTGAATTTTTTTCTTAATGGGTAGAGAAGTGAGTATTTAGAATGGGAGGAGATATTATATAATACATTATACTTTTTAAAAGCAGATAATGCCATAAACATTTTTTTTTGAAGTTGAGAAAAATAACAGTGCTTTTATTAATTAACTGCCTGACACATTCCTGTAAATTTTTTTTCATGCAATTTTGGGCTGCTTTTCCGTTGATCACCTCTTCACAGGGCAGTGATTTCCTGTTACTTTCCTACAGAGAGAGCAGTACTTTCGTGTTATTACTCCAGCATGGTCGATTCAGATTTGCTTTTCATTCACTGACGGTGTGCAGAAGTTCCTTTAATTTTGTAACTGGCTGTTTATAGCATTGTATACATTTTAGGGATTCCTCTCAAATTTGGGGAAAGCCTTTCTAGCGTCTTTTGTGTTTTCAGACTGGCTTCTGATCTGAACGTTTGAGACCTTGTTCCTCTTTTTGTGACTTTGCATCTGTTCCTTAACTTGTTTTTAGCTTAAGCTTGTGATTTCTTTGAAACTGGATTTCTTTGGATGAATTCTACTTCTGGTTTTTTTAGGGGGTCAGGGGTCAATACTTTTAAAGTTTCCTTTTAAACTGCTTTTTTGCCTGTGTTCTTTCCTTCCCTTCTTTCTTCACTGGCTGTAATACGATGTGCTTGTGTTAGTACATTTAACAAACAGCTGCAGGGTTGTGAGGTCGAACTGGTCTGGACCGGGAGCAGCCTCTCAGCAAATCTCTTAACCTCCTTTGCTGCGGGGACAGGAAGAGGATGAGGACAAGGAGGAGGGTGTGGCAGCACACTCCTTAATGAATGGAAAGGTCTGTAATGGCTCAAGATAAAATTCTCCGGGCTCTCTGACTTGGGATTTGCTGCTCGCTCCTGATTGCCTGCCTTCTCCCTCAGCTCCCCGCCCCCCCCCCCCCAACCCCCTTGTGATTCTTTGCTGTCAGAGTGGGTCCCCCACTGAGACATTTCCTATACCTTCACTTTCAGAGCCTGAATGCACTACTGCTTAGGTCTTCCTGATGCAGGGGTTGTTGGCCCTGGCTTTTAGAGTGGCCACTCTGACGTTAAGGGAGCCAGCGGCCTGCTCTGGCTGTGTGGAGGCAGGGCTTCTCTCCTGGGTTCAGACCCACAGCATCTGGCAGCTGTCCTTCCTAATTTATTGTTTGGGCTCCTGTTGTTTCCCTGTTTCATTGGGGTGGAGGTTTTGGTTGATAATATGTTTTTTTTTTCTTTTGTTGTTTTAAATCAGCTCTGAGAGAGGGCCATCTTTACCTGGACAAGGATTTAATTCTATTTCCTGAGTTATTTTTGCTGTGGACTGAGTTTTAATTATTGTGTAATCTTTTTCCACAAAGTTCATTTTCCAATTGTCTTCGAGTTAGAAATTATTGATAAACATTTTCCAAGTCTTGTGTGTGTGAAAATGGAGTTAACAGTTTAGAAACGACTTAACCTTTTATGTCACAAGAGATGACTCATTTACTTAAATTTTTCCTATTTGTGGTTTGGAATTCCAGCTCTTCATCAGTTTGCATTTTAGCTCCAGATTTATAGCCATGGATAATTTCCATGCAGCGACATGCTTTCTCTGTAAAGAATCTAAAGTGTGTAAGTTAACTGTGTAATATTAATAGACCTGTCAGGTTTGAAATACAACATCTCAGCAGTACTTTGGGCACATACCGAAATCTGAAAACCTTCTCGGAGCCTGAGAGCAGATTGCATGCGCAGCGGCTGGGTCTCTCAGAGGCAGTTACTCCTGAGCATGTTCACTGAGCTCAGAGGGCCTGGGTTTGGCTTCAAGGCCCGGCCCGCGTTACGCTGTGATTCTGGACAGGCTCTCAGCCTGTCTGATTTCATTTTCTTTCTTTGTGAAAGGGAGGGTATCTTGCTCACCTTGTGTATGTGTTTACTGAGATACGGTTTGTGAAAGCTTAGGGCACAGACTTGCAGGTAGTTGGTGCTCTGTGATTGGATTTCCTTTTACCCTCCCTATCCTTATATTTATTTGTTTCTGTCAAAAAGGTAATATTTATTTAGTCCAATTGATGAGGTTATTGGGAGTATGGTAGAATTTAATAGAAGTAAAAATCGACTAAAAAGCCAGTAGATTACGACCTTTCAAGTATCAAGTGGTGTGATATAAATAGATTTTTTAAAAAAGAGTGTGAAAGTAAAATACATACTTTTTATAGCAAGTATATATAAATAGTGAAATAATAGGACTAAGTAACTGATTTGGCTTCTCCCTTATAGACCCATAAAATGATTATATTTTTATGGAGAGGGTTAATTCATTTACATTCATTCTCTAAGCCTATTTTTCCCCGTCAGCTCCTAGTGTTTCTGTGCACATATTCTCCACGTGTACCACTTTCTGAGCTTTACTGTATAGCGTCCTGTGGGGCTGAAATTGAAATAGTAACAAAACTGTGCGGGTGAAGCGCTGTCTGTCGGGAAACGTGACCTGCAGAGGCAGAGCAGTGTGGGATGAATTTCTGGTTTCATAAGATGTTTTGAAAGACTGTGTGGTGCAGACCAGCTGCTGGGTGATTGATCTGTTTTGGTCCACCAGATCTGCAATTTCAAGTCCTTGGGCAGAGCCGCTTCTGATGCTCATCTGCTCTTCAGTTTCTCAAGCTTTGATGGCCAGATAACTCCTGGTGTGGTTGGCCTGGGAGCTGTGTGCAGGGAGACTCTGGGCTCCTGGGCCCAAAGCTGCTGTGGCCCAGTGGCTGTAGCAGTGAACTCCGCTTCAGGCACGTCCTGTGACTGCCCACATTCCAAACCCAGGGCTCGGGGACTGCGTGGGGAAGTTGCCTCACATCGGGTGGGTATGCCAGGTCCCCAGGAAAGCTCTATAGCAGGGGTGTCCAACCCACGGCCCACGGGCTGCACGTAGCCCAGGATGGCTATGCATGCGGCCCCACGCAAAGTCGTACATTTACTTAAAGCATCATGAGGTTTTTTTGTTTTCGTTAGTGTTTGTGGATTTAATGTGTGGCCCGCGACAGCTCCTCTTCTTCCAGTGTGGCCCAGAGACAGCAAAAGGTTGGACACCCCTGCTCTGTAGTATTGCTTCCCTTTGGTTCTTTTCAGTAATTTATATGGCGAATGTTACACTCTTTATTTTAAACTAAATTGTAAGCTTACTGCTCTTCCACTTTTTTATTTATTTAGTTTTTCAAATATTTCCTACTAAGAAGTTAGTAACCTCTGACTGTCCTTGGGCAGGTGGGAGATCTGGCTGTTGGATTTTTTTCTGTTTCTCACGCTCACCTTTCGTTCGTCATGTATTGGTGGGTGAGGAGTGTACCGAGTTTGTGGTCTTCATAATATATTACGCGTTTTGTCTTCTAGTGTTACTTTATTATGTTAACTCGGACCCTCGGTTAGTCTCATCGGCTCATCTGCCCTTTGTTATTTTTACTCCGCATTCTTGTCTTTATTTCCTCGTGTAATGGTTTCGGTACCTGGGACACGGTGGCACGTAGTTTTAGATTCTCTTGCTCTGGAAACATTATTCTTTTGCCTCCAAAGAGAGAATGAATTTGGCCTGGTATTGAATTTGATCATTCCTGCCCTCCTGCCTTCACGGTCCAGGGGCCAGTGGGCGGTGCTTTATTTCAAGGCAGAAGACATGAAGATTTGCACCCAGTTGGTGTTCTGAAGAACGCTGAGGAACAGAGTGAATCTCATCATTTCTTCTGCTTTCTTTTTTGCTTTGGCCTGCAGGAAATTTAGAGCTGAGTTTGTAGCTCAAGTTAAGTAACTTCGGCATATGCGTGCTTTAAAATTTTTCTCATTGTCCCGGGTCTTCTGAGTTCCATCTGTCATTTCTCTGATCCTGATCTATAACATCTTGATGTGATTCCGTTTGTACTGCATATATTCGTACAAGTTGCCTCAAGTTGGTCTGGAACGAGGTGAGATATGTAAAGTTAATAAATCACAAAGCTCATCACACTTGTTCTCTGATGACCTGCCCCTTTTCTTTTTGTTTTCCTCTGTGTTCACATGCTATTTAAAAATAACTGCCCTTGGTCCTGACTGGTGTGGCTCAGTGGGTTGCGTATCGTCCCACCAAGTGAAAGGTCGCTGGCTCAATTTCCGGTCAGGGCACGTGCCGAGGTTGCAGGCCAGGTCCAGAGTTGGGGCATGCCCAGGGGGCAGCCGATCGACACTTTTCTCTCTCACACCCATGTTTCTCTCCCTCTCTTTCTCCCTCCCTTCCCCCTTCTCTAAAAGTAAATACATATAATCTAAAAAATAAGTGGCCCGTAGGTGTTCTGCAGTATGTGCTCTGTGCGGTAATTTGTGTGTATCTACTTTGAGCGTGGTCTTCCCTCCTGCAGGTCGCAGGGAGAGTAGCTGACGAGAGGGGCGCGGTGCTGGGCCACGAGGTGGGCTACTGCATCCGCTTTGACGACTGCACTGACCCGCTGGCCACCAGGATTAAGGTGAGGCGCTCAGGCTGCTTCTCCTGATGTCATTAGGGAAGGTGATCACTTGGGGGGATTAAAAACATGCTGCAGTACTGCTGACGGGACACCTCCGTCTGCTGGGAGGTACGGAGCCTTCAGTCATGGCCCTGGGAAGATCTGGAGAGTAAGGCAGGCGAAGCGGCTGAGGACCGGGGAGGTTGAATGACTGGCCTGTGTTTGTGCCCGTTGGTGGTGGAGCCAGGATCGAAGCTGTCCTTTCTTACCTGTGCTTTGCTGCTTTCCCGCTGATCCACACAGCTGTTAACATACAGAAACATGTCTATGAAAGGCCGAAAGCCAGAGACAAGGGAGTATAAATTGATAAAAGTTTAGTACTTAGTTTTACTAGTTAGAATTCTCTAATTTTTATAAGATAATGGATTTTATTTGTGTGTTCTTTGACCTGTATGCTAATATTAAAATAATTAGTGCCAGTAATAATTAGCATACAGTCAACTCAACAGAGTGTCTGCTGGGTACCACTGTGCTGGAATCAAAGTCTAATCAAGTAGTACTCTGAAGCCATGAATGAAAATGTTTTGATGAAGTGAAAATTGGTTATTTGAATTTCAGTTAACCTCTCAATTTGCAACAGAGGAAAATTGAAAATAATCAGATGAGTTCAATGAACAATGTAGTGATTTGTAAAAAAATATGGACCTTGTTTTCCAATTTTACTAGGTAAAGGGATTCTTCTGTGCCGTTAAATATATTTAAAATAGCTAATTTTTAGATAAATATCAGTGGGTCATATAACCAAATGATTATTTTTAGATCTTTCATGAAAAGTTTTTGTACTCCATTTGGTCATACTTTCAGGGCACTCAGTTCTTAACTGGCGGCCGGTCACTGGTTCTCAGTTTCACTCCAGGGTGTTTATGTGGCATCTGGTACCAGGTCCAAGAAACATATTATGGGAATGCATCCTGCTCCGGTAAACAAAAAGTAAAAAGACTAAGGCACAGCATGTGAGGGAGATGCTTAGCCTTGTTTAAAGTACTGCACTGTTTTTCGGTGAGAGTAACAGTATCTAATTCTTGCTGCATATTTCTAAAGCTTTTTATAAACATTTACTAACCCTAAATGATAATAGCTGGCGCTCTTGAACACTGTATACTGGGTCCTGTGCTGAACACTTCCTGTCTTACTTAATTCCCATAATAATCCTTTGAGGTAGATACTTTTATTATTTCCATTCTACAAATGAGGAGTCAGGTCCAGAGAGGGTAAGTAATTCGCCTGATTTCACACAGCTCGTAACAGGCAGAGAGCCAAGATCCAAATCCCCAGCAGTCTGACGCCATAGCCCGTGTTCTTAGCCACAGTCCCTTCCAGCCTCTCTACAGTGATACCAGTTGAAGTTGAAGTTCATTTCTCGGGCTGCAAGCCCTAGTTTTGGGGACATTTTAAGAACAGTTATCTCATACCCATGGCATTTCCTTGGGCAGGCACAGGTTTGTCTCTACTGCCTGTTCAGTAGCACCTGTGGAGCCGGCCCAGCGGAAGTGAGGCTTAGCCCAGGTTCAGACCGGAAGTGCAGGTGAAACTGGGCTGACAGAGTCTCAGACCCCAGCTGGAGGTCTCGCGGTTGAAGTCCTGTCTGTGGGCAGTTCTGTTGCTTGACAACTAAAATGTTGGGGCATTTCCTCATTGTCCTTGTGGGGATCAACCTTGTACACATGCTAGTGAAGAGGTGGTTTAGTTGCACTTGAACTTTTTAGGGAAAACATATCATTAACATATAAGTGAATTATTCCTAAATTTTCTTATGTTTTTGTTTTTTAGTTTCTCACTGATGGAATGTTGGTCAGGGAAATGATGGTTGATCCTTTGTTAACAAAATATAGGTAAATGTCTTTCTTATGATAACCTTCCCGAAGTTTCAAAAGCATACCAGCACATGGAAAAGCAGTTGTGGTGTTAGCTGGGGTTCACGTCCGTGTACAGCTGCCCTAAGGCTTTTGTCCTTGCCTTGGCTGTTTAGACCCTGGTGTTTTTCTCAGAATTTACGGACAGTCAGAAAAGGGCAGAGTACAGTCCCTGACGTTATTTGAACGTCTGTTGACCTGTTCGTTGTATCTCGCCTCCTATATCCAGGATCGTGGGTGACTGTGATTGCAGCACAGACGGGGCAGCATTTGTTGAATGCAGTCCTCGGAGTCCAAATAATTGCCCTTGCTCCCCCTGCTGTGTCTTGTCCATCACTCCAGGCATTAAAATTGTCCCAGCCTGGCTCTGGTGTTCTCGGAGAGGATGTCATGTTTGACTCCCTGGTACGCATGCAACACACCTGTGATTGTGCACCTTAACAATCTTTAAGTGGTTGGACCTTGATCCACTTCTTTTGTGCTCTATGGGGTTATATGTTATATAGTATGTATTTTATATGTTTAAAATCAGGTTTTAGATCCTATTGGAATCCAATGTAGGTGATAAACTCTTTATGAGAATACTTTTAAAAAAATCCTCACCCAAGGATATGTTCATTGACTTTTAGAGAGAGAGGAAGGGGAGGAGAGGGGTAATATTGATGTGAGAGAGGGAACATCCCATATGCCCCAACCAGGAATCGAACCCACAACCTAGGTAGGTGCCCTGACTGGGAATTGAACCTGCAACCTTTTGGTGCACAGGATGTCGCTCCAACCAATTGAGCCACCCAGCCAGGGCCTGGGTGGTAGAACTCTAAAGATAGCAATACATACATCATTTTCTTCACTGGGGTATGGTAATGTCACCATTTGTACTAGCTTAAGAGCTTCCTCCTTGTCGGAGAGGAGTTCCGTGGCTTTATTTTGACACAAGGTGATTGCATGGGGGCTAAGTACCCAGTCGTCCCTCTGATGATCTGGACGGGACTGTGCGGGGTGGGGGTGTTGTCTGGATGCTCACCAAGCTCCTCCTTCTGACTCTCAGTGCCATCATGCTGGATGAAGCCCACGAGAGGACCTTGTACACAGACATTGCCATTGGCTTGCTGAAAAAGGTAGGACTTCGCTGCCAGGCATCTGTTTTTTTTGTTTTTGTTTTGTTGTTGCCTGATTAGAAAAATGGAGGAAGAAAATTTTACATCCTCATCCATAACCCCTAACCCTACTCATTGAGAGAACACCACTGGTGGAGTGTCGGTGTGTCTTCTTTTGTGTGTGTACGTGCATCTCTGTTTGGGCATGGTAGGGACTGGATTGTATGTACTGATTTGTGTCTTGCATGTTTCTCTTAACATCACATCAAGATCATTTTTCTGTGTCATTAAGTATCCTTTGAAGATGTTATTTTTAATGGCTGTATAATTACATCTCTATCATAAAGTATTTGATTTTTCCCTTATTCTTAGTCTCCCAGGTTTGAAGTATTTTAAATAATGTCACAGTGAGCACCCTTGCAATGAAATCGTTGTATTCTTGTTTTTTTCTTTTATTTTTAAAAAACATTTTATTGTAGAAAGTTTCAAACATACCCCCGATAAAGAGGAAGTTTTTGACCCCTATATGCCCATCATTTGGCTTCGATAATTGTAGCTCGTGGCCAATCTTGTTTCAGCCTCATCTTCATCCTCTCCCCGCTTCCTGCTTTTTTTTTTCTTTTGTGTGTTCTGATTGTTTTCCTTGGATGAATACCTGGTCACAGGAGTCTAGAAAGACATGGCAGAGCGGTGATGAAGCATCAACTCTGGGTCAGAGTGCCTGGGTTCAAATTCTGCTGCCGGCTTCACTCACTCCAGGATGAGGACAATGGAAGTGTGTGTGTGTGCGCTGGTGCACTTTCCTGTGTGGTAGCCCTAACCACCTTGGAGTTAAATCGGCTAGAGGAAAATAAAAAATTCAGTCCGCAGTCACACTGGCTGTGCCGAGTGGCCACTGCACGGGACAGAACCCCTGCATACTGAAGAGTTCTCTCCCACAGAGCTGCTGTTCTGTATCATCATCTGTTGTGAGGCTAAAATAAGGCAATGTAAAATTCGTGGGATGGCTCCTGGCGCAGGGTCACAAATAGACTCTGGGGTACTTTTGTGCACATTAGAAGAAGATGCCCCCAGCTAGGTGAGGGGAGGGCGGGCTGACTTCTGATGCCCTAGCCCCCTCAGCCAGCATCTTGGTGCAGTGCGCACACTACACAGCGGTCCCCAGGGACCCTGGACCAGCACAGAACTTAGTGTTTGTGATTTTGTCCCTTGGCCAAAGATTTAGACTTCTGATGTTTATGAGGGCTTATCCTGTACTTACCTTCTGAGGAACGTCATGATACCAGGGCTTATTTCACTGAATCTTGGCCAACGCTAAGTGTTGGCCTTAAAAAATAGAGCCTTGCAATAGCAAGTGATCCATGAGAAGTCAAGCTGTGGAGAAATATGGAAACCCTGGATTCAGACTTTTTGTGGGGCAAAGCCTTTAGTACTCTGATTCCTTTACCAATGCACCTGACTGTTAACATGCTTCTTTCCTTTGCCTACAGCCACTTAACATTTGAGCAACTTATTTCTCCCTTAATAAAATAATTGACTTTAAAAAAAAAAAATAGAGCCTTGCTAGTGTGATAGATGAAACGTAATCTCATTGCTCTTATATCTTGGCTGTGGTTTATTTGCCATTTCTCCTTCACTTGTCGTTCATCTGTTTCTTCTGATTACTGTTAATATCTTTTTCCCATATTTCTGCCTTGGTGTGGCTGTTTGTTGTTTGTTTGCTTTTAAACTACTTTTTTATACTTTAACTGTATACATGGGGAGTAGAAGTCAGTTTACAGTTGTTCACATGGAAAATAGTACAATAATTAATAAATAATAACACAGGAATCAACTGTTTTGTGTACTCACATCTGTAAGTCTACTTTCCCCGTCCTGTATATATAGATTCTGACTGTCCAGAGACCCAGGCTTTAGTCTAAGTAAATTCAGATTCAATTCTTAAAGCTCCTTTATACTTCATGTACAATATTTTAGCTCTTTGTTTTGGAAAATTTTATGTTTATACAATTAGAAATAATGGAATGCTAAATCCTATTTTTACCCATAATTTTAATAGTTGTCAACTTGTGGTGAGACTTGTTTCATCTGTAAGCTCCCACTCATCCCCCAAAGTACGCACACTAAATTATTATGATGTAAATTTCAGACACCAAATCTCATCCACAAATTTCACAGTTATCATTATTTCACGATGCTTTCTTTTTAGATTCAGAAAAAGCGAGGGGATCTTCGATTGATCGTGGCTTCAGCCACTCTGGATGCGGAGGTGAGAACATTTTCCCCTCTCTCCCCTGGCCCCCGTGAGCCCTGGGCTCATTGGCCGTATCTGTGGGAAGTTACCTCTAGCAAGAGCTCATCTTTGGCAACATGTCCTGCCGTCCTTATGGGGCCATCCGATGACCTAGATTCCGTCGGGTTGGAGGATACTCCTTTTCAGCCTGGGGTGGAATTTAACCTGTAATTAACTGAGTTCATAAAACCAACACTTCTTGTTTCTCAACACACCATGTGTCTCCTCTCACAGGCAGCTGCTTTTTTCCTTTTTTTTTTTTTTTTGCTATGGGGCTATATTTCTTGCATTTATTTGTGACTATAGCATTGATATTTAGAATTTATGTATGATTGACATTTTCCCTGTGCATGTAATAATTTCCATGTTATAATTTTTATGGCTAAGTTTATATTATTCTTTTAACAAGTAATATTTTAGTTCAAACAGCAGTTCAACTCCACAAGTAATTTTGACCTCTTGCTATGTGTGTGCGCGTGTGTGTATAAAATAAGTAGGTGTTTACAGTTTAGTATGTCCAAGGTGCCGAGACAGCCGGGGTGGGCGTTCCTAACCGCAGCTGGCTCGAGGGTGTCCAGAAGCTTTCGCAGGGGGGACATCCCAGTTGGACTGGAAAGATGCACAGGAGTTTGTCAGGTGGGCAGGGGAGGGAGGGCATCCTGAGCAAGCGCAGAGCACAGGGGTGTGAGACCTTGTGTGCCCGGGGCTGGGAGTCCAGTGTAAGGGGGGTGTCTTAACCTGTAGGGCCTACACAGGGTGGTCTGCCTCTGACTCCACGTTCGCCAGTGTTCCTGATGCTCCAGCCTCACTTGCCCCTTGCTGTTCCTCAGAAAAACCAAAGCATGCTTCTGCTCTGGGAGGCGCCTCTTTCTAGACCATTCTTCCCTTAGGCGTTCTCATGGTTCCACTCTCCTTTCATCCCAGTCTGGGTCAGACGTGACCTTCTCCGAGGAGGCTTTCTCGACCCCTCTGTGTAAAATAGTGCCCCTGTTGCTGTGCCTCTCCTTACTCTGTTTATATTTTTGTCTAGCACTTACCACTACCTCACATCGTGCATACATCCAAGTGTTTGTTTATTGTGTGTCCCATCGTGAAAAGTGAGCTCCCCAAGGATTGAGACTTGGCAGTCTCCCTCATTATTTTATCCCTTTGACCTAAAACAGCTTCTGGTGTAAAGTAGGCGCTGTGGGTGGAATGAATTTTGATTGAATAGGAAACAGTGGGAGGTTAAAATGGAAAGGTTGGTGGGAGTCAGGTGATGGAAGGCCTTACAAGCCGACCAGGGGAGGAAGAACGCCATCCAGCAGCTGGTCGGGACCGCTGGGAGGGTGTGAGGTGTGTGACGTGACCCTGTTTGGGCCCCAGAAAGACCCTGTTGGTGCTGTGTTGGAGAGACGGGAGATGCGGACGTGGCAGTCAGGAGGCCAGCTTTACAGCCCGGGTGAGATCCGAAAAGGACTGGCCCCTGGCCCCGGCCACGCTGTGGCTTCAGGACCCACACAGCCTGGCGAGAGCGAGGTCTCAGAGTGGCTGGGAGCGGTGGCTCCGTGCGCCCAGGCTGCGCTCCCAGCGCTTCCCACAGGCTGCGGGAGTCTGCTGTCTCGGGTCTGCTCGTGATGGCTTCCGGGTCAGAACTCTGCGGGTGCCCTCTTAGGTTAAGTGCCCTTTACCCTGATACCTGTCAGAATGCTGCTTTGAGGACCACACCAGAGTGCTCCTCCTGTCACCTCCTCTGTGGCTAAGTTGCACGAAACATCTCGATTTTACCTCTTTGTCACCCACCCCACCTTAAAAAAATCATTCCCAACAGTTTTTATTGTGTTTGAAAACTATCATGTCCAAGTCTTTTCTTAGAGGGACTGTTAAGTAATACTGCTCATAATTGCCTTTTATAGTCTTTTGGCGTGACACAGAGATTTTTAACAAACAGCTCCTTTCAGTTCTGGCTACTGTAGTTGGTAGAGACGGACGGTCTGGAAGTAATTTTTTAACTGGGAAAGTAGACTGTAGGAACTTGGCCATGCTGTGGGAACGCTGTGATGCAGGTGTGCCAGACCTCAGCAGTGTTCAGCTGTGCCTTTGACGGGCTCGGGCGGGTCACCCCCTCACCCCTTCCTGGCCCATGCGGGGGAAGGTGAGGTCTGTGTGTGTGGGGGGGAGGTAGGATTGGGGGGAGGTGAGTCAGTTCTGTGGGAGCGAGGGTGTGGGATGGGTGAGTGTGGATGGATGTGGGGCATGGCTTACGAGTTCCCATGTGAGAGCAAGAGAGTGAAGAAGAGGAATGGAATGGGCCGAGGAGGGTGAGGGAGGGAGGAGTAGGAGTGGGCGTGGGAGTAGGGAAGGGTGTGGCTTAGGTAGCATTTGATGGAGAGGCCCAGAGGTGGCAGAACTTCTCCCTGGACCCCCAGCTGCTGGACCTGTGGGTGGCAGACCAACTCCAAGCTCCGCTGCCTGGAGGGATAGGTGTTGCCACCTGCTCTGGACTTGCCCAGGACCCCAGGTGCCTCAGCAGGCAGGTGGAGACAGTAGTTACAGCAGCTGGGAGGCAGAGGCAGGCAGAGTGTGCCAGGGGCTGGTCCGTGGTTGCCTTCATCAGTGCAGCTGCTTTGTTAATTGAGCCTAGTTCAGCAAGCAGTTACGGAAAACATGAGCAGGTGTAATTACGAAGTGTTTACTGACCATTGTATCACACTCTGTTGACTTTTTTCTTTTTCTCATTTGCTTCTATCCACGTGGCAGAACGCAGGATTGCTGACAGCTCCCAGTTTTTGTCACAGGTCCAGCTACTTGGGAAGAACTAGTTTCTCTTCCAGATTCCTGGGGAAGGAATTTGGGGTTAGCTGGGGTCAGGTACTCGCTGGGGACCACTTCGCACGGGCCGAGGCAGACGTGTTGGCCCGGGCACGGGGTGAACGTGTGGTGTCGGCCTGGCTGCTGGGAGCCCACCACTGTGTGTCGGGAAGGAGGCTGTGGCGAACGGGGGACAGCCCAGCGCGTCCACGTCACTCACATTCCCTGTCATAGGCTGTCCTCTTCCTTTATGTCATTTTATGTTTCTTATGTGTCAGTGTGGCCCTGCCTCTTTCAAACCTGACCCTCTCCTTTTCCAGGTGAACCCATTTCACTATTCCAGTCCCTTCATTCTGCCTCAAAATTGCACTGTCAACACTGTATTTATTTGCTTTCTAGCCTGTAATTTTCTGTGCGTATTTTATACTTCCAAATAAAAATAAAAGACAAAGATCTTAAGGATTAGGGTCTTATGCCTTCTCTGTTAATGCTGGAAGAGTGACAGTCCGACTTGACTCTTTAACACACGAGTTCCTGAGCAGCAAGGGGGCCGCCTCCACTCCAACAGCACTACTGAGGCATCACCCCCTCCCTGTTCTGCTGGCCTTTTTGGTCCAAAGGGCCTGTCGAGCCTTCCTAAAATCCTCCTCTTCCACCCACAGCTTCTGGAACCCTCTGTCCCCTCTCCCCTCTCTGCAGCACCCCCATAGCCTCCCCTCAGGCTGCTTTGCTGGCTGCTCCTCCTCCTTCAGGCTGCCCACCTCCTTCATTCCCAGCCTGAGCTGCTAGCTGCTGGCCAGTCGCAGAGCATTGAAACTCGTAGACCTGTGACTCATACCAGCCTGTGACTCTCAGCTTCTCAGTGGCAGTCCCTTCCTCAGTGTGACAGTCATTCAGGCCCAGAACGTCCATTGCTTGGGGACATAAGAAAGAAGTAACTCCATCCTCCATAGTGAGCCTGGGCGTGT
The DNA here is from genome assembly GCA_007922815.1 of Macrotus californicus. Taxonomy (NCBI): domain Eukaryota; kingdom Metazoa; phylum Chordata; class Mammalia; order Chiroptera; family Phyllostomidae; genus Macrotus; species Macrotus californicus. The sequence goes on from VMDR010000513.1 coordinate 209,626, forward strand.
GCTCACACCCCCTGATTGCCAGGTCCCATCAGTCACGACCTCTGGAACGCTTTGCTTTCCCACCACCCCGCCCAAGTGCCCATCAGTCACGACCTCTGGGACGCTTTGCTTTCCCACCACCCCGCCCAAGTGCACACTTTCATTCTCGTGCCTCTGAGCTGGTACAGCACCTTCCTTAATTAGTCTGCTGGCCTCCAGTCTCTTATCACAGCTGCCCTTGTCCAAAGGGTCCCCAGAGCCAGGCATCCAGGGCACAGGTCTGACAGTGTGCCCGTCCCATTGCCCTGCAGCATGCCATTGGGGCCCCTTTGGAGTGATGACAGTCACTTTCTGTGTACTCATCCTAGCTCTCATCTTATTTGAACCACACAACAGTCTCTCAGCGTAGGAAGCCGTTTGTTCATTTTGTAGACAAGAGGCTAACTCAAAGCCAAGGCTGGTCTGCCCTAGACCCTGGAGTCTCTCCTGTCAGGGACCCCTTCACCCCTTATTCTCCACTCTGCTGTCATCCTGGGGAGGGGTGTCTTTTCCTCTTCCTGGTCATCTGCTAAGGTTAGCGGTGGGAGGCTGCCCCCTCCGTGCTGCCTTCCCTGAAAGCCACCGCTGACCTGTCATTCTCTCCAGCTGTAATGTGTGGCTTTTTTCTGGTCATTTCGTCATTCTGCCGTGGTGTATGTCATGGTTGGTTCTTTGCACGCCTGCCCCCTGGATTATTCACTTTTTCGAGGCATCGGGGTGTCTCTTCTCACTTGTTCATGCGTCCATTTTAGCGTGCCTGTGCTCTTTCCATCACAGGACACAGGCAGGCTGTGGTCACTCAGAGGGAGTGCTCCCCAGAGGAAAGGAGGAGAGGGGCCTGCAGTTCTTCACGGCACAGGGCAGTTCTTTTGCTGGCCGAGGCACTTTTCTGTCTGTGCCTGCTCTTCTCAAACACAGCTTGGAGGTTAACGTGTAGTATCCCAGGTTTTGTAGTGCAATCCAGTTGACTCTTAGAAATGCTCCTCCAAGCCCATTCATTTTGCATTTGATGCCGTGCACCCGTGGGCTGCCAGATTCCTGGGGCAGGCATGGGCATGCTTAGTAAAGATACCTGGGGAAGTAACGCCAGGACTTGTGGTCACATACTTAGGCCTGCTAGCAGGGTAAAAACTCATGCCAGGCCTCAGGGGAACTGGCATGTAGGTGGGGAACAGGAAGGTCATTGAGAATCAGACACTGACACACTCCACCTAATGGGATGTCTGTGTCCCCTCGGCCGCTGGCACAGCAGCTTCCCATCCAGCACTCACTCTCCAATGAGTTTGGTCACTCAGCTCTTCTCGGGCTCAGCCACTCTGTGTGTCTTGGGTGACACTCAGTGAGAGGGGATCTTTGATAGTGTCTCCCTGCCCCGTGTTGGCACGAGCTCTCATTCCAGGCCTCCCTGTAGATGGCCTGTCTGGAGGTCAAGTGCACTGAAGAGGATGTGGCCACCTATTTGGGAGTAAGTGCCAAGAGCCACCTCTCTCAACAGGGTGCTGTGGCAGTGTGAGAGCAGCTTCTGATGGATGACCTACCCGTGCAGAGTGTTGCGCCCACTCCGGTTGGGCATTTGAACACGGAGAAGACACTGCCCTGCTGGGAAATAGCTGAAATCTACTGGGGAGGGTATAGTGAGTGTGTGCCTGTAACTGCGGTGCCAGGAACAGGCCCGCTGGTCATAGAAGTACAATATTTAAAGATCGATAGCCTCGTGCGATCAGATCTTTGCTTTCCAGTCAGAACTACACGTCAACCTAGTGCTATGGCCTCTGTTTAACTTGAGTCACACCTTTTGATGTAATTTTCGGTTAAATAAAATACAGGGGATAGGATAAGATGAATAATACCATAGCTACATGTTAACATGTATCAGTGAATAATACAGCTGTGAAATCTAACCTTTATTATTTTATCAACCTTAGTAAAGAGCCTGTCACTGAGATGTGGTTCCTCAGAGTTGCGATAATAAAAAGGATTTTTAATAACTATTTTGCAGCCTGTAGTCTTTATTATATGTATTTAATTCCTGCTGTACCCTGTGCTCTGCCAGTTTGGTACTGTGTTCTTTCTGTCCATGAGTTACCGTTTCTTTTTGGAGGAATGAAGAACTGATTTTTTTTTTTTATAGAAATTTCGAGATTTCTTTAATCAAAATGAAACCAGTGACCCCACCAGGGATACATCTGTGATCCTTACAGTGGAAGGGCGAACGTTTCCAGTGGACATCTTCTATCTTCAAAGGTTTGATGATACTTGCATTTTTAACGATGGTGATTAGAAAGCTAGGCCTGTATTGTGGAAGGAGAAGCAGCTGCATTTTTCCAAGGGCAGTGTGCTAGGCTGGCGAGGAGGGGCATCCTCTGTGTCTCCTGTCACTGTTTCGTGTCTTCTGTCATTGATATGATGCTCTGAAACCTTGCTCAGTGTCACTGCCAAAGTTAGTTTAAACTTCTGACACTAAGGTGCAGGTTTCTATGAAGCTGTGCTCAGTAGCTCAGCGGGACAAAGCCAAGTGGTGACGAGGTGAGGGGAAGGAGGGGCCGGTAGTTTCCAGAACTTGGGTTTTAAGACTGCTGTCAGTGGGGGTGGGATTGGCAGTTTGAATCCTTTGGTTCTCTCTTTTGGTTCTTAGCTCTCTACACCCTAGCTAGGAGGCCTGGCTGACATTTTGGGGAGGAGCCTTCTTGGACAGGAAGGGGGTCATCCTGGTTCCTACCCTGAGTCACTGGACAGACAAAGACAGTGGCAATAAATCCAGAGTTGTGGGCTTGACTTCTGGGTCGTTCTGGTTGGACAGCACCTCCATCGGCTCCATCTTCCCTCTGGTGTGCTCCCAGTGGATGGGGGGGCACGTGGACAGGGTATGGGGTTTGGTCCTGGGGACAGCCCATTTTCACTGTCCAGACGGCTCTGCATGCTGAAGATAGCACATTGGTGCGCGTGGGTCTGTTGTTTTTATTCCTTTACAAATAAAGCAAAAAATCAGAGTTGAAATGCAATTTTGGATTATTTTTAAATGCCACATTTAAAAAAAGAAGAGAGTGGACACTTAGTTTATTTATTCATGTGCCGATTACTGCCGGGCAGGCCCATACTAACTTCTGGGAGATTCTGCTGCCAGATTACCAGGGTAATTGATCTGTGACTAGTGTGTATGTTCTCATGACGCCTTTATCTCGTCTGTCTTCCAGTCCTGTTCCAGATTACATCAAATCCACTGTGGACACCGTGATGAAAATTCACCAGACGGAGCGAGATGGAGACATATTAGCGTTTCTTACTGGCCAGGTAATTCCATTGGACCCGTGTTCTGTAGTGAACAGACATGTCAAGGCAGCATCGGGATTAATTCACAGGCCTGTTACTTTGCTTAGCTGTTTATGTCATGTTTTATTGTACTTTGTGGTTACTGTATTGCAAAAAGAGAAAGTGTTTGGTTTGACATCATTCATCTACTGACTACATTATTAGGGAGTCCCTGACTCCTGCCTGTTCTGTCTGCAGGGGGTCCAATGTACTTCCAGTTTATTAGCAGATTCCAGAGCGTATTACACACTTCACTCAACAAGCTGTTTTGCTTACTGAAGTTGAATATCGCATTGGGTGCGTTCCGTGTCCGCATGTCGTTGCTGCACGCCTCTTTCCCGGTGACACCTTCGCAGCTTGTCCTGAGGGTGCCAAGTGGGCCCATCCCTGGCAGGACAGCTGAACAAGCCCCAGTGCTCACTCAAGGCTGTAACACTGTTCAGAGCTACCCTCTAGCTACAGTCTTTTCCACTGTTGGGCGTTGTCCGTGGTGCAGCATGTACCACGACTTGTTCGTATGCCTGCAGTGCTTGTCACAGTGCCTGCGAGTTGAGTTAAATAGTCATTGTTTTTGTTTGTCGGGAGCTCTCCTAGTTAGTGCAGATGGAATACATGTCTCTAAGTCATCTGACCGTTGCAGATTTTCACCCCACAGCACCCTTGTTCAGTGGCATTGGTTACGTCTCAGCCCAGAGTGGACGTGGGCACACCGAACGTCCTGAATCCGACCCCAGTTAAAACCTGATCCACGTGTTGGTTTCCTTCATCTGAGCAAGGGGCGGGCCTCAAATTGATCGTGGTTTCTCTGGTTCGATGTTTTTTAGGAGGAGGTGGAAACTGTCGTGTCCATGCTGATCGAGCAGGCTCGAGCTCTGGGTCGGACGGGGATGAAGAGACACCTCCGGGTTCTCCCTATGTATGCAGGGTTGCCTTCCTTCGAGCAAATGAAAGTCTTTGAAAGGGTGTCACACAGTGTCCGCAAGGTGAGACTAACCCGATGACCAAGGGCGTTGCAGGCATCTGTAATCATTTTGGTGCCCCTCTGCTGTGCACTGGAAAGATTTTCTTTTTTTTAGATTGAAATGAAACTTGGTATACAGGCAGGTTCCTTTAAGAATTTTAGGTCCACGTTTCTGCACGCTAGGTCTAAAGGCACACAATAAACAACGTGTGAGAAAGGAACCTGCCGAAGTGCCCCCTGACAGTGGTTATCAGGGCAGGTGACTTCTCTTGTCTCTTTCTTGCTGCCTAAGATTTTCCCGTGACACAATAATACCTTGGCTTACAGGACCGTGTTGGTGGATTGTGATTAGTTGGGAACAATAAATCTGTTACCGTAAGTGTTTCCTAAACCATTTGTTTGAAGCATCATTTTGCCTGTAGAGCCAAGTTTAAGTCAATTAATTCAAGGTGTGGCTTAAACATATTTAGCATTGAAATTGGGGTGTGGAAGGGTGCGGTGGGAAGCGTTGCCAGCAGGCAGCCAGTCTGCTGCCCGCTCATCTTCCCCCGGGCTTTACCCCCCTTTCCCTTCCATTGGATGAGGAAGGCTCAGAACTGGCCTGAAGTTGGCTTATAGGAGCTATTTATCGGCAAGTGGCAGAGAATACAGTAGCCGAGGAATGGTCAGAATTCGGACCACTTGGAAGAGGATGCTCTCAGCCGCCTGGCCACCTCGATGGAGCAGCTCGAGTCTGCCCAGTGAAATGTGAACTGTGGCCAACCAGTCAGGATGCCTGGGTTCTGTGCCTGAGTTATTCAGCCTCAAGGCCAGGTGTTCTCAGCTGTAAAACATAAATAATAATGACTTTAGATAGATGATTTTATAGCATAAAATCTTACATGTCTACACATAAAAGTGGTAGGAAGATTTTTATGAAAGGATCAGTGAAAAAGTGCCTTTCAAAAGCTCTGAGTGCCATCCATACATGTCCCTGCTGCTTCAAGTCCTCCAAGGGCAGCCCCAGTGCACTTGAAATAAAATGCAGACACCTCGCGGTGGCCCAGAGGCTACGCACGATCTTTCTCTACCTCCCCCTGACCTTGTCTTGTACTTAGCTGGGTTCTGGCTGTACTGGCTGTTTCTCCTTTCTTCCGACTGTTTCTTCTGCCTGGGTCTCTGTAGGGCTGGCTGCCTCTTGTTACTCAGGCCTCAGCTCAAAGTCATCTTTTAGGCTGCTTTCCATGGCCATCCAATCTAACAAAGCACACCCCATTATTATAATGTGTAATAAACACCTTAAGTACTATGTAATATTATTGTATTTTCTTCATAGTATTTGTCACTATCTGAAATTACCTACCTGCTTGTGTTTATTACCTACTCACCCAAGCACTCACACTAGACTCTGGGAGAGCAGGGGTCTTCCCTTCTTGTTCATGGTACATCCCTGGCACCGTGAACAGTGCTTGGCGGAGCACAAGCCCTCAGAAGTAGCTAGAATGTGAGTGAATAAATGAATATACGTGCACAGGGTGGTGATTTACTTCACTTGTGCAAAAGGCAAAAACTAACATTTGTTGAATATTTACTACGGCCAAGTACCAGGCTCTAAACACTTTATGTGTATTTCATACTTAATCCCCCCACAACCCTGGGAGGGGGGTCAATATCATGCTGATGAGGAAGCATGCTCAGGAGGTCAGTTAATTTGTCCGAATTCCCATGGTCTGGGAGAATTCAAACCCAGGGCACCCTGACCTTAAAACTCATGTTCTTTCCGGCATACCACACTGCCTCTTAGAAGTTCTGCCATGTCAGAAATGTCTTTCCATCTTTTAGGATTTTGAAGAGTTTATTAAAAGTGAAAAAAAACAAATAACTTTCAATGTTACTCTCCTTTCTGTGGGGAACTTAGGTGATCGTGGCCACCAATGTGGCAGAAACCTCCATCACAGTCAGCGGGATTGTGTATGTGATCGACTGTGGCTTCGTGAAACTCCGGGCCTACAACCCCAGGACAGCCATTGAGTGCTTGGTGGTGGTCCCGGTGTCCCAGGCATCGGCCAACCAGCGAGCAGGACGTGCTGGCCGCAACCGCTCGGGAAAGTGCTATCGCCTTTACACAGGTCAGCGTGGCTTTCGTGAAGGGTGTTTGATTTTCTCAGCCAGCCCGGGCACTGGAGAGTGTGGTGCTTACCCTCTGTGGGCAGGGCTTCACAGCAAATCCAGACCCCCCACACGTCCCTCTGTAACCTGGCCCCCACCACCTTCCTCACCCTAAACATAGCACTTCCTCGCTGCTGCTCCCTATTGGCCAAAGCTGGCCCGTGAATCACCAATTATTTGCCATCCCTGTTCTAACCTACTCTTTGGGCCTAGGCTTCTCTTTAGCCACGTGACCCTGTAGCTTAGGCTGTGTGTCTCAGGTCCTGTCTCTTTTACCTTCCCCTTAACTTAATGTGCTGCTCTCTTGTTCTTGGATCCCTGAATCCTATGGGGCCCCACATTGGGTTCCATCTTCACCTCTGGTCAGAGCACCTTTGCAGGGTGAAAATGGCAAGATCTGTCCTGAGAGTCACTGATAGAAAGCAAAGAGTTGGTCACTCCCGCTCTGTGCTGTGCTCCGTGCTAGGTTCTGAAGGAGCAGGATAAATCACATCAGGACTGTTCTGGCCTTTAAGGAGCCTTCTCTCCAGCTGGAAGACAGTCTTCCTGGCAGACAGTGATGCCCTGGAGCTGTGCTTCCTGTGTGCTTCCTGTGTGAGGGATGGCACTACGATTTCCCTCCATTACCCAGACTTCATTTTTACATCATTTTAAATTCTCTTCTCTGTCCAATCTCCAGGTACAGTCGCTTACCAGATCCGGGGGTTTATTTTTATCATTTATCTCTTTCCTTCTGGTTACCATTGCCCTTGTTCAGTCCTTGACATCAGAGTACCTGCTGTGTGCCAGGTGCGGTGCCAGGGTTCGGAGCTCTAGGGCGAGGTGAGACATGGTGTTTGGTCACTGACCAAAAGACGTGTGGTCACTGACAGCTGGTGGATGGAGGCAGACCCACACACAGATTGGCATATTGTGGTGTGAAGGGTTGCCATAAAGGAATGAGCCTTGGAAGCAGTGAGTTTGCCACTGGGGAGGGCTTCACAGTCCAGTGTTTGGGCCTGATCTTGCTGACAGCCCAGCAGTATCCAGGAGGGTTGACAGTGGAGATTAGACTCAGCACACCGGGCAGAGGGAGTGGAATACACAGGTACGTGGCACGGGCAAAGGGTAAGGAGGATTCATGGGAGGGAGGGAAAGGCAGAACCTGAGGCCAGAGTTACAAGGGTCTTCTACCACTGAAGGTACTAAGAAGGAGTGATTGGAGTGGAAAGAGCAGAAATGAGGTAGTAAAGAGGTGTCCTGAAATTCAGGGGAAGGGAAAGTTCCACTAAAAGAGAAATTTTCAGTGGAGCTTCGGTTGGGAGGCCCATCGACAGTAAGGGTGCATTAGATCCAGCCCCTGGGCTTCCTTGGCCGACCTGTTTCTGGATGAACTTCCAGCAGGCGCATTTCTGAGCACAGGTGCTACCTTCTCTGGAACCCTTCAGAGGTTCTCAGAACCTCTACAACTTTTTCCCAGCTTGTCTTCTCCTGCTCTCCACCCTCTCCTCCCCCGTGCTGCATCACAGCTGAAGCACACTCTTCCTGGACATGCCTTCTGTTTTCCCACACCCAGCCCTCATGCCTCTGATGCCCTTCCCTGAGCGGTTTCCTCTGCCCAGCACATTCTGCTAATTGTTCAAGTCCACTCTCAAGTGGCACCTCCCAAATTAAGCAACCGAAGGTGTCTTCTGGTGACTAGGCTTCTTCCTTCCCTCAGTGTCACTTTCCCTTTGGGTGGACCACGCACTGGGACCTGGTCTCAGAGGTCACTGTTTCTGGTCTCGTCCCAGCCCCCTTCACATCACTGAAGCTCCTCAAAGCCATTGGCCTGTGGCGCCTACAGCTGGTAGCCCAGTGCTTCACATGCTCGAGTTCTCGGGGGAGTGTAGTTGAGTGTCACTGGACTCTTAGGAAGCATGCGCTTCCTGTGACTGTCTTCTCAGTGAGGTTGCCCTCTTACCTGGCAGCTCTGC
>VMDR010000514.1:0-217353 GCA_007922815.1 Macrotus californicus
AGTAGTGATGCTCCCAGAAATTAGATGTAATAAAAGGGGTATGATATGTGGACAGAGAAAATTTTAAACCTGTACATAAAAGAAAGCTTAAAAGATGTAAAAGAAAGCTTAAATAAGAGGTATATTATTTCATGAATAGGAAATCTCAGTTGTGTGAATTTTGCACATGAATGTGTAAATTCAATGCAATCCCAATCCCAATCCCAGCAGGGCCTTTCCTAAAATTGGAGAACTTTAGTTTAAAATTCACATGGAAGAGTAAACACAAAAAATAACCAAGACACTTGAATCAGAACAATTAAGGAGTCCTGACCTGTCTGATAGCAAGACGTTATAAAACTACAATAATTAAAAACAGCATGGTCCTGGAGTAGAGCTCAATAAACAGACCAATAAAAATGAAGCGAGAGCCAAGAAACTGACCTCCATGTATATAGTGTTATAAATCAGTGGAATAAAGACGGAGTTTTAGATCTAAGAGTGGACGGAACAACTAGCTATCCATTTGAAAAAAAATAAAGCAAATTGGATCTCTAAATCATCTCATACACATTAAGGGTAAAGACCCAAATGTAACAAGCAAAATTTTAAGAATATAGGAGAAAACACAGGAGCATCATTAAGACATTAGGATAGTGAGAGATTTCTTCCATAAATTACCAGAAGTATAAACTAGAAGTGAAAAAGTAATTTTGTAGAACTAAAATGAAATCTTCAGAATGAGAAAATGATCTCTTAACAAAATAAAATGTGCGTCATACGTTGGAAGAAGACACTTTCCAATGATCATCACTAAGAAAAAGGAAAACAACACATTAGAAAAATGTGCAGTGGATGTAATCAGAAGGTTGACAAAAGAAGAAAATTTAATAGAAGATGTGTAACCTCACTAGTAACCTCTGACGTGCAAATCAAATCAGCATTGCAGGTGTAGTTTTATGTCCTACAGATGGGAAAAATGTAAATCATCTGATAATAAGTGTTGTTGAGAATTTTGGAAGATGGTAGTTTATACATTGCTCGTGAGTGTTAGAAGGGATTACATTTAAAAGCACAGAGTAATCATGTGGCCAGTTGGCTGGAGCATTATCCTATAAACGGAAAGGCTGTGGGTTTGATTCCTGGTCAGGGCACACACCTAGGTTGTGGGTACCGTCCCTGGTTGGGGCACGCACGAGGGACAACCGATCAATGTTTCTCTCTCACATTGGTGTTTCTCTCTCCCTCCTCCCTTCCCCTCTCTCTCTAAAATAGACAAGCAATTCCTCCGAGGAGGGTCAAAAACAAAATGAAACACAGAGGACAGGCTGAGCTATGATCATGGATATGATACATGAAGTGAAAGAATAAACATTCAAATAAGAGAAAAAATGCCAACTTTAGGGTAATGAGGAGTGGAACCGATAGAGGAGATGATGTAGTTGGGTAATTCAAAATTTTATTTATGAAAGGTATCTGATCTTTACACGTATATTTGTTGTATTCCAGTAAAAATATGTGTGCATTACATTATTGTACTAACTTTATCGCGTGGTTAAGGTAGCTCGTAATTTAAAATGAAATACAGTTTAAGAGGATTCTTCAAAAGGATGCAACTCAAGAGAAAGAATAATAGACACAAGGATTAAAAAGATGAAGCAAAAGGAAGGGTAGTACTCAAAACCAATGTCTACACGCACAAAACCTGGTACACTTCCTAGAATCGGAGCCTCAGATTCGACTCTGGATATCCCAACAGACAGCCCAAACAAGGGAAACGGGCTATAAGATCCAGATTTCCATCAGATCAAAATGCCCATCTGGCTAGAGCACACAGCAGTCTCGGTTCTGATTCCTGAGGCTGATGTTCGCGCTTTGTACCCCGTGTAAGGTATTAAACATTTGCGTCCTCAACTAGGCCCTCTCAGAAGTTAGGGTCAACTGCAACAGAGTCCAATGATAGAAACGGCACCTGAATAGGCCTCACCAGCGTTCTAGGCAGTTTCATGCTTTATACCTTATTTAATACTTACAAGGAGCTTGACTTTATTATCTGATTTCAGGTAGAAGGAAATCGAGGAAAAGAGGGTCAATACCTTCCCACGTTCCCACAGCTCTGAGGTGGGGAAACATGGAAGGGGGCTTAGACGATCTGACCTTTCATGATCCCACTGTAATGTCATTACAGCCAAGGCCGTTACACAAAAGCAGTTTCAAAAGGGCAGACCTCAGTGAAGAGGTCTGGTGTGGGCCGTCTGAGTATCTGACTTTTCCTGAAACTACATTTTTGGAAGAGCTAGACCAGTGCTCATTACTCTTGCTTAAGGTCTGGGAACTTTTTGAGTGGCAAAGCTAATGGATTCTACTGACAAGCAACTGAAGGCACCCCAAACTTTACAAATTAATTTTAGGGAAAAACTCAAATGTGAGCCCCCCCTCACCCCATTAAAAAACCCCTGTTCTGGAGAGGAAGGAGTGAGCAGAATGTGCAGTCTCAGTCACTGCAGCATGGCCAGAAACTCTCAGCCCTGGTAGCCTTACTTTGAGAGAAACGTGAATGCAATTCAGAGTATGCACGTACCAGTCGTGTTTACAGTAGTGATTATGGTTATTGTTGTCCGCAGCAGTTTCCTAACCGTGCTCCCAGCTTCCATGCTCGCTCCCTCCATTCTCTGCGCTCCCCTGAGCCACAGGAGGATCCCTTTGCACACGTAAACCTGAACTTGCCACTCCTTAGCCTGACACCCTCCAAGGGCTGCATGTCCCAGTGAGAACAAAATCCCAGCTCTTCACCATCACGTGTGATCTTGGACCATGTTGGATCTCCAACCTCATTGCCTATCATTCTCCCCTCTTCTCACTCTGCTCCATCCCCAATGTGTCCCTTGTTGTTGGAACCCACCTCAAAGCCTTGGGAGTTGGATCTCTTGTCATTCTTTACTGCACCCCCCTGCCCCGCCCCCTGCCATTATCCACTTATTACCACCCTGCATTGAAGTTTCTGTGAATGGGTTGCTGTGACTAATGTCGGTCTTTCCTTCCACCACCTCCTTGGAATACAGTAGGACAACCACTTGTCTATTTGGGTCCTGCTCTGTCCTGACCCTCTGAAATGTGCCTGGCACACATAGGTGCTCAGTGATTATTGGTGAACAGAAGGAAAGGAAGAGCAGGGAGAAATTAGTTGTTTTTTATAATCAGGATTCCTGAACACTGTTTTAGACACGTCTGTGTACCCAACCTTGATGGCATCATGGGGTAGATGGGCTTTACCCGTAACACTTAAAGACAAGGAAAGTTGTGTGTCCAACACCAGGGAACATCAAAAACAGAAAGTGGCAGCGATTTCCCCAAACATCCCACTAACTGCTCAAGGGAAGGCAGAAAAGTGACAACACATGGCTGGAAGGCATAACACCAACAGGACAGGGCCAGGTTCGTGGACCCTGCTGGCACGACAGAATGGGCTCCTATGGGGTTGCCCAGCCTGGCACCAGACCCTGTGCATCCCCATCTAATTAAGAAGGCCCCAGAGAAGAAGCAGGCAAGGGAACTGAAGCACCAAGCACTGTAAACAGCATCTGCAGCAGGAGAGGGCAGGGCCCAGCTGGGCTGCTCAGAGCCGCATGGGCCTGAATTAAATTACCAGACACACACTGCTGCAGGCGGGGAGCTCCCGGGCCCTCCGCCCACACACAGCGCGGGCTCTGCGGGAGGCTGACACTGCGGATGTGAACTGAGCAGTCCCCAGCCCTCCCACAGCCCTGAGCTCCCTTCTTCTTCTCCCTTTATTCTTTTGTAAACATGACAGGCAAGACAGATACTCCCCCACAAGAACAGTAACAGATAACTTACATGTGCACAACCCTTTACAGTCTACATCCCACACCATTAGCTCATCTCTTTTAACTACTCAACCGGCATGTATTGAGAACTTCCTATAGGCCAGAAACATTCTAAGTGCTAGGGACAGAGTGAGTGTGAACAGATCTCAAGTTCCATCTTTCTTGGAGCTTATTTCTACTTTGGAAGGGGTAACACTGTGTGTGTGTGTGTGTGTGTGTGTGTGTGTGTGTGTAATATATGTATCTATGTGTGCGTGTGTATAATGTGTATATATATATATATATATATATATATAATACACACACACACCTATATAATATATAGTATATGTTGTGCACATACCAATATATATTATACACACACCTAGATATACATTATGCACACACACCTATAAATGTTTTCGTGTGTGTGTGTGTATCTGAAAGATATATACAGTTGATTCTTGAACAATACAGAGGTTTGGGTTAACCCTATGCATAGCTGAAAATCTGCACATAGCTTTTGACTCCCCCAAAACTTAAGTACTAATAGATTACTGTTGGTGACCAGAAGCCTTGCTGATACACAAAAATTTAACACATATTTTGTATGTTATATGTATTATACACCATATTCATGCAATAAAATAAAGAAAATCTTGAGAAAATCATAAGGAAGAAAAAATATGTTTACTGCATGTATTTTTTAAAATCTACATCTAAGTGGACCCATGTAGTTCAAAACATCTTATTCAAGGATCAACTCTATATTTTGTGCATGTAAAATATCACACATATAGTAAATATTGTTTGCATATATAATGAGCTGGAGAAGAGATAAGTGAGCCAGCATATTACCACTTCCATCTTCATTGCAATGGAGCAGAGTTGCCCAGAGATAAAATGGACCACACAGGATGAGATGCCATCCTAACACGAGACCCATGGTTTGTAACCATAGGAAAGAGACCAGGGAGCTTCTCCTTGCTCCTCAAAGGAAGTCTCTCACCTTCCTCTTCTCAGATGCTTCCCCTTCTTGTACCTCTCTGTTGCCCTGTCTCTCCCCTTTCCCTCAATAAATCAAAGGCAACAGAAGGACATCAGGGGTGCCCCCGCAACTTGTTGCGTCCCAGGCTTGCTGGGCCAGGGCAGTGGCAGGGCCTGTCTTATTCTCTTACATCCCCGACTCCAGGTTTCCCTTCCTACCTCACTATAGATGTCATTCATTCACAGATTTGTTGAAAATCAGTGTTTAGGGACTCATCTGACTCCCTCCTCCATTTGTTTTGCCATCTCCTTACCTGAGACTCGTCCTTCCTCTCTACCCTTCCTCCTAAGATTCTAGGATAGAGGAGGTGAATGTTCTCCCAGAGGTCACTGTGTCTCCTTTGACAGATGGGGAAGTGGGGTCCACTGCAGGGTGCCTAAGTCAAATCAAATGGCATGTCTGGGGAAAGTCTTTGAAGGAAACGCCGAGAGGCCCATTCCCAGACATACTGTGGCACCTACCACTGGAACATGCTGGCTCCTCACCTCTCATTGGATTGTGGCAGTGGTTTCCCAAGGGCCTCCCTGCCCTTACTCTAATCTACACTTATGCTGCCACTCTAATAATTTTGCTGGGAAGAAAAATATCAAGGTATGGCATGCCTTCCCTAAAGTTTTCAGTAGCTGCCCAGTGGTACTGATAAAGTTCAAGGCTTCTGTGGCCTGGCCACTGTCTTTCTCTTCCTTCTGCTTTTCCTCTGCCTGTCTCCTTGCTCTAGCCACACTGGACTTCTTGCAATCCCTAGAATATATCATTCTTTCTTGCATGCCCCAGGGCCTTTGCACATCTCTACCCTTTGTCACTTGGGTTAATTGGTGAACTTCTTATTGTCAAGATTCAGGTCACATGTCACCCCTTGAGGGTGCCTTCCTGGCATCCTAGGCACATTTAAATACTACTTTCTGTGTGCTCCTAGAATACCTGTTCATATCCATACTCCAACACCTTCCCAGCAATAATTTATGGACTACGCACCAAGCAGTGTTCTAAACATCTTACAAAGAATACCTCACTTACTCTCCAGAGATTTTTAATCTGGGTATGCTCATATACCTATTTCAGAGATGGGGAAACTGAGACGCAGGAAGTCTGAATAAAACTTGTCCCAGGTCACAGAACTGGTAATGTCACAGCTAAGATTTTACACTGGCCACACTCTCAAATATATGTCATCCTGCTGTGAGTACCTGTTCACCAAAACCTCTCCCCCACATCTTGAACCTGCCAACGACGTCAGTCCCCCAAAACCGCAGCACTTGGCACAGTGACTCAAGCTTGTGCATGGAGTGTGCAGTTTGGGCATGGTCATTGGATGAATGAGAGTTGCTTCTCTCCCGCTGTTTTGTCTTCAGAGCGTGCTAGAGGGCTAGCTATGTGTAGTAGAGATAGCCAGCTAGCTAGTGTAGTCCACAGACTCTGCAGTGAGACAGAGAGAGGGACACAGGCCCCAGCCCCAGTCCCGAGTCCCGTTTTTACTGGTCAGTAAAATGGGGTTCAGGATGACACCACATAAAAGAAGCAGGAGGATGAAATAAAGGAATGCGGAAACAATACAGAGCACAGTGCCTGGAGCTCAACAGATGGCAGGTGCTCAGTAAGTGTCTGTCATGACGGCCAGTATCACTCACTGTTTTCCTTCTCTTGCCAGTTTCTCTCTCTCCCCATGTCTCACCTTAATTAAGAGGCAGGCGCTCCCAGCAGGACTCATTTGGGGCCTGGGAAGGCTGAGAGGGGAGCGTGGCTGCTCTGGCCCACTAAGCCCAGCACCCTCTTTCCTCACATCACACGGCCACCTCCCAGCTGTGAAATAAGAGTCCCTGCTCGACTGGGCCCAGAGCTGTCAAGGGCCTGCCAATTTCACAGTTCACAAGACTGCTGTTCCCCCTGATTAATGGGGTGCCAGCCACCATGGGTAGGGCCGTGACACCAGTCACATGGGGCTCTCCCCATCACTCCCCCCTCAACCCTGCCATGCTTCCTGAGGAGGAGAGAGCAGGCTAGCCTCATGCATATTTATGCAGGGAGAGTAATGATTTTGTACTGCATGCCTTCAAAAAAAATAAATAAGACTTCACCTAAGTCCATGCGTTTTGCTCTGTGAACTCAGCACGCCCCAGGGAAGAAAACCACATATGTACACAGATAAGAAAAAACCAGGACACTGTATACCACTGATCTGGGCTGAGTGTTCTCGTGCCAAGGATGACCCAGGGAACACAGGAGATAGTAAACTCTGGAGCGTGGATGCGGCTATTCTGAAATTAATCCAGTTCTACCCTGTAAGTAAGCCCAGGGGAATTAGAACAGAGAAGGTCCCAACTCAGCTGGGCGTGTGCAGCCTGCCCCGTCACCTCCTAAATTGTCACCTCCTAAATCGCTGTCCTCCATCTTCACCGATCGTCAGCTCAGACACAGAGGCTCTCCCTTCCCTCGAAAAGCAAACCGGGATCAGCTCCTATGATATTCCTCCTAGTGGGGCTGGAAGAAATGCTTTCGTCTCAGGCAGAACTGACCCCTCCCGTCCCAGATCTGTAACCTCCAGGAAATCAGCTTGCTGTGCCTCAGTTTCCCCATCCATGGACAAGGAATGCTCTGGCCCAGTCCCCTTCACTATTTTCTGGTCATACTGGCCTTCTGGGTCACCGAACAAGCCAAGCTTTTTCTTTGTAAAAATTGCATCCTCTGTTCTTCAGTCTTCATTGGGCCAAACGCTACATGCCCTTTTGAGTTCAGCATACACCTTCCTTCCTCAGAAAGACCTTCCTGGACATCCAAGCATCCCGTTTCCTCTCGCAGAGCACTCAGGGCATTTCCTTCCCAGCAACACTGTGTCCGTTAAATTAGTAATTGTGTGAAAATTGGGTTAGTGTCTCAAGTCTGTCTTTCCACTACAGGGTGACATCTCTGAGGGCAGGGGTCATGCTGGTCACTTTCACTGCTCTGTCCTTATGAGAGTTTGGGGAAGGAAGGAAGGAAGGAAGGAAGGAAGGAAGGAAGGAAGGAAGGAAGGTAGGTCTGAGTCACTGTGAGAATTAGATGAAGTAGCATCGAAAGTGCCTGATCTATTTGCAGAGAATTCCCACCACACAATTACTAACGTCGACTGAGCCTTTCCTTTGTAAAAAGCGCTCTGATCCCTGTGATAGGTCTTAACTCATTTAGTCCAACAAACTCAGGGATGCACGCTCTGATTTCCCCCCTTTTAGAGATAAGGACAGTGAGAGAAAAGGCCATTTATTCATTTGTCCAAGGTTATACACGGCTAGTAAACGTCAGAAAATATCAGGAGTTAACAGGGATAGCCCAGCCCAAAAGCCCACATGTCTAAGCGCCATGCTATAGAGAGATGTTAGTTTCATCCCTTCATCTTCCCTCGTGGATTTTTCTTGCCCTTCAATACCCTGGTTGAAGGCTCTCTGCCCACATTTGCCAGCCCCACTCTCTTACTTCGGGAAACTCACATCCCCTTTCCCCAAAGCCATGCATAGAGCAATGAAGGTTACAAAATCTAGCCCTTGAGATCAGAACATCCTCTACCACCCTCTGGCCCTTTTATAGGAGGGGAAAACCTCATTGTCTAAGGATGTGAGGAAAGTCCCCTCTTTTACTTTCCTCCTTATTTCTTATGGGACAAGGAATATTTCTTACAGTGCAGAAATTGTTTTTTTTTTTTTGGTAAAATCCTACAGAGAGACACTCAGACCCCAGGACCAAAGCCACCCACACCCAGGAGCACTCTTAGAAAACCCATGTCACCTCGCTCCTCAGACACTGACAAGTGGAGAGCTGCATAAGAGCATAGAAATCTCATAGAGCACCTGACCGCGCCTGAGCAGTCAGGCTCCAGTTCAGGAAGGAGAGGACTCTACGTGGCACGCTGACGGCTGAGCCCAGGCTCCCTCATTCCTCCTCTGCACCCTCCTCTCTGTCTCCCACTGCTTTCTGTTCCCCACAGGAGAGCCATGGTGACTGCCAAGGACACAGCTGGCTGGGACAGAGTGGTGCTGAGCTGCCTGTGTGTCCACTGGGCAGCTCTCCTGGGGTGATGAACAGCGCCAATCAAGCTGCACTGAACAGAATCATAATGAAGTGGATGCATCTGGTCTCCAAAGGCTTCATTCCCAAGGGAAATGATGAGGAAGTGATCTCTCTCTCTGATGACCTCATTGGGCCACTTACAGGACAATCCTGGAGCCAGGAGGCTATAAAAAGAGGCTTGAGACTGGCGCCTGAACTGTATTAGCCTGGTTAGAAGGCTGGTTGCCGGTGCCCTTTTTTGCCTTTGGCATCATTTCTGTACAAGGAGGTATGAGGAGATAAGGGCTTGCATGAGTGACATTCTTCCTCTATTACTCTTAAAGACCTGGTTTTTCTAATAAGTTCTCTCCCATGCGCGTACACACACACACACACACACACACACACACCCCATTAGTCATGCCAGCTAGGCATATGGCACTGTGTTCTGGCTCAGCTCCCACTGGTCCCATGAATATGAATAGTCACAGCCCCAGAATTCTGGTGAAAGGGGTACAAACTGAAGAGGGAAATAGTTTAGACCTGCAAAGATAGAGGCTCAGTAAGGGGATATGATTTTCCCAAGATCATCAATATTTATGGCAGGTACCCTCTGCTCCAGGCTCTTCATATATTATTAAATTTCATTCTCAAACCAACCCCAGGAGTCTGACATTATTATTAAACCAGTTTCATAGATGAGGAATCAGAGATTTAAATAGATGAGTTAACTGATCCAAGATTGAAGTGCTATATAGGTACAGGATTCATACCCAAGTCTGCCCCATTCCAAACTGTAGCTTGCCATCTCCCAGAATGCCCTGCTGTCATAGTTTTGCTTGGGTTTCTGGACTAGTATATCTTTAAACATTTTTGTAAGTTAAAAGTTGGTTAAATGCCACCCTCTTTTACGTGCCCAGGTGGGGTGCCAGATAGGAAGGAATCCTGTGGTGAATGCTTCTGTAAAATAAAGAATGATTTAGGAAAATAATCTGTCTTTCTCTAATTTATCTCCTTGCTAAACTGAGCTATTCACAAACCAGGTTCTTTTAGGCAAGGCACTCCAGTCCTGCCTCAGAAGGTGGACTCCCCACCGTGCTGGACAGGATGTGAGGCTTTGAGGGTTTGCCATGCCCACAGATGCCTGTGTTATGAACAGTAGCTGGAGGTGCTTCAGAACCCAGAGGGGGCCTTGCTCAGTACTCGGAGACTCCACCATCCAGCAACACGGGTGGAGCCAGAGCTCTACGTCTGAGCCAAGGAGGACGGCCCCAGATTAGCTTAGAGATGATGACGTGGCCTATTGTGAGGATTTGCCCATGGTGAATATGACAAATGTCCTCATGGAATGTTTGAATAAGAAACACAAGAAGACAGTCTGAGATGGAGAGAGAATATCTTCTGAGGAGCAGAGAAGAGCCAGGACCAGAAGCTGTGAGGGGGCAGGAGCCAGGTTAAGAGATAAAATAGAGGTAATTTCTTGATGAGGGGGGCAAGAGAAGAGAGGAGAGAGAGACACCGATTCATGAATTTATCAGAGCTACAGCCTAGCAACAGCTCTTTTTCCATGAATCTGCGATTGTTTTTTGATCAGCCCTGGTCCCCGTGTTCTCCAACAGTAAAGGTAACAGAGTGTTGGTGAACAGGGAGCATGTCAAGGTCATGCAGCCCTGGGTACAAATCCTGGCTTTAACACAAAGCATGTGCCTGGTCCTAGGCAAGCTACTTGAGTTCTCCCAGCTACGGCTTCCTCATTTGAAAAAGAGAACAATTACAGGTCCTGACAATACCTTTTTCTTTTTTGAGGATTAAATGTGTCAATACTTATCAAGTGCTAATATGGAACTCAGCCCATACAGACTAGCTAATGTTACCCCTATTGCAACTAAAATTAAATCCTCATCAACGGAACCAGTCTGCTCTTTGAAACCTGGACAAGCTGATTGAAAACACTCAATGTCAGTCATTCACTGAGTCATTTACTCATTCAATTTGTCCATTCATTCACAAAGTATTTATTTGTTGTCTTCTCTGTGCCAGGCAATGTCTTAAACAATACGGAACAAAACAGACGAAATATATAAGAGGGACAGACAGATACACAAAAGTGTACAGTGGGTCAAATGGTGGGAAAGGCTATGAAGAAAAAAAAAGAGGGAAGAAAAAAATAGAGTGTGATGTGTGTGCACGTGATTGTGCATATTGTGCTGTTTGTTAGGGGGTGGCCAGGATGACCCCAATGACAAGGGGACTTATGAGGAAAGACCTGGAGAGAGAGAAGGAATAAGCCAAGTAGGTATCTGGGGAAAGAGCTGTTCAGAAGGCCCTGAGGTAACTCCCTCCAAACAGATCCTTACAGATGTTGCTTTAAAAAAAAGCAATGCAACAATAACTTCACCATCCCATGTTTGTGTAGTGTACCAGTTTACAGAGAAAGCATTCACTTCCATAATAGTTTGATTGTCCCACCTTTTTTTTTTTTACATTCTTACCTAAGGATATTTTTTCATTGTTTTGAGAGAGAGAGAAAGAGAAAGAGAAACATTGATGTGAGAGAGAAACATCAATTGATTAGCTTCTTGTACATGCCCCAACAGGGGATTGAACCCACAACCTGGGCATGTGCCCTGACTGGGAACCAAACCTGCAACCTTTCGGTCAATGGGACAATGCTCCAATCAACTGAGCCACCGGGCCAGGGCAGTGGTCCCACATTCTTATGAAACTGGCATCTCCATTTCACCAATGTGAGAAGTAAACCCTGGCAATATTGATATTTGGAGTAATTCTTTACTGTGAGGGGCTGTCCTGGGCACTGCAGAGTATTTTGCAGCATTCTACCTCTGCCCACTAAATGCCAGAAGCACCTCCCGCCCTCCCCAGCCATGACAAACAAAAATGCCTCCAGTAAAACGGGGACAGGGGAAATGACAAAATCACCACTAGCTGAGAACCCCTGGTTTAGAAAAAAGGAGTGACTGGTCTAAGACCTCAAAATGAGTGGGCAGGTCAGGTTAAATTCTAACCCAGATCTCCTAGTCAAAAGAAGTAAGTTTAGGCCATCTTCCTTTCCATAGCATGCAGAGTCTTCTGAAGTCAGCCTGTGTATAGTAATACAGTCTGGGCACCATACAGTATATTGGGGGCATACAAAAGTAGAGGTGAAGAGGAACTGTGGGCAGTCTTCCCCACTTTCCTCACCACTGGTCTCTAAGCCAGTACAGAAAGCCAAGCCAAGGGAGGAAAATGCCTACTTCCCCATCCCAGTGTCATTGCAAGAAACTCAACGGCCAGGAACTCTTCAGAAACACAACTCTTGTCCTAGAAGGGATGCACACCACCTAACTCAGAAAGGCTCCTGGCCAAGGTTCATGGGTGCTTTCTTCAACATTCACTCCACACATGAAGACACATGCACAGAAGACAGCGAACAACCTGTTTAAGGTAGCATAGCTTCAAGATGCAGAGAAAAAAGGTCATGCGGTAAATGCCCAACTTGGAAATGCCAAGGAGCAGTGATTCTATGGGCCACATACGAGGTCAGCCACATCTTAAGAGCTGCACAGGAGCCAGGTACCTGGTGGGCATCTTCTGTTCACACGCAGGTCTTTGGCCTCTCTGGCCACATTCAGTGGGCAGCATTGCACTTGCATGTGACTGAGCATCTGTGGAAGCCCTTCCCCAAGAAGCCTGGAGCCCAGAGCTGGCCCTCAAGGCTCACATCCTGCTTCCTACTCCCCGTGTCCTCCCTGCCCCACACCTGAGACAGTGGGGAAAAAGATCTTGTCTGCCAGACATCCAAACCTTCACAGATAGTAGCCCTCCTCCTGCTGAGCAATGCCTGACAGAGGAGACTAAAATCATGGGGCCGTGAGAAAAGAAAACTAACCGGGTTGGCAAGAGCTAGCTCAGCAGAGAGACTATCCATCCGACTCTCCTACAGGAGTCAAGCAAGAGCCCTTCCAGTCAGGAATTCATTCATTCATTCATCCCATACATATTTAGTAATCTCCTGTAACGTGTTAGAATCAAGATAGCCACCCAGGAACTGGATGGAAAAAAGCCCCGCTTCAGAAGGGGGCAGGGGTAGAAATGCCAAGATGACATTGGCTGGAAAGTTAGATAGTTCATATCAGAGCCACCATCTCCACCACCTCCATCCCCTAAGGCACACAAATACCTAGTATTAATTTGCTGTGCTACCTCAGATAAACTCTTTCCCCTCTCTGGGCCTCTATTTGCTGAGTACAATAAGCATTTCAGACAAATAATAATGATGGCGTTTGTTCATTAAGTCAAAGCACTGTGCTAAATATTTTATGTAATCTCCTTTAATTCTCACAAGAATCCTGCAAAAAGTAATCCCATTTTAGCAATGAGGAGACTGAATCTCAGAGACGGTAGTGAGTTGCTCCAGTTTTCACACCTTGTAAATTGCAGAAGTGAGACTTGACCCTGATGTGTCTGATTTGAGAGCTGGGCTTCTTTCAGCTCTGCTGCCAAAGTTCTCAGAGTTCTCTTGTCTCATCTGCTGCCTCTCTCTGGCTGGAAACACAAAACTCAGGAAGTTGGAAAGAAGAGAGAATGATGTCTTCTTCTGCCACCAACCTGGGCATCCCTTCTCGTTGTACCACTAGGGGTAGACATTCATGTGTTCTAGACGATCCTAGAGATCATAATGTCCTCCCATCTTGATACTAAGTAGGAGGTGGATTTAATGCTCATACGGGCTTCTCCGCTCCAACTGCTCAGACGGCCAGGGCTGCCTCAATCCCTCCTTCCTCTGGGAGAGCACCTGAGTCTGAGATCCCACAGGGACCAGGGAAGACTTAGGTTAAGGTGGCATCTGTATTGAAATGGAGGGAGCAGCCCTTCCAAAGGAGGGGCCACCATGAGGGTCTGCCAAGTGCTGGAAGACCTAGGGTTTCCAGGTCCTCCAATAATCAAGTGAGATAGAAATGGGGATTGGGATGTGGAACTTCCTGGTTTATAAATACTGACAAGCCTATTGAAAAATGTAAAATGTACTCCTAACGCAAGCTAAACAAACATAGCTAGGGGCTAATTTCTACCTGTAAGATTCCAGAGTGTAACCCTATTCCCTGGTCTCCCCAGCTTCTTCCCTTCTGAACGTCACTCCATGCCTAAGCCCCTCCTTCACATTTGGCCCTATTTGCTTACCACCTTTGTAAAATATCACTTCTCTATTTTCCAGTGGTTTCTCTTCTCACTCACAGCAAAAGTCAATATCCTCACCTACCAGGCCCCACGTGACCTTCTTTTCAATGTCCCTGTGACCCAGTTTATTCCACTGCCTCTTCTTCATACTGCCTCTTCCTGCTCCTTAAAGGATGCCAGTACACCGAGACCCCAGAGCCTTTGCACTTGCTCTTCCCTCTGCCTGAAACACTTTCCTCAAATATTTAAATGTGCACACTGGTCCTCAAATACTACACCAGGGAGGCCTTTCCTGAGAGTCCTTATTCCCTTCCTTGATTTCTACGTCACTGTAATTCTCATGCTTTGATATTATATCTATATAACTCATTACATAATTATATATTATTTATTCTAGATTTATAAAATATTTACTTTTTATTTAATTATATCTTTTTATGTAAATTTTTCTTGTTCATTTGTTTATGATCTTTTCCCACTAGCAAGTAAGCTCGACAGAAATAGACTTATAAATATTTTATTCACTGCTTTGTCCTCAGTGACCTCAGTAGTGCCTGATACATAGTAGACGTTTAATTAAAGGTTATTAAATTAATAAATTAAAAATAAATTAAAAAATATTTTCTTATTTAACAAATATTTACCCAGAGTTCCTCAAGCAGGAATGTTAAATTAAACATATGTAAGGAATTTTGAAACGTTGAGACCATTTGACCCAATAATTCTACTCTTGGGAATATAGCCTCAGGAAATAATACAGAATGGCCAAAAACAAATTTAAGCCCCAAAATGTTTGTTGCTGATGAAAACAAAATAGCAGGAAAAAAGGGGGGGAAGCAACTGAAACATACATCAATAAATAAAGTATGAGGTAGTTAAAAATAATAAACATATTGAAATACTTACGAAATACTATTCATTAAAAATAAAAAATAATATTTTTATTTCAGTATTTTAAAGAAGAGGAAAAATTGGTTAAAAGTTACTGTGACTATTGGATTAGGTATTCTGAAAAATACTACTTTATACTTTATTTTTAAGTTTTCTACAGTGATCATACACTTTCGTAATTTGGAAGTATGAGGAAAAATAAAGGCCAAGCATCACTGTGAGTGAGGATGGGGGTTTCTTGCATTCCTGAGGCGGATGAGGCTATGGAAGCCAGAGGCAAGCTGCTTGCCTGTGGGAGGCATGAGGCTGAGCTGCCAGGGCTCTGTGCCACCAGCAGGCCCCCACTGGGTGATTTCCAGCCATTTCAAGGGCGGCCAGGACAGGAGGTACAGAGTCCCTGACTGCTGGGAAATTGTGCCGGCTTGATCAATCAGGGAACAGTGTCTTCAGCCTCTGACATTTATCAAGCCTCCTTCTCCCTCACCTGTCAGTGTGCGGGGGGTAGGGGAGCGCCTTGCCTGACACAGTCTAATCAAGTCAGAATGCCCCGAGGATCCCTGGAGACAGAGGAAGGGGCTCTGTGGGCGCTGGGAGAATGGGGAGATAAGGAGAAGATCATAAGAGAGGAGGAAAAGAGCGAATGTTCAAGAGAATGTCCGTTTGTTTTGCTATCGTGGCAATTAATGCTGGGAAGTGACATTTTAAGGGGCTCTGGCGACAGCTTTGGTGACATTCCTGTTTGTGATTCCATGACAAATCTCTGTCTATATCTTATTTTAGAGAGTGTGAAGACAGCTCAGAGCATGGCTGTCTGGGGACGCTGAGCTTCTGTCTGTTGGAAGCTCAGCTCCCTCTGGCTTCGCCAAGCCTGGGCGTTTAGGCCCTAGGGCCAATGTCCAAATCCTAGAAATCAAAGCCAAAAAGCTTCGCTGCAGAGTTAGGGTCTGGTCTTCCACTACGCAGTATGGTTAAATGGGGCAAAAATGAACTTCCTTCTTTCCATTCCACCAGTGATTAGTTGGAGTTAATAAAAAAAAACAAAAACAAGCAAACAAACAAAACACTTCTCAATTCTGAATCTTTTCCAGGCAGGCTAGTTCTAAGGAACCTACTTTTTCAATCACAGATTTTTATCCCTCTTTGTTTTCCAAGAAGTACTAAGAAGAAAATGGAGTGGAAACA
Source organism: Macrotus californicus (assembly GCA_007922815.1). Lineage (NCBI taxonomy): Eukaryota > Metazoa > Chordata > Mammalia > Chiroptera > Phyllostomidae > Macrotus > Macrotus californicus. The sequence goes on from VMDR010000514.1 coordinate 16,120, forward strand.
GATTAAATTCAAGTTTTACAATCTGAGAATTAGAAGGGATTACTTAAACGGTGTCTAATCTCCAACCCTGCTACACCATCCCTGACAAATGGCTCCCTAATCTTGTTTTAATATTTTCAAAGACAAAGAGTTTATGATCTTTAAAATTAAGAAGGGGAGGGCAATGTAGATGTAACAGGTTGTTTGCCAAATTATACTCAGGATTACGCAGGGATAAATATAATGTGACAAAACAAAGAGAGTAGTGGACTTGAACTCTAGAAATACAAGTTTCAATAGAGCCTCACCACACTCTCTGTATTGCGGAGTGAGCGATTTAATTTCTGAGCCCAAACAAAGCTCCTTGTTTCTCAAGAAAAGGTTCAGTAGCACACAGAGTTTATCATACACATTTATGAAGCCATTCTATAAATGTTAAAGGGCTGTATAAAATAAAGCAGCTATTACTGTTTTATACCCCCTCCAAACTGTGAGCTTCTAAGGAGGAAACTATTTCTCATCTGGCTTTGTATCTTCTGCATTAAACACAATGTCTTGCACACAGTAGGTGTTCACTAATCATCTCTTGAAAAAAAGGGAGTGAATGAGTGAATTCGTGACTGAGTAGTGAGGGAGAGGTGTACCCAAAGAGAAGATGCAGGAACTAAAATTCGTACATCTCTGCAGGAACGGTGGGTGGGTGGACATGAAGAGGAGACGGAAGGCACCAAACGGGCTCTGGGAGGTTGCACAATGCAGACTTCAAAGAGTGCTCTGAACAAGAAGTGGGAATAGGGACATCAGGGCACTTTGGTGTAAGAAAGTCACATAGAAATTTATTTTCTTTTTAAGCTGGACAGTCTATTTTTTCAAAAATAACCTTATGTGGAACCCCAATATGTGAAACAGTTTAAAGCAGTCCTGCTCCAGTTAAGACAACCCTGCCCCATCTGCTCTCCTCTTGTCCCCAGATAGCCCAGGCAGTACCGTCAAGGCTCTGTCTGAATGGGAGCTGTCAAGAACCTGCACCTGGGGCTCCAGGACAAGTGGGAACAAGGGGGCCTTGAGGTGGAGCCTGAAGGATATGAGGATTCCTGAGCAGGGAGCAGAGAGGAAGAACTCCAGTGTGGGGCGATGGGGGGAAGTATGGGGTAGAAGAAAGAACGTCCAAGGAAAGAAGATAGAGGAGAGACAAAGGGTCCTCTGGGAGGGCAGGGTCAGCAGTTTTAAGAGAAAGTATGGAGGAAAGATACCAAATGGTTGGCTACAGAGGCAGTGTGGGTAAGACATATGGCTGTCACGTGGGCCTTGCCTGTCTCAAGCACCGCTCTGAGCTCCTCCATGAGCCCCTTATTTTCAGTGCCTTGGATTACCTCTGTCCTACAGATCTCTGGGCAAGGAGCACCCCCAGGACAGTAGCACAGACCCAGTGATCCGGGGATCTGTCCCCCCATAGATCTCCCAGCACAATATAGCCTCTCTGAGGCTAGAAAGGTCTTTGAAATTCAGGTTATGACCCACTCATAAACTGTGAAATCAATTCAGTGGCTCATACCAGCATTTAAAAGGCGACATAAAAAGAATAGAAAATGTCAGAGCATGCCACATGTAATAAGGGTAAGTATTCTGCAAAACTTATTTTAGAGATATGCACACACACACATTCGCATGCATATATATGTGGCCACAGTGCAAAATATATTTCTCATTGTGATTGGTGTTCAACATTTTTGATAAAAGCAGCTCTAAGAGACTTAGCTTGCCAGCATCTAAGGCCATGTCTTACATCTCCTGATCAAACAAATGGACAGGATTAATGCATGTTATCCTCAGTACATGCTTGGGTTTGGGAATTAGGAAAAGCTGGGTTCAAGTTATGGTTCCATTACTTTTAGTTGCATTGAGATGACCTCGAAATTTTGATAATTTATTCCTTATGGGAGGAATAAATTGGGATGGGAAGATTCAACAGATCATTAATTTCAAAATACTAAATAAGGTTTGTACAGTTCAGAAAAAGGGTAAGTTTTCTATGCAGAGGTTACCAACCTGTGGGAAGACTCTAAGACATGTATTTATCCATCCAACATTCATTTATCCATTCCTCCATCTGCTAACCCAACATATTTTGTTAATCCTCACCCAATATAGGTTTATTGATTTTTGAGAGAGAGAGAGAGAAAGAGAGAGAGAGAGAGACATCAATGTGAAAGAGAAACATTGACTGGTTGTCTCCTGTACATGCCCTGACTGGGGATCAAACCTGCAACCTTTTGGTGCACAGGATGATGCTACAACCAACTGAGCCACCCAGCCAAGGCCTAATTCAACACATATTTTAACACCTATTATGTGCCAGTCACTGTATTGGGCACGTAACAAACCCAACAGACCTGGTACCTAATCTCACGGAACTAAGTCTAGTAAGAATATTAAAATATGTGATAAATACAATAAAGAGTGCTACTATGGAAACAAACAGGAGAGTTGATAGATAACAAAAGAGGGGAATTCATGGAGAGAAAAACTTTATCTGATGAGGTAGGATTCAAACTAAGACCACAATAATGAGGACTCAGCCAAGGCAGATAGGGGAAGGAAAGAGAAGAATTTGTCCAAGCAAAGATAATCATGGCATACTCAAAGGGCCTGTGGAGGAAGAGCCACAGCAAGCTTAAAAAACAGAAAGAAGTCCATTGTGGCTGGAGCCTTGTGGGTGAGGCTCAAGAGCAGTGAGAACTCTGGAAGAACTTCAGGCGGAAGACTGCTGTAACCAGAGGGATCGTAACAGAGCGGCTGCTGTGTGCAGAATGAATGAGGAGGAGATGCAAGCAAGCCGGAAGGTATGTGAAGATGAGTGCTGGGGAGACATCAGGAAGATGGATGTGGCTTGAAGAGGGGATGGATGGGCATGGGTGGAGGCGAGGGGGTTGCAAACTTAGGCTAGAGCCTCTGTGTGAAGATGTTTAAATACCAAGATAAGGCACTGAATGAGGGGTTGACAAGAAAGAGCTCTGAAATTTTAGAAAGCACTGTACAAGGATGACATTCACATGGCCTTCACAAGGGCTGTCAGAAGGGTGAGTTAATAAGCACCTTCTCAGTTCTCTGTCACCCCAGAGTGCTTTATTGATGCTGCACATGAGTTCCCTGTACCCTTGGGGACCACTCAAAACACTCCAAGAAATGGGGATCGCCCTGTCACAAAGTCCTTTCTGCCACTTGAGCTCAGAATTACCGTGTAGCAGCTTCCAGCCTCGGAGAACAGATGTTAATTACCTATTTTTCTTCCCATATTTGTGGGAAGCTCATGGTCGCTATGCTTTCGCTATCCATGAGTCTGAAGATCCTGGCGTCTTCCCAAGGATCACGAGAGTCAGTGTAGTGTAGCGTGTTCACGTCCCAGCTCAGCCCCCTACCATGAGGGCTTTCATGCTAGAGTTTACCCTGGCTCTGCCCTCTTCCAACCGTATGACCTTGGACCAGCCCTTTCAGCCTTTTTTGCTTCAGTCTTCGGCTCTGCAGAGTGGGGGCAATATTAGTGTGTAACTCAGGGTTATTGTGAGGGGTAAGTGACATAATTCGTGGAAAGTTCCCAGAACAGTGGCTATCACTAACTAGAGGTCAGCTGATGACAGCTGCATTAGCAGCAGTGACAACACTGGTTTCTTAGACAACCCTTCCATCTACCTTCCCCTCGGAGTTAATTACGAATGACTCAATGGGATCATGTGTAGGGCAGCAGTGGAGTTGTTACAGGGACTCAGTAAACATCCTTTCCTCCCCATCCTCTCAACATAGGTCCCGTTCACCCTCAGGGGTTCTAGTCTGTGATCCTGAGCAACACTGAGGGTTAGACTACTGACCCTGTGTCAGAGAGCTCATGACCCCTCCCTATCTGTCACTGGGGGCCACCACTGGTATGTGATGCCGCTTCTCTTTCCTTCTTCCACCCTAGGTCCCGAATAAAAGTAGGAGAGCAAAAACGAATCTTTATTCTGCATCACCTCACCAAAAGAATCCTGGCTCAAGGTAGTAACTATGAGGGCTGACTTTCCACAAAAAGGAGAATTTGGACTGATGTTTAACAGAAAAAAAATAAAAAGAGACACCTGCACATATAAAATGATAACAAGTATATAGATAAAAGCTAGAAGGGTCCATGGTAATATACAAATAGCCAGTGTGAAGCAGTAGTAGCTTGTTGTGCAGATCAGTGAGGCAGCCCCACCTTCAGGGTACAAGACCAGTTTTTAAAATGAATAAATACAACAGCACTTACCAAAATTACAAACGTGTAATTTGTAATTACACATGTATAATGCATGTTCTTTGATGCAGAGATTATGCTTTTAGGCATCTGCCTTACGAAAATAGTCTCACACTTTGCAAGATATATACACATATGTATGTGTATGTGTGTGTCAGTACAGGATGTTTATTGACTTATTATAACTCCAAAAAATTGAGATAATGATCAACAACTGGGGTAGTAAAGTAAATGTTGGTGCCTTTCATATACTCATATTCCGGGATCCTATACAGCTTTCAACAGGAATAAGACCAGTGTGCAGAGCTGACATGGAAGGATGCTTTTCTTACACTGCTTGGTAAACTATCAGATTACTTCAGAATGATATATGCGGCTGAGATGGCCCCATCAGTGTATACCTGTGTACACTGGAAAATGCTAGAAAAATATAAATCAAACTACTATAAAGGATTAGTCCTGTCAGTGGCACAGGATGGAGAGACAAAGTGAGACTTTAAGTTGTTGCTTTATACAGCTAGACTTTTCTTCTTTTACTTCTTTTAGTTTTTCCATCCCTTTTCCTTCCTTCCTTCCTTCCTTCCTTCCTTCCTTCCTTCCTTCCTTCCTTCCTTCCTTCCTTCCCTTTCTCCTTCCCTTCCTTCTTTCCATTATAAAGAATATGCATTTCTTTCATAATAAAAAAACAAAATTAAGAAACCATTCAGCTATCCACTCCCCTATCCCTTGATAAAGTGATAATGTGTTATTTTTGTTCCCTTGAACTTCCATGGACATGCATTTAAAGACGGATAAGGAAAATGGGAATTACAATGTACCAGGTTTCTGTTATATACCAGACACATGATTAAATTCTCACTTATAAGGTGATATCAGGAGTGATATTCACAATAGCTGAGAACTTCTAAAGCACAGGCACTAACTAGCAAGATAGGATGCCAGCCACCCTCGTCCTGCTCAGTGGGGACTTCAGGAGGGTCTTTGGGGAGGGAATAGGAATGCCAAGCACCATGAGGGCACAGGGGTAGCTCAGGGCTGTGAGCCATTTACCAACAAGCACAGAAGAACTTCAATATTCAACAAAGAGTACAACCTTGGAGATGCATATCTCCTGAATGTCAAACCTGCTTAGGATTTGGGAACCCAAGCAGCTATCACTTGGTAATGAACTTTCTCCCTCTGTTCTCCAGACTGCCCCTCAATTATTTGCAGGTCCAAGCTGAGAAGCGGGTACACAGAGCTCAAGGGTGATGAAGGCAGTTTGAATTGATAAGTAAATTCTAAGTGTGAAATGTACAGTGGCACTACCCCTGGACAAGGTACTTTCAAAGGGCTTTCGCATTCCTTCGCATGGACTGCCCAGCCTCTGAATGCCTGCCACTCTTGATAAAATGCCTGGCTGTGCCCAGGTCACCCCATAAAAGAGAGAGCTTCATGCTTCTCTCTCCAGGGCCACCTGAGGCAACAAAATACAAGTTTTCTCTGAGCTGCTACTGTTAGACTCCTGCAATCTGCCACATAATTGTCCCTCTTCTGTCCAGATATGGAAGACCAGATGCTTGGGGACCATAATGCTGCAAGAACAGCCACCAGCAGCCATGTCCCCATTGTTAGGGTGGCCAGTGTCCTACCTGGAGTCAGGAAAAGTATGCCTTCTACTTCCATCCTGCTTTGGTCTCTTCTTCTCCTGCTCTCATGGTGGCTGGGATATGGTATTGAATAACGTGCTTTGTTTGATTTTCGATTGTACTTTACTTTAAAGCCCACTCAGAGGCACACCTAACAACATAATTTTGCTCAGACCAAACAGGTGAGATGATGAAGGCCTGGATATGCCAGGTGGCTAAGAGCTCTGCCCAAGGCCTTGCAGCCCCTGAACTGAAGGGCTCAGCACAAATGAAATCTGCTCTCCTCCACTCTACTTGGCTGCCTGGCAAAGAAGGCTGGGGCTTATTTCTCACGCATCTACCACTCATTCACTCTCTTTGGATTTCTCTCTGGGGCTCCTCAACGCTAGAGTTGAGATTTCAGAAAACAAGGGCCTAGCTTTGTTATTGTTATTGCTTGAATAGAGTTCTGCTTGAAAGAAAACACAAGGGAGAGAGTACCTCACTGGGGAGAAAGGGCCAAGAGCACCTTTGCCTACTTCTCAGAGATTTGTGTTGTGAGCCCTCTGGATCCAGCACAATTCTGTCCTCTGGGCTGACTCTGTTATTCAAGACTCAGGTACACATTCCCCACCACCACCACCACGAGAGCAACACAGAGAGACTTTGCAGGCAGCTAAAATATACAGCAGTTGAAATTGCAAAACTGTGTGTGTGTTCTCTTTAAGGAGCACAGGACCTGGATGGCCCCAGCTCCCAATGAACTGGGCCATCTTCATGATGCTAGGTGGGTGGGACAGATAACTATAGCAAAGGTTCTGGTCAGGAGGCTGAGGCTGGCTGGCAGGGATCTTTCTTACCTTGGCTCTGTCGCATCCTTGCTGTGTGACGCAGAGACCCAGGAGTATTCGAGCTTCAGCTTTTGTTTACTAACCCCCATCCCTGTTTTTCTCCCAGGAGAATGACTGCAACGTCAAGGACAGAGGTTCTACTTTCCTCACCTCTACTGCAGTCTCTACCGTGGTGTCTGGCACAGTGTAACAACTTTCAAGGCAGATGGTGTGAATAACAGTAACAGAAATGTGTATTGAACACTGACTGTGTACCAAACACTTGACTGTGTTATCTAGGTTTCCGAACTGCACTGAAAGACTGAATACGGTACCATGCCCCTTCAATGGCAGAGATACATGCAACTTGCCCATGATCTCAGAGCTAGTAAGGCTGGATGGTAACCCTGATTTCTGGATCACTCTACCTCCTGGGCGCAGACTCTTTATGGCCATTTGTATGGCCTTCCAGTTTGGCTAAGGGAGGGTGGGGAAGAAGAAAGGAGGTGAAATGATCACTGTTGGTGACGTGCCTCCCTGATCCACTTTCCCACTTTGAAGACATTTGCTCCATCTGGAGCTTTGTGGAAGAGAGAGAGAGAGAGGGAGAGAGAGAGAGAGAGTGTGTGTGTGTGTGTGTGTGTGTGTGTTTTGGCAAGGGCTGGGGGGGATCATAAAAAGATGCATCTGAGAGGAAAGATCTTAGGAGCAGAGGAGAAAAATGTAGAGCTCAGAGGTCCAGGACTGGGCCAAGCGGTGAGGATCCTCTTAGCTCACGAAGAAGAGTGAGTCAGGGCCAGAACCGAGACCTTCAGATCAACCTTTCCCCCACCATTACCAACAGCACCACAAAGACAATGTGAAGAAAAAGCCAAATGGTACCTTCGTAGCATTTATCTAAAGAAAAACAGCCAAATCCCATCTATAGACAAGCTGGAGCCATAGACACGTAATAAAGACAAGGGTGAACACATCTTTGTGTGTGTACCTAAATCATTAATTGTCCTCCAACAGACTCAGTACATGGGTCATGGTAATAGCACATCTGAAGAAGAGCGAGAGGGTTTCATCACCCAAAACTCCAGCACAAGCCAGGACTGGCTGCAAAGTACACGTGTGCTCTCGGGCAGCATCAACAGAAGCACGAGAGCTTGCAGGAGGGAGGTGAGAGCCCCGCTGTGCCCTGTGCGGGGGCGTCCCCACCTTGAGGAAGCGGGATGTCGGTTCTGCTGTTACGCTCCAGGAAACACAAAATTAGACTCTCCATCTAGCGGACAGTGACCAAAATGATAAAGTGTCTGAAAAAGGCATCACGTGAGACCCGCTGAAGAAACTGGAATTAGATTCATTTCCAGAAGTTACAAGGTGCTGTTTTTTTCTGTTGTCAAATTTTCCAACACATGCCTTGGAGAACGAAGATAAGATTTACTTTCTCGGTGGATGTGCAGGGCCAGGGAAACACATTTCAACTCAATATAAGAAAAAAACTTTCTAATTGTAGTATCTGGAAATGAGATAAACTCTCTCTGAGTAGTGCGAAGGCCATCAAAGGAAGTAATCAAGAGACACCTGAGAGATATGGGACTATGTAACTTCTGATGCTCTTCAAAACTCTCATTGCAGTAACGCTGACACTCTTATTTCTCTCTTCACTAGTGAAGAACCAGAGAAGACAAACTCTGATAACCCAGTAGCAGTTGGCCATCAATCCAAACTGGCTTAGCCCAGAAGACAGTAGCAGTGTCCCAACCGCCCAGCTCCCATGCTTCTTCCAACCTCCCCCAAATGCCCCTGGAAGGTGGGGTGCAACAAGGAGGACTCACCTTTCTTCTCAAAGTCCCCTTTCTCTTCACCTGGTCGGCCCAGGCTGTCCAAGGTGTGAGTCCCTTGGCTGCCAAACTCATCCTCACGAGAGACATGATTGGCCCGCCGGGGTGGGTCCTCGTCCTCTTCATAGTCATAATCATCCAGGATGGGGGTCTCCCGAATGGGCACACCGATGACGGAATTGTGTGCCTGCAGCCGGGAGGAGCGGAAGCTTTCTCGGGCCTGGGGACCCAGCAGCACTGACGGGATGTAGTGGATCTCATGAGTGGCTTCCGTGCTCGCGCTCTTCTGGGGGACGTGACGACGCTTCTGCCAGCGCCGCTGGGCATACAGTGCCACAGTGAACACCAGCAGCAGCAGCAGCAGTGCGATGAGACCACCCTGGAGCAGGAGGGAAGGACAGCAAATGGGTCGCTGTTCTTTGGAAGAGAGTGCCAGAGGGGCTCTTCTCCTCCAGCACACTCAGCCCAGACCCCTGGGTTTGGCTCACAAAGCCTCAGGAACCACCAGGCATGGCTTGGAAGCCAGAGAGACACTGTTTCCCAGCCTGGCTTTCTCATCAATAAACTGCATGACCTTGGGCAAACAAACTGACTTCAGTCTCTGAGCCTTGCTTGTCGCATGTATGAGGAGGAGTAAGACTCCCTGCCCTTGCTTCTTCATACAGCTGCCATGAGGGGCACATGTGATGGGTGATGGTGTCGGGCAGGGCTGTGGCTTCACACTAGGGAGTGTCTGAGCCTGGACACTGCCTCCACACAGCGGAATGGCCCCAGGACGTTTGCTTATACTTTCTGAGACTTGCTTTCCCTTTTCTAGACTGAGTCCACTGAGGGCCAAAGAGATAGCCTTTCTTCCACCCTGCTGCAAATGTAAGAGCATTATTAAGTCAAACATAACTTCATTTCCTTCATTATCGGAAATGATATCTTTTCATATTCGATTCACAATAAGGGGTAGGGCTCCTTTCATCAGAAATTTAAGGGAAACTAAAGGTGTTTTTTTTTTTTAAAGAATTTATTTATTTATTTTTAGAAAGAGGGGAAGGGAGGGAGAAAGAGAGGCAAGGAAACAACGATGTAAGATAGAAATATCAACCAGTTTGCCTCTTGTATGTGCCTCGACTGGGGACTGAACCTGTAACCCAGGCATGTGCCCTGACAGGGAATCAAGCCAGCGACCTTTCGCTTTGCAGGACGATGCCCAACCAACTGAGCCACGCCAGTCCAGGCAAGTGTATTTTTCTTTAACACAACAAACTGGTAAGAATTGAATTGAGACTGCATGCCACACATTAAATTGGAACAGGCTGAAGTATTCATATTATAACATATCTTCGCCCTACATGATTCAGGAGATTCATGAGACACCCACTCTGCAAGCTCCTTTAAAGGGCTGAGGTATTTGCAAAACATGTCTGGATTTCCCACAGCACCTGTCCAGAGCTCGAGGTGGAAGGTTTGCATCCTCCTGGCTTCCTTTCATTCACCAGAAACATATCCCATGAAAGGGACAGGCCCTCTCAGTCACCCTGCTTTTCTTTGTTACACATTGTGCTTTTGTCTGGGAGACTGGAGGCTCCCTTGCTGAGTCCCTGCTGGGTGTTTTCTCGCAAGTCCACACAGCTGGAAAGGATCACCCTCTGTTGCATGGACGAGAGGCGTGAAGAAATCAAGACTCAAAGACTCAGAGACTCAGATACTGAGTAGCAGAGTGAGGTCTGAATCTCAGTCTCATTTTTTTGTGTCTGTTTGGTTCAGTGTTGCTTTTTAGCTCTAAAGCCTGTATTCTTTCAACCACACCCATGTGGCTGATTGCTTTTCCTTGACTATGATCTCATTGAAGGCAAGGACATTTCCTAATAACTACCTGTATAACATCTAACAGAGACGACAGACATTAACCCTGGATGCATCATATTGGGGTGAGGGGGAGGGAGATAAATGCTGTTCAGAATACCTGTTTAGGCCAAGAAAAACATTATTCACTGAAATGGCTCAGCTATCCTGCTGACCACATTGGAAATCTATTGTGTTATTTTTTTCAAGGCCCTCAGCTCACTAAGCTAGAATTCATCACCTCCATCGGGGGTAGGGAGTGGGTGGGTAAGTGGGCTAACAGGTGACCAGGTGGCAGGTAGGGCTAATAGCCCTGCCTTGACTTTGACCGTGAAACCCCAGGAAAGTTTCTCTGGAAGCCAGAACTTAAAAATAGATACACAAATCAAACAAAGATGTAAGCACATGTTTTTCTATGTATGTGTGTGCAACGTGTCAAAAACGCAAACTGTGTGTATAGTTTATCACCTCCGGAGCCCTAGAAAAACAGGACAGATCCTTTTTCCCTCCACAGATCACATGATTGTTCTGCGTCTAGAAAGCACAAATGACATGACATTAGTTGTCGGGTTTCTTACATTGAAGATAAGAAAGGAAGAGATGTGGGGGGTAGTGAGGCCGAGCAAGAAGGAAAGGTAATAGGAAAGGAGAGTGAAGCGAGAAAGGAGTCAGGAAAAACCCTGACACTTGGTAAAAAAAAAAAAAAATAATTGCACGCCTTCTCCTTACTATTACTTAATGTTATTTTATCTTATCTTAAAGATTTAAAGGCAGTCATCCATGACAGGGTTTAGAGTTTCTGTTGTACCAATAAAATGTGGAAAAGGTGGTTCAGAGAGGTTAAGTAACTTGCTTGAAGTCACACACCATCTGATCCTAGTTCCAACTGGTGCAAAAGGCCAGGATGTGGCAATGCAGGGATCTGAACCCAGCACTTTGCTGCACAGCCACTGGCTATTATACAGCCCAGTGGTTCACGGACACCTAGGGGTGGGAGGGGAAAGATGCTGAGGGTGCAGGAAGAGAGAGAATGTCCTGAGAAGGGAAAAGGAAAAGATTATTTTCAAATCCAGGATTCAGTGGGCACATCTGGAGGCTGCATATTCAGAGAAGCTTTTGATTTTGGTTCCCTGATACCCCTGGGGAAGCCTCCTTGACTGACTCAGCCCTCTCTCTTCTCACCTTTGGGGGTTTCACTCACTATAAGGGTCAGGCCTGGCCTGGTCCAGAGCCCTTCACCCCCAGCCTCTTGTGTACACTCCAATTATGGGTGTTTGACATTGGGATCAGATCCCAGAACCAACAATGACCTGGGAGAGATGAAGCCTAATCAAGCAGTCTACCTGCAACAATGGCCCCTCCCTGACCCATTATGTCCCCAAAACCCTCCCTCGTCACTTCTGCAGTCCTGGATCAGCTTCAAGTTTTCTCATTGTGTGATCACAAATTTCCCACTTCCCTTGTGCACCCTCAGTTTACTCATCTGTACATTGGACTGGACAATACTTGGAATAGTACAGCAAACAATTATGAGTAAAGGCTTGGGGTCAGAAAGCCTTCTTTAAAATCTCATGCTGCCAACATACAAACCGGGCGATCTTGGACAATGGACTGAATCTCTTTGAATCACGATATTCTCATTCATAAAACTGGGTCAAAAATGTCCTTACAGAGGAAGCTGAGAAGTGAGCTGGTGGTGTGGAGTGCCTGGAACGTGGTACACAGGTCACGAACTGATCCATGTGACCCCACAGGGTCAACGTGCAGATTAAACCTGAGCACTGCTTCCGCGGCTCTTACAAACTGAAGGGTGCTGCTCAAAAGCACGGGAGCACAAGAGAACCATTTGGCCATCTGTCCTGGTGGGACACTGGATCCAAAGGAAGCAGGTGAATAACCAGGTTCACAACGACACTGTGATCTGTGTTCACCTGGATTGGTTCAGGCTGTTCCATTCCTGCACGGCTGTCCCCGTTCTGTGTGGACTTCCTTCTCCAACAACAAGCAAACAGAACAGCAGGAGTCAGTGCTGGGAAGGTGAGCAGGACCAGAGCCACTGAGTCTGCGCACCAGAGCAAACGCAGGCCCTGGTGGAGAAGAAAATGCTGCAGGGCAGGCAGAGAGCCGAGGAGGGACGGGAGGGTGCAGGCAGAGGGCTGTGCGTTTACAGAAGGCATGTTAAGAAGACGACAAGGCTCCGGAGGTGGCAAGCTGAGACCCCACTGGCCCCAGAAATGACCTAGTGCCAAATTTGATTTGGACTGTACTGGAGAAGTGGCAGCAAGTTCCATAAATAAAAATGCCAGCCTGTGAGTTAGGGGTCGGTTTCTGCGAGACTGCAAGCAGTACAGGTCTCACGCAGGCTAATGAGTTTGAATAGGCAGAAAGGGGGGAAGACAGGAAGGGAGAAGGAATGCATGTTCCCATGGCTTCTGGAATCCTCCCTACTAGAGCAGGATCGGCCTGCTCCCCCTGTTCTGTTGCTGACAGCCTCAGATGCTCCAGTGGAGACACACAAGGGGACGGGTATGTGATATCAGGGGCAGAGTGTGTGATGGGACATAGAAGCCAACATGAGACTCTTGGCTTCCCTGCCTCCTGTTGGCTGAGTGTAACAAGCTGGCTTTGGAGTTTTACCTCCTTGGGCTACAACAGGCTCACCTATAAAATGTGCTCATTGTTCCCAATGTGATGGGTTATGCTAAGGATTAAACAAGACAATAAGAGGCCTGGCACCACCCAAGTCAAAAATACCAGCCTCATTACTTCAGTCTCTCTATTCTTCCTTCTGAAATGAAATTGTTGTGCACACACACCCACCCTTGCTTAAAACCCTTTCTTGGCTCCCTACAGCCCTCAGAATAATGTCCAGATCCCCAGCCTGGCATCCAAGGCCCTTGATGACTAGAGGCCTGCTTCCTTCTCATGCCTCAGCTCTGCACAGGCCCCAGCTGATACCATGTCCCAGAGCCACACTGAGCGACTAGTGTCCGCTGTGATGCTCTGCGCTCTTTCACACTGGCTGCTCCCTCAGCCCAGAGCCTCCCTCACTCACTCCCTGCAGTGGTTTGAACAATGACCGCCAACATTCATATCTACCCGGAACCTCATTTGGTGGGAGAAAGAATGTGATCTCATTTGGAGACAGGATCTTTGCAGTTGTCACTGGTTAAAATGAAGTCATACTGAATTGGGTGGGCCCCACATCTAGTGACTGGTATCCTTGTAAGGAGAGGAAAGGACACACACACACACACACACACACACACACACACGGCTATGTGAGGACAGAGACAGGGCTGGGAGTGATGCATCTAGCAGCCGAGAGACACGGAATATCGCCAGAAACCATCAGAAGACACTGGGAGGCTCAGAACAGATTTTCCCTCAGTGCTTCCAGAATGAGCAAACCTGGCTGACATCTTGAGTTTGGACTTCTGGCCTCCTGAACCATAAGAGAACAAGCTGCCACTGCTGAAAGCCCCCTGATTTGTGGTCGTTGGGATGGCAGCCCTGGAAACTACTATACATTACTCCTCTTCACTGGCTCACCTCTACCCACCCAGCCACCTCTCAGCATGGAAATCACTTCCTCAGGATGCCTCTGCCTCTCCAAGCCGGGGCAGTGCTGTGCTCTCCTCTCAAACTCCCATGGACATCAGAAATCTGGCCGTGCACCCTCAATCCAGTCATCTGGTTGACTAACTTCCCACACTAGGTCCTGAGCCGCCACTTACCCTACCAATTACCTAGCCTCAGAGGCAGTGCTTGGCCCAGAGAAGGTGCTTAATAAACACCCAGAAGCCTAAACTCCTAGCCAGATGTGAATCTGTCCAGAGGCACATGCTCTCACAGTCCCTGCGTCAGCTCTGATCGCAGCGTCCACAGGGCACCTGATCAAACCTTGCAGGGCCCTCTTTGCTACTCTGCCTTTGTCCCTGTGCTGGAGCCTCTAGCTGGTTTACATGCACACAGTCACAAACCCTGGAAACTATGGAGCAGGGAAAAATAAACAGCACCCCAAATCACCCCACCGAGAGAGCCTTCTGAAAGTCAGAACTGCATTCAGCCTGGGCTCATTTTAATCTATTTTTCACGTTCTATCCAGGCATGGGAGAAGGAGCCAGGGAAAGGAAAGAAAGGGATAATGTGAGAAATGCTTTATTTGACAATGTGTCATTTGGAAACTGATTATTTTTGTCTCTGGCCTTTTTAATATTCCCCCACAACGGCCGAGCTGCAAGGGGATTTGGTATTCTAAGACTGGATTTATAATACTCTGTTCAGCAGTGATAAGAACACGGGCCTTTAATCCTCAGAGCTGTGAACATGCATATTCTCCCAAGTAATGTCCTTCTCTCCTCGCCACTTACGTCTAGTCCTGACAGCCAGCCCCAGGATGACTGGGAACTATCTATCCTCTGGGCGTCCCCTGGCCATCTGCAGAGTGACAGAGTTCATAGGGGAAGGGGCTGGGCTTTCAAGCTCTCTGGGAAGTCTCTGTTTGGGCCTCAGTCTGTGTGTATGCTGGAGGGATTATTAAGAAAATAGTCCTGACCCTTGGTGTTATAGGTAAAAAAACCGAGGTTCAAAGAGAAGTGACCTGACTGAGGTTACAGAACATCCTAGAATGGTATTGGAGGCAGAATATGGAGTCAGTGCCCCCCAAAAGCAGCTGAGAAATCCACCACCTTCTTCTTCTCTCCATCCTATGGCTGGTCTAAGTCTGGTCGCTATTGCCTTTCATGGTCATAATTTTAATACGCTCTGGACCTCCCAGGCTTTGCTCCCCCTGCCCCACAGTCCACAATGCAACTTCCCTACCATAATGGAGGCACAGCTGGGAACAGAGCCTCTTCCCATTGACTGAGCTGGGCAGTCCTGCAGTCTCACAGTTTAAGTTATTGTCAGCCAGGCTTCTACTTTGGGAATAACCTAGTCTCAACACCTGCGCCTCTGAGATTCCCTACTCAAAGTGTATGCTTCACCCACCCATGCTACCAACCATACTAAGTGCCTACAACAGAGTAGACACTGTGCTAAATATCCAAGCACTTCGAACTCACTGCTCCACTGAATGTCCTGAGATGTTGCTTGAGCCTTTTCTTGTGCCTGGAATGCTGCCTACATCATCATTCCTTACTCCCACATTTGTATGTCCAAACGCTACCCAGACTTCACAACTAACTTCAATACAGTCTCCCTGGTGAGCTCTTCTGGGATCTCCCCTCTCCAGACTCAGCCAGAAGGAACCTCTTACCCTCTGAATGCCCACAGTGATTCATCTTAACCCTCACTTCAGGAGTTTTAGCATTTTCTACCTTGTAATAGAGTTACAGATGCTCATTACATAGCTCCCCTACTGGTTAGATTATACCCATCATAGAGATGACAAAGAGGAGGCTCAGAAGATAAATTTTCTTGCGAGCACACAACAAGGTGGCAAATGTATGGGGTAAGGCCTTGCAGCTGGGGCGGTTTCCAGTAAACACAAGGCTTACTGTCTCAGAGACTGGAAATGCACACTGGAGCCTGGGGGAGCTGCAGGAGAATGAGATGGCGACACAGGTCAGAGCTAGACTGCAGATGGCATGGCCGGTCTTTAGGCAAAGGTGTCAAGATCATATTGGATGTGTGCGGTGGAGAGACTGGAGAGAGGGAGCTGGTTGAGGGAGGTGATAATAGTGTAGGACAGCAGTTCCTAACAGGGGGCGATTCTGTCCCCCGCGTTATGTTTGGTAGTAGACATTTTTGGCTGTCAAACTAGGGAGAGAACATTTAGCAGGTAGAGGCCAGGGAATCTGACAGGACAGTCCTGCACAACATAGAATCACCTGGCCCCCCTTGCCAACAGTGTTGTAGAGAGGGGTGATGGGACTTGAAATGAGGGCAGCTGAGGTAGGCAGTTAGCTGACAGAGCAGAAATGACAGAAACACCACGGGGTGAGAAGATCTGATTTTTGACTGGCAGACAAGGACCAACAATGACAATGAGGTATGAGGTCTGTCACTGGGTTAGGAAGGAGTCTACCTTTTTGTTAATTTTTTCCTAGGTAAGCTCCCAGAAAATGAGGAAAGACCCTAGCACGTAACAAATGAAGGGGTAAGTTTACATGTGTGAACAAGTAGGACATAAATATAGAACAACAGATAAGATTTGCAATCTAAGTCTGCATACAGTCACGTGTGAAAAATATACTCACACCTACCTTTCTATGTCTATAGTTAGCTACATTAATCTACAGTCATCTCTCTGCCTCTAGACAGACATAAGGTGACCTGTTTAATCAGGTCCCACTATAGAATGTGAAACATTTTTCTTTTAAACTAATCATCTACTTATAATGTATCTATTAGGGATACCATTTTATTTCCCAGGATAATGCCAAGGAAATAATGTGAAAACTCAATGGTTCTTTGGAACATATTCATTCCCCACCCAGATCGATCTTCCTTAATCATCCATAGGTCAGATCTGAATGGGGGCCAAATCCTGGGAGATCGTTCTGAATCCTAGTGATTTATCAAGGAGAAGGAAGCTAATGAACACGGGGACAGCAGTGCCTGCCCATGAGTCAGACAGATGTGGATCTGAGCCCTGGCGCTACAACGTTCTAGGTGTGTGCCTTTCGGTACCTCACTTTTCACGTCTATAAATTGGGTCCCTAGCACCTAAGTGATAGGATTACATGAGACTGCATCATGGAACACATTTAGCATCACGGTTTACAAGTCGTGGAGCTCAGGAGATATTAACACCCTTATTGATGTAAGACCTTGTTTCCTGGAAAATTATACACACAGTAGTGGTAAGGCTACCAATTCCCCTCCACAGTAGCATGAGATATTCTGTGTACAGTTTCCCAGCTTCCTTCTCACGTTCACTCCTACTGGTCTCCTACCTGACCCTGTCCCTTCCCTTCCCGGGGCGGGTAGGTGAGACTGGACGGTCTGTAACGGTCACTCGAGCTCTGATATTCTAGACGAGCAAGGCAAACATGAAAGTGCTTTTGGACAGATGAGACATATATATATTCCTAGGACATACTGCCTAGTGGTACAGCCGTGTGTGCATGTACGTTCTATATCCCTCACACCATCTCACATGTCATCTCTGCTTCTGCTCAGGGCGCTCACTCTGCCTAATCCTCAGCTCTGGGGTGATGAGTTCTCCACAAGCCTCTCTAAAAGCCGCTCTCCTTAGCTGGGTGAAGAAACCACCTGCCAGGCCCCTCGGTGAAGCATGCTTCCATCTGCCAACCACCCTCCCATCACCCTGAGCGCCCCTGGAGGGCACCCTCACCCAACTCTGAGTATCTGAGCTGTAGCTCAGGGTCTGACAATGACAAGCCTCATTATGCATTTATTGCAGCATGTCGACACTGAGAGGCAGTGAAGGGACGGACAGGGGCTTATTTATTTCTGAACATATTTGAATGGTGCATGGTATATAGTAGATCCTCAATTGCTTGTGGAAGGAGTTAATAAATAAATGCCTCTCTGAAGGCAGGTGACTGAAATATACCTCCATCTGCTTTGCAATTCTCCATTTGTGTGAAAGAGCGCTGGAGATAATTCACAGGAGCCATTTAGCACAAATCAGTATCCTACGCCACACCCTCAGGTGGCCCCTCAAGTCCTGTCTGAAATCCCACTCCGAAGGATGGACAGATGAAGGGAGAGGGACTGATTTTCTTCCTCTTCTCTGAGTCATGAAGATAAACAGATGAACCCAGGTGACCAGGGAACAGCCTTGCACTGATTCACTGACTTATTCGTTTGCCAGGGTAAGGGCAGGCCTGGAAGCAGAGAGACGCAGTTTCAAGTTCTTCTCCGCCACCCGGAGGTGTGACCTTGGAAAATTTTCCCTGTGGGGCTCAGTGTTCACAGGCTTAACATGGGAATACTGCCATTCGCCAAAAGGGATGCTGTGTGAATTAGATAAAAGATGATGTATGTCATATGGGACATTTACACGAAGGAATATTACTCGGCCGTAAAAAAAGAAAAGGTTACCCTTTGTGACAGTATGGAAGGAACTGGAGAACATTAGGTTAAGTGAAATAAGCCAGTCAGAGAAAGACAAACATCATATGATCTCACTCATGTGTGGAATCTAATGAACACACTGAACTAACACGGAAAATGGGGAGACCAGACAACACCTATGGGGGGCAGGGAGGGGGTGGAGGAATTGAGCAAAAAGGAAAAAGGACTCATGGACATCGATAACAGTGTGGTGATTGCTGTGGGGGGGGAAGGGGGTATAAGAGGACTAAATGGTAATGGAAAAAATACAATTAAAAAAATAAATAATTTTTTAAAAAAGAAAAAATGTAAAATATACCATGCAGCCCTTGACTATAGAAAGCATTCAACACAGGGCAGTAACTGGTGTGATTGTTCCTACTATCATTGGAATGCCTCGACCCTGTGAAACCTTCTGCCTGAATTTAGGAACACACAGATAAGAACTCCACGTTAATTTGGGCAAATAGATAAGCAAGCAGAGATAATTACTATAATGCACAGCTCAATAAGTTCTATGCTGGAGGGAAACAGTAAGAAGCAGAGTTTCTTATAGCCTTTAAGTGCAAAACAGAGGAAGGAGGGAATAAAAATGACTTCTTTACAATTTCAATTATAATCAAGTTCAAAGGTGGGGGAGTGAGCTGGCCCAACCAACCACGTATACTCATATCCAAAATCTGACAGAAAGACTAGATCACCAACTAAACAGCACAGTGGTTGACAATGCAGGCTCTGGAACTGACAGCCCTGGGTTCCAGGAGCGATGCTGGCAATGACCCTTTAGGTGGGTCACTGCATTTTACTGAGACTTGAGAAAAAGCTGGCGGCCACGGAAAGCCAATACTTAATACGTGAAAAATAACTTTCATATGGGCAGGGAGCTTCCCAGGTGAGCTGGCTTCTTCACATATCGTGGGTGGGGAAAGGAAGTGTGGTGTGGGGGCAGGCCCGGGACTGCTGCTCTAGCACTGAGTCAGAGCCTCACCCGGGAAGACTTCCTCTGACCCCTGGGGACAGTGCCCTGACCCTGGTCTCCAGCACAGGAACCCTCTCTCTCTTCCTTGCTTTACCTTTCTTTATAGTATATAAATACCTCCCCCTGCTGTTATATTTTCCATTAATGAGCTAACTTTGTTTATGCCTCTAATAAAAGAGAACTTCCATAAGGTAAGGCCTCTGTTTTGTTTATTATTCTATTGCAGCAAAACAATGTAGTGCTTTGTTGGTGCTTACTAAATGGTCTTTGGATGGATAGATGGATGGATGGATGGATAAATGAGTGGACGCACCTTCCCCAAATGGCTTAGTAGCCCCTAAAGGGGGCTGGGGTTGAATAATTTCTGAGTCCTATCCCAGTGTTAAAAGACTGAAAGACACTTAATTTAAAAAATAGATAAAACATTGCCGTTAGTTGTTTTCCAGGGCAGGGGAGGGGAGACTGTTTTAAGGGGTAATTAAGAGGCAAATACGACAACTGTCTGGCTACTTCTCCCTGCTTCGGGGGCACCAGGGGGAAATTGTTCTGAATTCCAGGCGTATTTAGTCATCTATGTACTCATAAATTCTCAGGAGATACTGCAGCAGAAAGCAGAAAGGTGAGGCGCTGTCAGCCTGAAGATGCGTGCACAACCACCGTCCACAGAGATCACGCCGACAGCTACATGTCTTCCCTGCTCCTCGTCCCGCACCTGGACGGAAATCACGAACTCTCGGTGAACACAGGCATCTACGACCTAGCTCGGAGAGCACTGGATTTGGGTTCAAGTGCCGGCTGCCACTGATCCACTTGGGCCAGCCCTTTACCTTTCCAAGCCTTAGTTTCCCCGCCTTTAAAAAACCACAATAATGGGTTCCTTTTCCTCTTTCTTTAAAACTCCCACTAAGAACCATGTTTATGAAAGAACTTTATATGTTGCAGAGTGACGTACACCCATGAATGCTTAGTAAAAGAAGTGGTGAGAAAGAAGGAAGAAACCGCACACCAGCAGCAACTGTGGCAGAGAGTAACTGACGCCACAAAAAGCAAAGCTGCAAACCTAGAGGCTTTCCAATATTCCCAATGTGCCCGCCCGTCATCTGTCCACCAAGCTTCTTCACAATAGGAGTCTTTTCAAGGCCTTGTTTTGCTGCCATTTCCCAGGAAAAAAGGTATTTTAAACCCTGGTGATGGAGCTGGCAATTGTCTTGAAGGCATGTTGCAATGGCCTTGGGATGTCCCCTGCTGGGCCTGATCAGGAAAACCCCAGGAAAGGTAGTTACTCGGGACAAAACATCAGGCACAAAACACCAAGCAAAGGAAAAGAAAGGGGGCTTTGTGCAAAGACAGGAGTCCAAGCAGGAGCTGCTCAGTGTCTCTGTGGCATCCACCAGGGCTGAGGGGTAGGGCTCACCCTTTCCTCCTCAGCTTCCTGCTCTACTGACTATGGAGATTTTAAAAACATAGAACTCAGTACTTTCCGAGTATCGCAAGTTAGGAGAAAATTGCCCAGCCACCTGCTGCCTTGCTCTTCTTACCTGGGAGGTGACCTCTACTCTCAGCCAACATGGCAGGCAATCCTGGGGCACAAACTGCAGGAGAGCCTGCTGGGCCATGCTTTCTTTCCTTGTTCAGGGCAACTCCCAATTGTAACAGTGGTAACTTCCCCTACCCCACCATGAGCATCAGCACCTCAAAATCTGTTCCCTGAGACGTTGCTGTCACAAGCTGGGCTACCCCAAGAAGGTTCTCCAAGTCCTGCTTCCCCTCCCTGCCTAAGATTCTGCATCTATGTCCTTCCAAGGCCCACCCTCAGATTCAGCTCCAGCTGGGTTTCCAAGACTAGACATTGTCCTTAGTTCAAGTCCAGGGCGAATACCAGGCCCAAAGCTCCAGCACATTATAGCCTACAGGGGTCAGTGCTAGCTCCCCAAACTAGCTATCCATATCATCCAGGGGGCTACCAGAGCCTCAGGTTGAAAGGGTCAGGTCTGGGAGATCCCAGGAACGGTCTAAAGCTCAGAATTAGATCCAGGTGAACTTAAATGCCCACGTCACAGAGCCATATCCTTCCCATATTGGTGAGAGGACTGAGCTCACACAAGAACAAGCCTGGGTTCCTGCCCCTTCGGAGACCGTGAACCAACCAGAACGACCTGGAAGAACAGGTGGAGATGGGACAGGGACTGCCCTGGAGAAGGTACCTGTTTCTGAATCTCATCTTGATCCTGGGCCTCGAAGGAAGCTGGGTATAGTAGTTTCCTAGGCTTCCCTAAAGATCACCACAAACTGGATGGCTTTAAAATTACAGAAACTTATTCTCTTCTAGTTCAGGAGACCAGAAGTCTGAAATGGAGGTGTTGGCCAGGTGCTCCCTTCCAAAGGCTCCACTGGGGGTGGCCCTTCCATGCCTCTCCCAGCTGCTGATGGCCCCTGGGACTTCCAGGCTGGTGGCAGCATCACTCCAGTCTCTGCCTCCATCTGTACATCACTGTTTCTCCCATGGGTCTCTGCGCCCTCTCGTCTTCTTATAAGGACACCAGTCATTAGATTGAAGGTTTACCGTAAGTCTGGGGTGATTTCATTTTGAAATCCTTAATTGATTACATCTACGAAGACCTTATTTTATTCTTATTTATTTATTTTTATTGATTTGAGAGAGAGAAGAAGGGGGGGAGAAAGGCAGAGAGAGGAAAAGAGAGAGAGAGACAGAGACATCAATTTGTTGTTCCACTGATTTACGCATTTTCATTCATTGGTTGACTCTTGTATGTGTCCTGACTGGGAATCAAACCTGCAACCTTGGTGTATCACGAAGACGTTCCAATCAACTGAGCTACCCAGTCAGGGCCAAAGACCCTATTCTTATTTTTATTTTTTAAATATGTTTATCGATTTGAGAGAGAGAGAGAAACATCGATGTGAGAAACATCGATTTGCTGCCTCCCATATACGCCCTAACTGGGAATTGAACCCCCAACGTTTTGGTGTAAGGGAGGCCGTTCCAAACAACTGAGCCACAGTGACCAGAGCCAAAGACCCTATTTTTAAACCAGGTTACCTTTGAGGGTCTAGGTGGACATGAATTTTGCGGGGGCTAATATTCAGCTCACTATACTGGGGAAGGATATCAAGGTCCATTATTTAGATCCAAGAGTCTCTGAGATAAACCATAATACATGAACCAAGAAAATTCAGTCAGGAAAGAAAAGAACTAAGAGCGGGTAGAGAAAAGACTAATAACTCAGCAGAGACAGGACACATGTGTCACTCTCCAGCATATGCACCGTGACCCTGGCTCCTGTCTCCGACCTGCCCCTCCAGTACCAGCTGATCTCTCCTGAGCAGGCTGTATGTTCCGTACCTGCTCACACGGTGCTCAGCAGGGAACACAGCGGATGCAGACATACTCACCTTCCTGAAATAAAATCTGACTTTTCAACTGTCAGAAATTAAAGAAAAAGAACTCAGATATCTTAAGGTCAGCCAACGTAATTACGATTATCACTGTGTGTAAACATTTACCTTTATAAAAATCTTAATTGGGCATCCATTTCTTTAAAAAAACAAAACCTGTTCCAGTTCAAGTGGAAGTTGGGAGTCTGAAATTTCTAGGGCTCAATGAAATATAACTAGGAAAAAGCACCCATTCATTTTGCAAAAGGGAGTATCAGTTCATCAGCCTTGACAAATTAAATGCGTTATCTAACTAAGTCTTCCCAAGAAGTCTGTGAGGCTGGTGTTAAGTACACCCATTTTGCAGATAAGAAAACTCAGAGAAGTTAAGCCATTTGCTCCATGTCACAAAACTCATCTGTAGCAGACCGGTTACTAGAACCCAGATCTGCAAGACAGAGTAGAAAATCTGAGAGGGTTTCTTCTGCTCTCCAGACCACTCTCCTCCCATCTGAAAGTGGGTAACTGTAACTGCCAGCAAACAATATAAAACAAACCACGGACAAGACCAAGCCACACCATTTGCACGGCATTTAGGATTAAAGGGCTTTCCCTACTGTAGCTGCTCACCTGAGCAGCTGGGCATTAACAAGGCGCAGACTGGTGAGGACAGTGAGGACTCATCTTACATGCAAAACTGAAAGGGATGCCAAAGGAGAGGGAAACACCTCAGTAATCACAATAAATAGTATATTAATGCAATCCTTTCAATTCCGTGTCCAAGGTAAGACCTTCATTTTCTCACCCTAGTCCTAACCCTGAAGTCTGCAGACCTCTGAAATAAGGAGAAAGTATATTTCTGTACCAGTTTTACAGGTGCATAAAGTAAGTCTCAGAACATTCAATAATATTTCCAGGAAGCTAAAGGCAGGTGCTTCTGACTCCAGGCCTTGAGTTTGTCTTATCCAGCCCTGGGCTTCACAGCCCTGACGAGGTAGGTGTGATGGGGCTGGGGGTAGACCTGAGACCCACTACACACACCAGGAAGCCCAGGCCCTGAGTAGCCACATGAGCTGTCCAAGAACCCACGACTACTGTGTGCCAGAGCTCAGCAATAAACTCCGTCCTGCCTTCCATTGTTACCAAAACGTGAGGATCATGTTTCCTAATAATATGTGAAAACTTTGAGACCATGAGTCAGCTCGCAGACAGCCAGGCCTCAGAGCAGGGCTGGAGGGAGTGAATTGAAGGGAAGTTGTCACTCAGCAGGCAGTGCAAGAAACTCAGGTGTGAGTGAGTTGGAGACTCATCCGAAAAATAAGCAAAGAAGGCGCTTGGGGCAGGACTTGGGGCCCTGGGGGCTGACTCTGACAAGAGATTCTCACGGTGGACTAGATGTCATCTCCATGAGGGCAGGGGTGTTGTCTGTTCACTGCTTTGTATCTTCAGTGCCCGAGACAATGCCTAACATTGTAGTAAAGGCTGAAGCTGCATGGAGCACGGACACTTTGAGATTCAATGGAGGAAAGGAGCCCTGGCTCGTGAATCTGACTCCCAGGTTTGCCATTGACCCATTGCCAGCAGCAGCCTCTCTCTGCCTCAGTGTCCTCTCCAGTAAAATGAACACAGTGGACCCCGTCAGCACGTTGTGAGAATAAGGTGAGTTAATACACGTCAAGCCCTAGGTACAGTACCGGGCACCTAGTAAGTGCTATATAAATGTGAGTTATTATCAGGCAGAGGAACAATGAGAAGAGTGAGCCCAGAATGCTAACAAAAGAGAGATGGTCAGTATCGTCTTTTCTGTGTCTGACTTTGTTCAGGCCCGCCTGCTGACCTCGGGTTATAGAATGCACAGCAATGCCTGGGACCACAGAGGGACGGTGACACCCTTTCTCTGGTACCTTCTACCCAGCCCAGCCCCAGTCCCCGCCTTGCCAACTTTACCTATATTGTATCAATCAATCCTGACAAGTTTGTGAAGTACCATATTTTGCCATGTATAATGCGCACTTTTTTGCCCAAATTTTTGAGGAAAAAATAAGGATGCACTTTATCTGTGGGTAGTACTAATTCCATATCATATAGATTCTTTCTTTTATTTATACTTATACATTAAAAGGGTAGCTCTTGCCCTGGCTGGTGTGGCTCAGTGGATTGAGCACCAGCCTGTGGACTGAAAGGTCACTGGTTGGTTCCTGGTCAGGGCACGTGCCTGGGTTGCATGACCTGTAAGTGATGTCTCTCTCACACATTGATGTTTCCCTTCCTTTCTTTCTCTCTCCCTTCCAGTCTCTCTAAAATTAATAAATAAAATCTTTTTTTAAAAATAGTGTAACTCTAGAAAGCATTAACAATACCCATATGCAAAATAATACCCTGGAATATGATGATCGGTTTTGTTTCTAAATATAAATAAACACATAAACGAATCAAAAAATTAAAATGAAAGATTTTTTTTCCAGAAGGTTTGGACGAAGAACATGGATGCTCATTACACACAGGAGTGCGTTATACATGGCAAAATACGGTAAGTCCTATTACTAACCTCTTTCACAGATAAAGACATTGGGCCTTGGAGAGATTAGGTAATTTGCGTAAGGTTGTTAAGAGAAGGACTGGTCAACAAGGCCGAATGATTCTGAAGGCAGAGTCCTGCCTCTGTGCCATGCTGGGTCCCACACCACTTTCCCTCTGTGTGGGCGCATGCACCCATGTGGAATGCAGGGAATCAGGTGGGGGATGCTGGTGCCAGGGGCTGCCCAGGGGCCACCTCCTTCCAACACTTGTTAGACACAGTTGTGTTTCCCAAGGAGCCTGGGGTGGGAATGCCACAGGCCATGGCTGTGGGAAGGGGACAGAGTGAAATCCCACCACCTCACAGAGCTACAAACGCGACTCCGCTCCGTAGAAAGCAGGGAGGGGTGTTTCAATAAAGATGTTCCTGCCCTGTACAGTCCAGGAAGGAAGAGCAGACTCACACCCATGGAGGCTCTGCTCAGAGGCCCCACAGGTTCCCAGGTAGGCCCTCGGGCCCCTTGCTCCAGCCATGAGGTCTACGGCCTTGGCACAGGGCTGGTACCTGCTACCAGCTGGCACCTTCTACTTCTGCCGCACTCACTGAGGGACACTGAGATGTCAGGGATGCAGGTGATGGAGACAGAAGTCACACCTAGGTCTGCCTGACTCCAGGAGTACTATAAGTGGCAGTGGTCAAGTCTTTGCCCTTCTCAGAGTCTCAGTTCCCCCTTAAATCAGAAGGGAATGTATCAGATGGTATGCAAAGACCCTCCCAGTGCTGACCATCCTTACGAGTCTATGAGTTGATAAAGCTACAGCCCAGAGCTCTGGCTCAGGCCCAGCCTGTGGCTGAATCTCTTCCCTGACTCCCTTCAGTGCTGACAAGCTTATTCCTCTCCGGTTGCACAGTCTCCTGGATGGAATTTTTAGCCTTTCTCTGACTAGCTGTGTGACCGAAGAGAGTTCATTGTGAATCCTCGTCTCTGATCCTCAGTTTGACCATTAGGGATTAATCGACGGGGGTGCCGGTGCCTACCTCGGAGGGTTGCTGCAAAGAGTAAAGGAGCTCCCGTGCCTGAGGTTCCTGGTGCCCAGTAGCAACACCGAAACACCGCCTATTGTTTTCCGAGTTGCCAGGCTGCCACTCTCTCAATGAGAAACAAACAAACAAACAATGGTGTTCTCTTCCCTTGCAGATGTTAAACTTTCTCCAGCCTTTCCAGCTGCAACATGTTCTATAATAATCCAGGATCAGTCAGGCAGGGAAATCTTCTTTGTAGAACCAAGGATTCATTACATTATCAGTATAAAAACCGAGACCCAGAGCATGTATCAGGCTCGCCCAAGGTGGCATAGCAAAGCAGTCGCAGACTTCAGATTCCTGAACCTCAGGCTCTTTGCGTCCCCACTCGAGTGATGGCCAGGCCCTGCCATCCTGGGCTGACAGCATCACCACCCCAAGCAAAGGCAGCTCCATGAGTCCCTACAACCAATGCCCCCGGGGATTCCTGAACTCCTTCAAGCCAAGCACTGGGCAGGGGACCTGAAGCACTGAAGATGAATGAGGAGGGGCCCCTCCCACTCAGGGATTACCCGTGGGGGAGGGGCAGCAGGAGGCGGTATGAAACCTGTGCACACATTCCTAGAAACGATTATTCCCTCGTTCCTTTGTTTCCTCTCTCTCTCTCTCTCTCTCTCTCTCTGAAAAAGGCCCTGCGAAGCAGACAGACGTTGGCAACATCTGGGCCACTGCTGTGGGGGCAGCAAGTGGCTCTGGGTGGCCTCTGGAGAAAAGAAGCTGTTGGTGTTAGGAATAATAATAAAGAGTTTACATTTGCATAGTGTTGTCTCCGGTTTCAAGAGGCACCACACCCCATCTCACTCCCATTCATTAGCCCCCGGGAGGAATGCAGAAGGCAGCTGTCTGACAGCCAGGTAGGACTTTTGCAATTTCTTAGAAGGCAAAACCGAGGCTCACAGAAGTGCTGCTTCCTTCCCCAAACCACAGAGCTAATAAGGGAAACGGCCCAGGTGGAAGGGGACAGGAAAGGTTTCAAGGAAGAGGAACTGAGCCCTGAAAAGCAGGGTTCTGCCTGGATAAAGGAAAGGTCATTAGAGGCTGAAGCAATACACTCCATGGCCTGTGCATGGCATGTCCCCAGAACAGGAGGCAGCTGTGCTACAGCAGGGGGTCGGTGGGGGAGGAGAAAGAGATGGGTTTGGGGACGCACCTCAGACAGCAGACAGCCAAGAGACCAGGCAGGGGAAAAATTGAGTGCGGTCGCTGTAAATTCAGAACCACCTCTGCAGCCCTTAGATAAACCTCTTTACAGACTTGCATCTTTCTCCATCTGTGTGTGCCAGTTCTTTCTCTAGGATAAGGATCTCTGAGAGGGTTTCTAGAGCGTATCTAGTCCAACCCACATTTTGCAAATGGGGGCGGTATACAGCTCGGAGGAAGAAGAGTTTTGCCCAAACTCACTGGACACATCAGGGGCTTGACAGGATCCACCCCAGGCTTCCTGCCTCCCAGGAAGACCCCGCTCAGCACTCCACAGGGAGTTCTCTCTGCCCATTTTCTGCACATTACAAAGCTTTAGCATAAGGCTCACATTTGCTCGCAGACTGCCTCAGTCCTGGGTACAGTTCTCCTCTGCATGGGACGGAGCCTTTCTGGGCTTCTGCTTTGGGCAGCGTAACAGAGTCACTGAAGATGAGAGGGAGGAAAGGACAGTTCTCTACGTGCCAGCTGCTCTTTCTGAGCCTGAGGCCATTCAAAGCCAGTGGGACCATGAGCCATGACATAGACTCACTCAGCCCAGCAAACAAAACTACACTGAGATGAATGTATTTCTCTGATGCCTTTCAGAGTTGACACAGTAGCTCCTCCGAGTCTGCGTGACTCATGAGTTCTTGCTGATGGATTAGTCTGGGTGGGTTTTCCACTACAAGGAATTTGACAACTGCATTTCCACAAGCCAGAAATATCTTCTAAAGGATCCATCTGGTTTCAGTCAAGCCAGAAGTTATGTTGCCATGTGTGTCACTTCAAGCAGTGAGTATCTTGTGAAGAAGGGGCCCAAACACGAATATTTTCAGAGGAATCAATAGGGAAGTGAGCAGGATACACGGAAAGGCACAATAGGGCATGGTAAGGACTACGGCAAACAGGAGCATTAATGATCTTTCTAAAGGGGTGCCTACTATAGCAATTCAGCTAATGCTAAGCGGAGTAGGTGAGTCAGAGAAAGGCAAGTGCCACATGATCTCACTCATAGGTGGAATTTAATGAACACACTGAACTAACCAGCAAAATAGAGACAGACTCATAGAGAGCAGGCTGATAGCTCTGGGCAGGGTAAGTTGGAGGGAGGAGGGATGGAGCCAACAAAATAAAGAACTCAAGGACATAAACAACAGTATGTGATTATGGGGGGTGGTTGGAGGTAGAAGAGGGTACGGTGGGCCCTTGTTGGTGTGGCTCAGTAGATTGAGGACCGACCTGTGAACCAAAAGGTTACCTAGTTCAATTCTCACTCAGGGCACATGCCTGGGTTGCAGGCCAGGTCCCCACTTGGGGGCATGTGTGAGAGGCAACCAACTCATGTTTCTCTCCCTCTCTCTCTCCCTTCCCCTCTAAGAAAGTAAATAAATAAAATCTTAAAAAATATATTTTAAAAAAGGGCTCTGGCTGGTGTGGCTCAGTGGACTAAGCACCGGCCTGCGAACCAAAGGGTCATGGGTTCGATTCCCAGTCAGGGCACATACCTGGGATGTAGACCAGGTCCCCAGTGGGGGACATGTGAGAGGAAATCACACATTAATGTTTCTCTCCCTGTCTTTCTCTCTCCCTTCCCTTCTCTAAAAAATAAATAAAATCTTATACACACACACACACATATATTTAAAAAAAGAGAGTATGGGAAGATAAATGGTAATGGAAAAAAACCAATAATAATAATAATAATAATAAAGAAGTCCAGCTAATTCTTGCTATTAGGAATGTGGACCCACTATAGATACAGCATGTAAGTTTTACACACACACATACACAATTTATATTTTCATTTGAATTTTGATTTTCAAAATTTTTTAAAAACTGGGTGGCCCAACTGTAGACACAATGAGATTCATCTACAGCTAAATACAGTCTTGGAGTCCCAGTTTACAAACTCTCTTCTACAGGGTCCAATTAGTTTCTTTTAATTTGGAGCTGGCTTTGACATTTGCATTACTATAAATCCTCTTAGAGAGTGTTTCCCACTTGGAATGGTTCCCTGGACTGAGCCAACACCCTCCTGAGCATTCCTATAGATTGCTGAACTGAAAACTGGCAAGTTTCCAGCCAGAGGATGCAACCTATAAATATATCTCCAACCTCCATTCCTTTTACACTCTGCTACTGGATATAATTGAGTTTCTCTCTGTACCAAATGAGCTCTGAGTCTTTAGTACTTGATGTCCCTAATAGAGGAAAGTCCGGAGGAGTTTGAAAAAGGAAGAACAACACGGGAACGGAACAGAGATATGAGGGCAGGAGGCACCATAAATGTTTTATCACCTCTTGTTAGAGGAGAAACGCATAAGTAATGTTATAATCTTACGCTCTGTGTAATAAACACTTTATGGTACCCTGCCCAGCGACATGCATAACTGGTGGCCTGGAGACACCGATGAAGCCCCAACCACTGCCAGGAGTTGATATTCAACAGGAGACAAATGGGCCTAAGGATGACTGCAAGCAATGTTTGGCTGGGGAACCTGCTCTCCAGGGACACGATAAGCCTTCCCTAAGGGAGTCCCCTCATATGTGTGGTGCCTGCCGGTGTGTGCAACCTGTCACACAAGGCTGAGGATGCCCAGAGCAAAAGCCAGTGTGGAATCCCACAGGGAGCTTAGCTCTTCTGTGTTCCCTTCTGTGTGGCTCTGGAAGGGCGGGTGTACACTAACTCCAGGCTCCTAGTTTGCCCATTGACTCATTCATTTTTTTGTTTATCCATAAATATTGAAGGTGATTCACCCTCAGCAGCAACATCATCACCATTATCGTCACCGTAACCATCCCTGTCATTTACTTAGTCTTCTATTTTTTAGGCACTTGGTATTTGCATAGATAATCCTTCAATTTGTACACAAAATCTGCAAGGAAACTATTGTTACTCCTTTTTTCCTATTAAGGATACCAGGGCTCAGCCCTGGCTAAGGTGGCTCACTGGACTGAGTGCCAGCCTGTGAACCACAGGGTCACTGGTTTGATTCCCAGTCAGGGCACATGCCTGAATTGCAGGCCAGGTCCCCAGGTGGGGGTGTGCAAGAGGTAACCAGTGGATGTATCTCTCACACATCAATGTTTCTCTCCCTCCTCTTCTCCCTCTTCTCCTGTCTCTCTAACTATAAATAATATTAAAAAAAAAGAAAAGAAAAGAAAACAGGGTTCAGCAAGGTGATGTGATATGGCCAAAATCAGACTTCTAAAAAGTGGCAGAGCTGGGATGTGAAATTAAGTTGTCTGTACCACCTTGTGATTTTCTCACTGCAGAGCAACCTTAGAGTTCTGCCGGATGTTTAAACGTCACTCTTCGATTCTCATATCTGAGTGTAGATCAAATTATCCTTATTTTCCAGAAATGAGATTGAGTCTTAGACAAGTTATGTGACTTGTCAGGGGCTATACACAGTCATTACTTGGGTCTCAAACATACGTCTTCTCACTCCAAACCTAGAATTCTTTAAAACAGGACAGAGTACTCACCTCCATGTCCCTTCAATGATAATGATAATCATTAATAATCCTGGAAGTTATCAATGGAAATTATTTAGGTCTCACTATGTGCCAGAAACCCTGCTAAGAAGCAATTTAATAGTATTCACTCATTCAGTCCTCATAACCACCTTATAAAAGTCAGTGTGACAATTACCATAATAAAGAAAATAGGCTAAAAAACTAAGCAAAGCTTTCCCAAGCTATATAGCTAGTAAATAACAGAGCTAGTATTTCTACTAAGGTTTATCTGACCTAAATTCTTAACCCACATTTTTAACCTTGCCCATGATACACAAGGAAGGCCTTGTGAGGGGCATTGAAGCTGAGTCAGACTCAGGTAGTCTGTCAAAGACTTCAAGGTGCCTGCCCAATATGCATTCTTGTTTTCTTCCTTATAAACAGACCCTGATTTTATTTAAATGGGTACACTTTCAGCTAATAATTGCATCTGAGTCAGATGACTTAGGTGTTGGCCAATGAAATAGAAGTATTGTGATTTCCCAAAAGAATCCTTAAAGGGGGCTGCTTTAGCTGAGAGGTGTGTTTCCTTTTCCCTTTTTTTTTTTGTTCTCCCTTCCTCCTGGTTGGGGTTCAAATATGATGGCGGACTTTTCTGCAGTCATCCTGGACCATAAGGATAGGTGCTACACCTTAGGATGGTAGGGGAAAAAAAAAGGCAGAAGGAAAAAAGGAAGGAAGGAAGGAAGGAAGGAAGGAAGGAAGGAAGGAAGGAAGGAAGGAAGGAAGGAGGAGGAAGGGAGGGAGGAGTCCTTGAAGATATCACAGACCTGCTACTCCAGCCCTAGCTATCCTATCATCAGACTTGTTTTTCAGGAGACAAAAATAAATTCCATCTTGTTAAAGGCACAATTATTTCGGCTTTCTCGTTCTATGGAGTCAGACCTGACGCTAATTGATACATCTCTACCCTCAAGTAGCTCACAGTCCTGTAGGAAGATGAATGTACAGCAAACTGATAACCAGTGTAGAAGAGGGTGGCCACAGCCCCAACAAAGGTGAGAAAAGCCCTCCATTCATCCTCCGTGGCCTCCACTAGAATGGCCCTGACAGCAAAATCCATGGGCCAGGGCATGCTCTCTATGTAACAGCAATGGATAAGCTGTCCCTTCGGAAAGGCAAAGGCATCTATTTCAATTAAATGTGCCCAGTGCTAGGACTGCAATCAATTAATCCTTGCCTCATCTGAAGGTTGATTAGTCAGAACTTTGGGTGAATGGATATACAACAGGCTAATAAACCTGCTATCTGAATGCCACTGCACATCCTTTTTAACACACTATTGCAGATGCGTTAATCTTCAAGTGGCAGGAGGCCCGGTGTACAGAGTGGCAGTGGGATGCAGCTCAGGGGCTCTGGGGTCTGGACAGCTGGAGCCTACTCTGTCTAGTCATAACCGCTCTTTTGGACCAGGCTCTTCCTCTAACATGTGCTTCTGCTTGCTGAAAGAAAGGTGGGTATCTTCAGTGTGGCCAAGGGGGCTATACAGAGGCTGGGAGGTGGGTGGTCTCTGCTAGGTTTCAGATCCACCCTGAATCCACTGAGTGACTCAAGCCAGTCCATCCCCTTCCCTGGCTTTCATTTGACTCACTTGTATTATTCACAATCTTTTGTTTTTCAATTTAGGTAAGAACACTTAACACAAGATCATCCTACTCGATGCTTCCATGAGTGTGACTATTTTAGATACTGCATATAAGTGGAATCATGTAGCATTAGCTCTTCTGTGTCCGCCTTATTCACTTAGCATATTGTCCTCAAGGTTCATCCATGATGTCATTTGCAGTATGACTTCTTCTGTGTGTGTCCATTCATGTACCAGTGGACATTCAGGTTGTTTTCTCATCTTGGCTCTCATGAACAGTGCTTTATTAACCTTGAGCCTGTCTTACTTCTGCCTCCTGGTATTAGCACATCGTTCCTCTGCCTAGTACACTCTTCCCCACCTTGTTAACCTCTTCTTGTTCTTTGGATCTCTGTCTTCTTTCGGAAAACTTCCACCAGCCACCCCTTGTCTAGGGCTCTCTGTGCTACACAGAATCCTATGCTGTGGGCATCCTAATATAACTAATATAACAATACTCATTGCACCCTACTATAACTGTGGATACTAGTCCACTCAACTCTAAGCTCCAGGATGGCAGAGGCCACATCAGACTGCTCACAATTACATCCTTGGTGCCTGGCCTGGTGCACGGCACAGAACAGGCAAATTAAAAATGGGCTTTCTCATTCCACTGAATCGCATAAGATGCAAATGGAGCTTGGATTGAAAAGAAAATCACGTTGCAAACGTCTAAACTGATATACAAATGTAAGAAATTAGGTGTAATGAAAAAGTCCTTGAAGGTACAGAAAGAAAGCATTTCAATTCTTCCAAGAGCTTCACACTTGCTTAATGTGTCACCAATAATTACCCTGGCTTTTCCTTCCCTCACTCATTGTAATTAAGATACAGAGTCTTTGTTAGGGGAGAAATCAAGGTCCAGAGCGGCAGAAATCATGCGACTGCACATTCTGACAACAGGGCCCACAGGTTTTGTAGCCCCAGAAAATCCACACAGCCCCTTTTGAGTCATGGTGCCCTCTGTGCAATGGAATGAAAACCTCCACCTCTGAGCTCATAGACTGCTGTGAAATCAAACAGCGTTAATGTGTGTAAAATGGCTTGTGACCTGTAAAACATGCTATGAGAGTGTCACTTCAATAGGTTCCTGCTGGCATCTCTCCCAAACAGGAAGTACACATTAGAACTCAAATTCCCAATCTCTAAATCCTGGGGGAAAAGACAGACATAAAGGAGAATGGGGCATCTGATGCATTTCTTCACTAAATTTACTAAATATTCACTGAGCATCCAGTATGCGCAAGGTGCTGTACTGGAGCAAGGACATGGAGGTGAATTAAGGATGCCCTCCAGTCTGGTATTTGAGGTGTGGGATGAGGTGAGCAAGCAGGTGCAGCAAAGATTACCACGTGGCACGTGTCTCTGTAGAGCTGAGAACTGCTGGAATAAAGGGACAGTGGACACTGATCCTGGGGCAATTGTTTAAACCTGATCCTGAAAGAACTTCTAGAATAAGCAAAGGTACTACCTTGTGAGAGATTTTAAACAGGAAAATAACCAGGTCAAATTTACCAGTCAAAAGAATATTCTGGAAGTGGGCAAAGATACAAGGCAATGATAAGGGAGACCATTCAGAATGTTGGAGAGGAAAACAGAAAAAGAATGGGAGAGACACATAAGCGGGAATCAGAAAGTAATGTTAACCGAAAATGTAAGGAGAGAATGTCTAATGAGAAAGTTGTAAAGATAAAGACATAAAAAGCAAGGGTGAATGGCTTGCCTCCCTTATCCTGAGGACTCCAAAGAAGGCCATCCACTGCCCACATGGTTCATCCGTCAGGCTGCGTCCCTGGCTATGGGACACACACCTGCTCCTACAGACCCTCTGTCACTGATGAAGACATAGGGAGCAAAGGGAAAGCACAGATGTGGATTCTGATCCCAGGTCTGATCACTGAGTGAGGTAGGGAAGTTACTTAACCTCTCTGATTGGCAGTCCCTTCATCTGTATGTAATAAGGGACAGCAGCACCCACTTCACAGGGTGATGTGAGGGTCAAAAGAAGGAATATGTAAATGAAACTGGATACAGTTCCTAGGATGGAGCAGCACTTCTGCGTCCTTCCCTTCACCTATCCCCTGCCTAATGCCTGATCCACATCCAGCAAACAATACTGAGCGCTCACCATGTAGCAAGAATGAAAGGACATGATGCCTTGCATGGATCATGGTCAAGGAGCCGGCTGCATCTCACTGGGCACTCAACACCACTGGGAAGTGGGCAGAGAAGCATCAGCACTCTCGTGCAAATTCAGAACCTGGGGTCAAGAGAGGGGAAGAGATGGAGCCCTGTCCAGAGCTGAGATCTTTGGGCTAACCCAAATCTGCTCTGCCAGTGATAGCCAGGACCTTGCACTGTGTCAGAGGCTGGTCCTACAGCTCAGAGAGCCTCCTCCTAAAGACGGCAGATGCAGGCAGAGCTCTACTGTGCAGTCTTGGTCCCAAAGCTCGGTAGCCCACTAAAAGCTTCCTCCCTCTTGTCCCATCATGATCCTGGACAAAAAAAAAAAAAGCAAGCCTGACAATTCATGTTTATGTCTCTTTCCAAAGCCTTAATTGCCTGTGGGAACCTACAGAAAACGACTTCATCCTTTTAGAACTTGGTTCCTTCATCAGTAAAACAAACAAAAAAATCTCTCTTCAATTCTGCTGACTTCACAGGGGGTCATTATTAGAACCATTTAAGAATATATGTGAAAGTGTTCCCAGGGAACAAACACAATACTTTTGGCAACAGTACTTTTTAACTAGATTCAGAAGAAATAATTTTTAGCTTCTTGCCTATTAAGGTTGTTAAGGCCATCCAAATTTTGTTTGGATCTAAAATGCCTGCTGGAGTTTAAGTTTCATGAGAGCAGAGACTCTCTCTTGAACATCATTATACATGGGATGGTACCTAATATTTATCGGATACTCAGTAAAATATGGATGGAGAGGTAGATGGATGGCTGGCTGGATGAAAGGGGGAGTACTTTAACATCAGAACACTTGCACTATGAAATGCATGCACACACACTCCTTTTTTCAGTTGGGGAGGATCTTAGATACAAGATAAGCAGACTTTACAGTTCGCAGGAAACTGTGGTGAAGGGATGGGGAGGGAGACCTGTCCAAGGGCAACAGTGAACGAGTGGCCGAGCAGTGGAACTCTATGTATGACTCAGGGAAACGTGTCCTGGGCTGTGCTCAGGTCCTGGGCTCTGGTCCTCCCTCAGTCTCTTCTTTAATGTATATTTTTTGGGGAAAAAAAATCCTTCCACTCTGTCCAATTATAAAAGTATACTGGCCAAAGGATAAAAGGATATCTATAATAAAATAATTTTTCACCTATGTAGTGTCTTCTTGTTCTCTTTCCTTGGGGAGTTTCAAGTGTAGGTGAAGGGGTGAGCTAGCTTCTTCTCCCTTGAGCTCCCTGAACACTTATTTCTTTTTTGTTAACCTATTTGGATGAGAAGATAGACACATTAAAAAGGCAAGAACAGCAATGTACAAAGGTCTGGGATAATTTGTCTCTGACACAGTCCTGGATTAATCTGGGTATCTAATGCACGTAGAATGAAGAAATAAGTGCTCTGACCCCGAAGGGCAGCTCCTTCCTCACAGCTGAGGGAAATTTTCAAGCAGGGAAGGTGTGAACAGACGTGTGTTCAGTAACTGGGCTGGCCCCTCTGCCCTTGTCCGGTGATCTTGAACATCAACAAAATAAGGTCTATGTTGATTGTACCTTTCCAGAGACAGGAGGAGAGTGTGTATGATTTCTGCAGTTTTGACAACCACGTATTTGATCAAAAAGCAGAAAGGCAGCATATATTAAAGACCCCAAACAGGCACGCGGAAACAGTAAAAGACTGTAAGACATAATGTCAACAATCTGCGTTGAAGTTCAAGATCAGCAACTCCCACGTCCTCTTTGAATCATTCGGTATTGTGTCCCCCCATTTAGGGACTGCACCTTGGCTGATTGGACTATCAGGCTGCTGACTGTGTGACATTGGACAAGGCTCTTCCATCCACAGGCCTCAATTTCCCCATCTGTATAATGACTGGATTAAACCAGAAGTTCTCTGTGATCCCATCTACCTCTAACATGCAATGAGTCTCACTTTCCAATAAACTTTTCAATGAGTATTTACAACACCCATTCTCATGGCCAACATCTATAAGTCGCATTTATAAGAAAAAAAAAGTATCTAGCTTTATAAAGTTATAGCTTAATAATCCACAACTGCTGAAGCCCTATCAAGTTCTTCAAGGAGCTTAGAGAGAAAAAGAAGGAAAAAAGGCAATAAAATCCTGGAAAAAAGAGAATCAAGAAAGAAAGTGTGCGTGGGAAGTGTGTTCTCCCAGTCTTAAATGGTAGTCACGGAGAATGACGGCAGCTTCTTTCTGCCTCTTCCCTTTGATCCCACCCCCACCGTAGCCTGTCCTCTTTCCGTCCTCCGCTGAGAATTTGAAACTGAAGGCTTTCTTTTTCACTCTGACTCTCCTTTCACACACTGTCCAAACTAGAAGGCCATTTCAGATCATTTTGGTGAGAGGTTTCCAAACTTCATTTTGTAGCAGAACCCTTTGTTCAAATGAAATGTTATACTTAAAATCCAATACACAAAACCTGTAAAGGAAAGTTTCTGTGAGAGTGAGGGTGTCACCACCCCACCCCTGCCTTGGCCCAGAACCATGGCCATAATTCCCTAATGTCCCAAATAACATGATTTTAAAAACACTGACCGAATCTTTTCTTTTTTTTTTAACCCAGATTTAAGAAGGCACTGGCTCAAGCTGCATTGCTAGAAGGTAACAGAGTTGGAACCAGAATCCAGGTCTCTGCATCCCCAGGCCAACATCCATTGGTCCTCAGGCTCCTGTCCCGTTTGCTTACCTTGTCCCAGTCTGCTGACACTTCCATTCAAAAGCCCTCAAGGACGTGTTCTCTCCAGAGTGTGTCACCACCTCCTCATCCCCTCTCTCGCCTTCCTTGGAGAATCAACTCATTAACCACCCACATCCAGTGCCACCTCTGCTTTGTGAGAGACATATTCTCAGAATCTTGGGCTTTTCCACAGCCCGCTGCCCCGGCATGGACTTCTGTGTCCACAGGGGACCTGAAGCCGTCCTCTGAAACACCCCTCCCCCTTATACACACACACATACAAGCACAAACATTCACACTCATACCCAGAGTCTTTAGTGCTTCAGACATAGGAATTGGCAAAATCTGCAATGAGCTAAGAGCCACATGTGGGGTTTGAGCGCTGGTCCCACTCTTTTCAACCTCATTGACCTTGTTTGATGGAAGTTTCTTTGCCCTTTGAGGTCTCCCCACTAACCATCTCACAAATCTGTTGTGAAGATCAAGTGAGACAGTAAGGCGGAAGGACTGATTAAATGTGTAAAGTACTTCACACATGTAAGGGATGCTCTTATTTGGTAAATTTTTCATCATTTTTCCGTTGCCATCTATTTTAGTTACTACTTAATAAGGACTTCCATTTACCTATTAATTTATTAATAAATGCTTTTTGAAAAAGACTTTTCTAATCACTATTGGATCCTGACCTCTACCAAAACCATGGAACCGTGAGCTCTGTGAGGCCATCAGAGCTGGCATTTGGCACACAGTAGGCGACAAACACTCAGGAAGCACCTATGTGTCAAACACTGGCTTAGACGGCCTCACAAATCTCAGTCTCATGAGATGCAAAGGGACTATTGACCCTGTGGCAGTGCTAGGAAGGGAGGAAACAGAGAGGCCTTGGGCTATGGCACCAAAGGCTTCCAGGAAGAAGTGATGACTAAGCTAGCATCTGAAGTTGAGTTGGAGTGATCCAGGTGAAGGCAGTGGGGTGGAGAGAAGATGGAGGAAAGCAGAGGACCATCCACATGGAGAGAAGAGCAGGTGGAAAGAGGCTATAGTGGTTCAGTGTGGCTGGACCAGGCCAGGAATGGTCAGGGATGAGGATGGGTCAGAAATAAGCTCGGGTTCCATGAGTATAGCTAAGAAGTCAGAACTATCACAGAATCCTTCTCTAACAGAGGAGAAACTGAGAACAAGAGAGAAGAAATGACTTGCCTAAGGTCACAAATGGAAAGCCATAAAGGTAGAATGTCAACCCAAATCTGTCCCTCTGCCTGGAAAGCTATACCCCCCAGACATCTGCGTAGCTTCCTGGTCACCTTATTTAAAATAGATCCACCTGTCATTCTCTAGCCCCTTGCTCTACCTCATTTTTCCTCATGGCACTTATTATAGTCTGATAATATAATATAAATTTATGTATTTATTCATTACCTTCCTCTCTGAGAAAAACATAACCTCCTGGAGGATGGGGATTTGGTTCTGTTCATCCTGAATACCTGGTACTTAACAACAGTTCTTGGCATATGGAAGAAAGTCGATCAATACGGAATGAACGAATGAATGAATTTCCATCTATCTACAACCCCTGCTCTAATACTCAAGGCTATATTACCTTCCTATGCCTGATTGGGTGCTTTGACCTTTTAGTTACCATTGGTAGGAAACAACAAGATAAGATTTGGCTTTAGAGAGCCCATGGTGGTAGCAGTGTGGAGAATGAATCAGAGAGGGATTTGGAGATTGGGAGAAGAGTGAAGGGGCGGTTGCACTATTCCTTGGTGGGGAAGATGACGGTTTAGACCAGGGAATAGTGAGATGAAGGGAGAAGAGAGGCCTGCCAAAGGGACTGAGGCCT
The DNA here is from genome assembly GCA_007922815.1 of Macrotus californicus. Classification (NCBI taxonomy): domain Eukaryota; kingdom Metazoa; phylum Chordata; class Mammalia; order Chiroptera; family Phyllostomidae; genus Macrotus; species Macrotus californicus. Next base: position 55,515 of record VMDR010000514.1, read on the forward strand.
CAGGAAGGCCATCAACCCAAGACTTGGGAGCCCACTAGTAGAAGAGGTCACAGAAGGATGAACTCATCTCTAAGAAGGCAGATGTGTTCAGTTATCTGAAGATTATACATGAAAGGGGCTAAAATAGTCACGTGAGTTGATTTTTTCCAGAATAGTCTCTGATAAAACAATACTCTCTATGAGTTGGAGGAGAGATGTCTTTGGAAAAGGGAAAAGATTGTTGCTCTGCCTAATGATGATGGGGATAAGTGTCCAATCATAGGGGAGGCATGGCCAGGCTGACTCTCTGGACAGTACTTCTAGCTTCCTTGCTCTACACACACGTGCCCAACTGTGGCCAGACCTGGAGAGGCACACTAAGCGGTGGTGGTTTTCATTCCAACACAGCCTGAAAAAAAATTAAGGAGTTGCTGCCAACACCTAGTTCAACTGCATTCATTCATTCAGTCAATCAATGCACCCAAGTCGTTCAACCACTGCTTACTGATCCCCTTGAAATACCAGGCACAGATCCACCGCCAAGGAGAGGACAAGCAGCAGGTCAGATCTAGTCGCAGTCCGCATGGTGTGAATGGCCCGCTGTTTCCTGACTATGTTATTTGCACAAGTCCATTAAAAAAATGTCGAATCGTTCTGTTGTTAGAGTGTTTTATATTTTCCAGGGGCCAAGATGTCTTGTATCATTTAATCAAGAACTGTACCAGAAAGTTATCATCACTCTCATTTGTCAAATAAGGAAGCTGAGGCTCAGAGAGGTTTAGGGATTTGCCAGAGACGAGGCAGTCTGTGATGTGGGAGCACAGATTTAAACCTGGGTCAGGTTTTTCACCAAAGCCCCTGTGTGGTCCTGTGCAACCTCATGCCTTTGCAGAAGTCAGACAGCCCTGAGTGAATATTGACATCACACAGTACATGCCCTGAACCACTGGGATTGGTGCTGGCTCTCAGTAAGTGCTACATGAAGCAATCTGTTGTTGTTATTCATTATCAATAGGCCATTTCTTCAACTCTGGGTCACAGCATCCTCCTCTGTGAATGGGGATACCAGTGTATCACAGACTTTTGATAATAATGACGTTTTGAAGAGATGGTGTAGAGTGTGCCCAGCTTGCTACCTGGTACATTGGGTGCTCATTGATAAGAAGAGCTCTTGACCATGACTAGAGGGCTCTCTTGCAGCCCTAGAGCCTGGATACCTAATGTGCCCCTTGATGAGACTGTTGTACTCCCAGCACCTGGGGCTACTGGTTCTGAGGGCCACGGCAATCACCCAGATCTGTTTGTCTTGCCCAGTTTCTTTCCAGCAAGGAAAGGGAATGGGAAGAGTGGATGGGAGGAGATGCTGGACCATGAAGCCAGGGATAGCAATGATCACCACAATGCCCTGTGGCAATCAGAGCTCCAGGTTCAGGGTCATGCCCAAAGACCTTTGTACAGCCACCATCAAGGATGTCTGCCTCCTGCTGAAAGGCTCCGTGGGGCTAGGTAAAGAGGCATCATAGTAGGAACCTAGTGACCTCAGTGAAGCTGGACATTGCCACCAAAGGGGGGTGTCCCCCCATATACGACATCAGGCCTCCACCTCCTCCTTTGCCTATGTTCCTTTTGAACGCTCAACACATCTTTAAAACAAGCAGGGACCACGTGCTCCATTCAGTTCAAGGGAATGGAAGCTTGGAAGTCCAACAGCAGTTGCTGGCTATCTCTGTCCCCCTGATCAAACAATATGTCATGTCTGTGTCACAGTGGCCATGAAGGGGGAGCCAGGGCACAATGGGGAAGGAGTGGGTCTGTGATGATCCCAACTCTTCCCGCCATCTGCCTGTCCTAATATAATGCAGAGGTTAGCTTTGGGATGATTGGCCATGGAAATCCAGTTGCCTAATCTGCCCCAGTCCCTTCTGCTTGGCTTCCTGATGCAGCCGCACACCAGAAGCTCTGCTTGACAGGAGCTACCAGCTTCAGGGGCCTTTCTGAGTCTGAACCCTCATGGTTGCCTACCTTGCCTGCCTGGAGCAGCTTCCAGACATGCTGAGAGAGCACAGAACTCCTGAATCTGACAGAGGTGTGGGGGTCAAGGGTTCCAAGGCCAGCTCTGCCTCTGTTGTGATTCCTTCCTTCTGTAAATGACTCTGTCTCTATGAGCCTCCGATTTTCCCATCTGGCAAATGGGGGCATGAATAGCTGCCTCTGAAGAATGGAGCGGGGGATAAATGACGAGGCATTGAAGCACCTGGTAAGTATTAAATAAGTGATAGTCATTGTGGAGGTACAATAACAATGATGAAGGCCACCATTTACTGGGCATTTACTATGTGCCAGGGCCTCTTCTAAACATTTAGGTAGTAGCTAATAAACTTAAGCAGTGCTTATTGTTATTATTACTGTTACTATTACTGACACATCCCTTAAATCCACTATCCACTTCAGCTACCACACCTTTGTAGGGATACTGCAATGACACTCAGTAATTCCTCAGGTACTTCACGTGATCAACAGATCCTGAGTATCTACGAGGGGCCGGGCCCAGGTTTTGGGGCTGGGGAGACCCTAATGGGGATCAGTAATAGTCTCTGGTCAGAAAGCTTTGCATCAACTTAGGCAATAAAACAAGGATATGGCTGACTACCAAAATATAACATGGTGGCATTCAATTTATTTCCCATTAGAGCCCAACATAATAAATATATACAGTTGTACACATGTATATATATATGTATATAATTGCCCTAAAAGTTTCACACACTCAAAAACACTAGCCAGTGACAATGGGTATAGGCCAAAATGTTATTCTGCTCCATTCCATTCTAAAATACCCTGTTCCATTCCATTCCATCATTTTATACTCCACTCTATCACTTTCTATCCCTTCCTGTTCCACTTCATTCTATTCTGGTCTACTGTATTCTTTCCCATTGTATTCTGTTCTATTATTTTTTCTATTTGAATCTATTCTTTTATATTCTCTCCTCTTTCTCTTAAAAATAGTTGTTGTGAGGCACTTGATATTTCATGAGCCCTTTAATGGCTTCAACCCATCTTTCAAAAAGTACTGATATAAAGAAGTTGTTTTCCAGTTACTTATAATGAGAAGCGCTCTTGAAATTAAGTCCTAGCTGATATTATTACCTTAATAATTATTGAACAAACAATTGGAGCTACTCTAGCTGAAGAGGGTGGGGGTCCAGAACTGACTATGTGGCCACCTCCACCTTTCTAGACTAACCTAGTCATGGGTGACAACGACGTAGGGCTGATATTGATAGAGCCTCCCTCTAACCTTTCAGAGAAAGGATGGAAGGGAAATAATTTAAATTTTTTATTAATACAACTTATTTGTGTATACTGATCAAATGCCTACTGTGTGAAAAACCTAGGGTTGAGGATATAACAGAAAACAGGCCATTTCTTACCCTCGGTGAGGTTATACCAAATGCCCCCTATGTACTAAGGCACTTTAGACACCGCATCACATTAAATGCTCACTGTTCCTGTGAGAGACTGTTGGTGTTGGACCCATTTCACAGATGAAGAAACACACTCAGAAGTAGCCCATGGTCACACAGTGATACATATTAGTGTTGGGATTTGAACCCAGGTTGTTTAAAGCCCAGAGTCTTTAAAGCAGAGGGTCTCACAGGAGGTGGTTTCTGAGATGAATCTGTCTGAAGAGGTGAAGGAAAGGAAGCCTCTCCCCTGCCACTCAAGAACCAAGAACAGTGTGAGCAAAATACAGGAATAAGTCCAGAGCTGCAAAGTATACTGGAAAAACACTATGGCGCCAGATTTAGCTGGAGTACAGAATGCACGAGAGGGGGAATTTCGATGGCACTTGGCATTAGCCTTTTTTATTTTTTTATTTTTAATTTATTGCTTTTAGAGAGAGAAGGAAAGAGGGGGAGAGAGGGAGAGAAACATCATTTTTTTTGTTCTACCTATTTATGGATTCATCGGTTGATCCCTGTATGTGCCCTGACCAGGGATCAAACCAGCAACTTTGGCATATTGGTACAATGCTCTAACCAACTGAGCTATCCGGCTAGGACTCAATGGCACTTGGAAGTAACACAAAGTGAGGGAAGAGGGGAGTAGAAAGGCAGCTGAGCTCTCTCTAGAGCTGTGTCTGGCTGGGGTCCTCCTGGGCAAGTCCCGCACTGAAGGGTAGGGTTCACAGGCCTCTGGTAGAGATGCAGCCTCAGACTTGGTGTGGGAAGGGCACAGCCCATGGCAGGAACAATTACTGCTTTGGAAGCACACATCTAGAGATGGCCATCTTTCCAAGAATAAAACACATTTAATTTGAATTAAAATGATGTCCACAAAAATAAATTCCTCTCATTTTCTCATTTGGATGACTACCAGACCATTGCCTCATCCTTTTTATTTTTTGTTTGTTTGTTCTTTTAGGGTTTTCTCATGTTTTTACTTAACGTAAATAAGAGAATAACATTTTCTCTTTTGTGGTACTATTTTACTGAGTGAAATTTAATTGAGACTTGGTTTTGAGATAGAAGTTTTTTAACTTTCATATTTTATAAAATAAGTTTGGGTTAAAAATATAACATAAAAATATATAATTGAACATTTTGCAAGACATAACAATCAACAGTACTTCTGAAATTTGGATAGGTCTATCTGTGGACTTAGATACTGAATACTAATTATACCGTGTTTGGCTTACAAGTACCTAGCTATATTTATGCTGAATATTTATTATGGTGGCTTAATTTGTAAAAACTCTAATATTCTTTTTTATTTTATTTTTGAGTTGCAGTTTGCATTCAAAATTAATTTGTGTTAGTTTCAGGTGTACAGCATGGTGGTTAGACAATCATATACTTTACAAAGTGGTCCCCCCAATGTTTCAAGTACCATCTGGTACCGTACATAGTTATTACAATATTATCGACTATATTCCCTCTGTTGTACTTCACATCCCTTAAATTGTATTGTTGACTACTAATTTGTACTTAATCCCTTCACACTTCTCACCATGCTGCCCAATGCCCATGCCCTCTGGCAACCATCAATCTGTTCTCTGTATCTACGAGTCTATTTTTTTGTTTCTATTTTGTTTGTCCATTTATTTTGCTCTTTAAGTTTCACGTATAAGTGAAATCATATGGTATTTGTCTTTCTCTGTTGGACTTACTTCACTGAGCATAATACCCTCTAGGTCCATCCATGCTGTCACAAATGGTAAGATTTCATTCCTTTTTATGACTGAGTGATATTCCATTATATATATGTACCACAGGACTTTTATCCACTCATCTACTGATGGGTTCTTGGGTTGCTTTCACATCTTGGCTATTGTAAATAATGCTGCAACCAATACCCCATTCTTAATTTCACATGATGCTCACACCCAGCCTGTGAGGTAGGCAGGCAAAGATGAGCATTTTCTCTATGTGATAATGGAGACTTAGGTGTCATGACCCAAGGCTTGGTGTAGCCTCACCCAGGAATCCTGTGACAGCCCTGTGCTTCTTCTTTCCAAGCCTCCCAGGGAGCATATTCTCATTTCCTTATGCAAAAGCTGACATGAAAATGAGGCAGTACAAACATTAATTCCTGGAATTCTGAGGCATCTGGGCTGGCACAAGCCTCAGAAATGCCACTATTTACAGAGGGCATTAGAGAGAAATTTGTCACCAAGAGACCCTCTTGGAGAGATTCACACACATCTCCCTTTAGTGGATCTGGATTCAGCCCACTCCTGAATAAAGAGATTGACTTCAACCTACATGAATATGAGCCTCTCTAAGAGTGGGGAGCTGGGAGTGGGTGGGAGAGGAGAAAGACAACTATTATTTATTGAGTTCTACTACATGTCATGTATGTTGGATAACTCATTCAATCATGAAACCTTGTCATTGGCTAGGTTCTGGGTTTCCCATGTGAAAAGTAAAGCAACTGAGGCTTAGAGGTTAAAAGACTTGTAAGGTCACATGAGCCAAGAATGAAAGAGGCTGCATTTGAACTGAGGTCTGTGTGTTCACAAATCCCAAGTTCATCTCCCCAGGCATGATGTCCCTGGATTTAAAATGAAGTAAAATAAGAAACCTAGACTATGTTAAACTAACATAAAAAAGAAAATCATAAAAAAGCAGGAAGAAGGGAAGAAGAAAGAAGAAAGAAAAAATTATTACTATTCTTTCTCCCATGACTACTACAAATCCACCACTACTATGATAACTCAGTCCCTCTCACACTGTAAACTAGGTTCACATTCAATACTATATTTGGTCCTCAAAAAATGCTACAGAGAGAGGAAACATGCCACTTTGTCTACATTTAAGAGATGGGGAGACCAAGGTTCAAAGAGGTTAAGTAATTGCTGAAGACATTTAGTTACAAACCTAGAATTGTACCCAGTTCAAAAAAAGGGTTAGCCTAAAAAAGAGAAGACTCTGAACAATGTTGCTTGCAATAGTTTTCATAGCACCACACATGGTAAGAAAACATTTTTCCAGCTTTATTGAGATATAATTGACAAATAACATTGTGTAAATTTACAAACCCTGGCATGCTGTTGGTGAGAAAGTAAATTGGTATAGCCACTATGGAAAAATAGTATGGAGGTTTCTCAAAATAAAAATACAAATAGAACTACCACGTGACCCAGCAATCCCACTTCTGAGTATGTATCTGAAGGAAATAAAATCATGCTCGAAGAGACATCTGCACTCTCATGTTCATTGCAGCATTATTGACAACAACCAAGATGTAGAGGAAAACACTTTTCAGCAGGACCCAGTCCACACACTCACATGTATGCACACACACACAACACACACATCAACATCAAAACTTCGGAAACAAGGCTTGTCCTTACTTTTTACAATTCTTCCTGATAGTCTGTATTGCATTCTATTCCATCCTGTTCCATTTTGTTGTGGAAAATGCTGGTCCTGACTCATTAAATAGATTTAATATCTTACTAATGGATCAAACACAGGAGTTCGGAAAAGAATCATTGACTTTATGGGCATGAAAGCATGAGAACTAGCTCCAAGGACCCAAAGAACTCCCACATGGAAATAAATAAAAATAGATTCATGCTTCACTGCCAGAGATTGCAGAACTATAAGCAAAGAGTGGAAACTATACAAAAACAAACAGTAGGTCAACATGAAGAGGTCTTTCTAAATAGGCAAAACTGTCCAAAAATAGAAAGATTGGGCCTCACCTTGGGAAGTAGTGAGTTCCCCGGCACCAGAGCCATGCAATCAAACTAAAATCTGAAGGTCACGTGACTGGGATGTTGTAGGTGAAATTGGGGTAAGCTCTAAGTTTCTTTCTAGGCCAGAAACACAATTTATTGTCTTTTTCTCATTTTTCTCCCTATGACAGCAGCCATCCCAGGAAAGTCTGGCTTTGATATCGGATTCAGAGGATACAGAAAAAAGTAGATTCTGAAGTTTGGTTTGACCAGCAAGCCGGGGGAAGGTCACACAACTCTTCATTCTCACAAAATAGAAGAAATGAGGAATAAAATAGCAGTCTAGGGGAAGAATCAAAGTATAGAATAGAGGAAATTAGAAAGGAGGAGAGATTCATTTTGGTCCCTGTCTGTTTTCTCATCGTGAAACATGGGGCCAGCCTCATTTTTCCTAGCTATGCAACAGGGATAGCAGTTGAACTATATTTCTAAGGGCTGGTTGAGTTCCCACATGCCAGATATTCCTGGTCGCTTTATTTCTGTGTCCCCTTGTCACCTCTCACAATGTCCATACAGCAGCTGAGGAAGGTAAAAGGAAGAGAGAGGAGTGGCTTACCCTTGCCTTTAGAAGGAAGAAGGAAGGAACAATTATGGTCCATCCCCACAGCCTTGAGCTGCCTCATCCCATCAAATGCGTGGGTCATGAAGTTCAATTCATTAATTTTGGTGGTAGAGGGAGGCTGACAGGCCTGTTGCTGACATGAATAATGAAGGATCACCAGGAGGGAGCCCAGCAAAATGTGCAGCCTAATCAGACCCAGAGAGTCTCCCCAGGCATTAATGTAGGCCAAGTGTTTTCCGGCCAATCAGACCCAATTTCAATTTAATGTTGCAAATTGTTAGCACGCAGCTCAGCCTCTTAACGCACAACTCGGATTCAAACTGGGTTACTCATTTGTTGCCTTTCCCTGTTCATTTGGAGACACCTGCCTGTTCGTTGTCTGCACTAGGGCTTGTAGCAGGGGAGGCAGCCAGACTTCAGTAACAAAAACTCACACAGGGCCTCTTATGCCTGTTCTACCACTTTGTGCTCTTGTTTCTAAAGCTCATTCTTTGCTTTCTTGTACCGACCTGCTGTTTCTCCATAGCCTTCAGGAAAGAATCCAAGTCTTTACCATTAAACTTCTCCAGCCTTTCCACCCACTATGCTTCCCCAAGCAAACCGTGCCTCAGTTACAACAAACCACTTCCATTCCCAAAAAAGTGCCGTGGCCTTGCATCCTGAAGCCTCTGGTGGTACATGTGCTGTGACCTCTACCTGGAATGCTTTTATTTGCTCCCCTCTGTTCTCCACCTCACCTGCATCTACCATCCTTGAATTCAGAGGACACTGGCCAAAAAAAAAGGCAGACTTAACTAACAGATCCTAGAGGGGCAGGGGTTGTCTCTTTCACTTTTTGCCTAGAGTAGACACTCAATAAAAGTGGAATGAACAAATGTGTAACTTTGAACAAGACATCTCAAGTTTCTAATCTTCTGTTTTCTCAGATATGAAACGAGAAAAAAAATACAAGTAACTTTTCCATGGCTATTAGTGTGACTACTCGTAAAGGATACCTTCTCATCTTCTCAGTGCTCTTCAGAGCCCTCCTTGGGTGAAATTATCAATGGAGGTTCTTGTCCTACAAGACCTCCCCTCAGCTGCCCCATGCTTCACTTCTCTGCAGCTCAATTTCTCCCCAGGTAAAATATATGTACAGGATCCTCACGGATTGGGAAGATTAAAAGCACTCATTCATCCCTGCTTACAGTATGTGTCAGATGCAAACTATTGAAACAATGAATGTAAAAACGAGTTTCCTAAGATGAGGTACAGAGTGAATTCTCAATAAAAACTTTCTAGCTCTTTATCTCATACCCTCTTCCATGTCCTGCCTTTCCATTTCTTCCTGCTTTCCTTCCTTTCTTCTCCTACTAGCCCCTCTCCCATATATGACTTTGGAATTATCATGGCCTTGGGGGAAGGAGATTAGTCACAGTCAAACCTTAATCCTGAGGCCCCAACACCAGTTAAATGCCATCTATCCCTTCAATGGGACACATTAATGCAGAGTAGCAATATGGCAGGCATTCTGCCCCTGCCAACTGTTACATTCGTTGGGCTTTGAGCCCCTTTGAGCAAAACACTGTGTGCAATGACCATGAAAAGGTTAGTATGAATTAAGTAGATTGATAATTCCTGCTATTCATCTGAGGCCTCATCATTAGAAGCTCACCTCCTCATTCCACTCTACCTCCTGGTAATCAAGTGCCAAGATTGAGGGAAGATTGGAAGCAATATGGTTTCAGGTCCAAATCTCACTTCTTGATAACATACCTCATATCCTTTAACAAAGAAGTCAGTTGCACCAAAACTTGTCAGATCCATATATATAACAGAGATCCACAACCTACCCAGTGTCAGCACAACATCAGTGTCATTGGGAAGAAACAAAAGGTCAGGAATTGTGATTTCTTCAGGTGGTCTTTAAATGTAGTCACCAAAGTGGGGCAATTCAGAGGTCTGAAGCTAGACACTGCGTAAGGGGAGGTAGGGGACATGTCATAGTTCACCACCATCAGCTGTATGACCTTGGGCCATCCATTTCTCTCTGAACTTTAGTTTTTTTATCCTGTGAAATTAGCCTAGTTCACTTCAACAAGAAATACTTGGCACCTACCATGTGCCATCTAGACATCAAGCTGGACACAGATATAGAGATCGGTAAGACACAGCTTAATTGACTGGGTAAGTTGACTTTGAAAGTATTCCACACATCACAAAGTATGCTACAGAAGTACTCTGTAGCTCTTTTGATTCTTTGTGCATTTATGTTTGTATGTGGGCATGTATATATGTGGATATATACGTAAGCGGGTATGTCTATCTGTGCTTATGTATGCAGGTATCAGTCCAGTGAATGAGTGGGAAAGTGAGGACACTGTGATTAGTAAATCTGTCTGACCCACATTTGGCAAGTGTCTAATATATTAAATATCATCCTTCACAGCACTGCAGACAGAGCAGTCAACACAACCAAGTCTCTGCTTTCATGAAGTTTACATTCTAGTGATAAGAAAGTCACATTTGAGGGAGGCAAGGAGGGACCCCAGGCTTTCTCATTCAGTTATGGAGGCATAATTAGAGATGGGCCTTTGGTCACAAACAGGAACCAAGACAAACTGCAGCTGTGTCCTTTGGTAGAAATTGGGCCAGGCAGTAGTTTGGCCAAGTGCATATTCAGGACCTGGGACAGCACCCCACCTAGTAACTATGCTTCAGGCCTTCCCTTGCTGGGGCAGCTGATGTGTTCAACCTGTCTTGGGCTTAAAAGAACTTACAGAGCCTCAAAGCACGTGAGGTGCATATGCAGGACGTGGCTCCACTTTCATAGCTATGCCTGAATTGTTCAGGAGTTGTCTATATTGGCAAAGGTCTCCCCAATAAGTGCTCAGCCTGGCCTCCTGCTTGAATACTGTGGACTCTAAAATCAGACAAAAAAATTTAATACCACATCACTTCCCCTAAAATGTCTCCCATGACTCTCTCTTCACTCTTACCTCTGCTTTCTGTCTCTTCCACCATCTGTAACCCTAAAGTGCTCATTTGACTGGAAATGTATCACACCAGGCACCTGTGGTGGAGTGAAATTGGTTAGAATTTCCTGGTCCCATCCAATTTCAGCTAGCAGCAGGCAAGGAGGGGAAAATGTTCAGTTGTGGGAAGCCCCACACTCTTTGATTTTCTTAAAGCAAAGCTTGGAAGGAATAGGTTTTATTATTGTTTTTCCTCTAGAGAACTTTGTCCATTTACAATTACATTACTGAATTCGTTCATGGACTCTTTTAAGATGTGCCCTTAAAAATATCCTTCTCCGGCAAGGAAGATAATATTCTTTCTTTGTTTCTTAATACGTATTATATCAACTCTTTTTTTTTTTTTTGATAGGCATCATCCTAGTAGTCAAGACTCCTGCTTGAACACTTTGGACTCTAAAGTCTGAAAAAATAAGCTGGTGCCACATCATGTCTCCTAAAATGTCCCCTGAAGCTCTCACGAGTGGATTCCATCACCTACGAGCCAGGAAACCAAATAAACAAGATGGTAAATTTGGGCCTAGAAATTCCCAGGGCCTTAGTTAGAAACAGGGCATAAAAATTATGTCATTAGACACAGTCAGCTACTTGCTATCTCTGAAGTGAGGCATAGCCACAGAATATGGTCTTCAAACAACGCAATACAAAAATATATATATTTACAATCACTATTTTCATCCCCTCCCTAATACTCAGTATTCCACCCCACACTGTGGTTGACCTTTTTTTAACATCCTTAGCATCTCTTCCCACTTCTTTTGCAACAAGGACCTGATTTTCCTTTAGGAGCCTCAGTGACACACCCTTCAACATTCTCAGCCCCATGGCCTGGCTCTGGCTTACCTGAGTCTAGGTCCAGAGATTGCAGTAGGCAGAATAATGCCCCAAAGGTGCTTATGTCCTTATCCCTGGGACCTGTGAAAATGTTAGTGTCCATGACAAAGGAGAATTAAGGTTGCAGAGGGAACTGGGGCTTCTAACCAGATAACTTGTTGATAGGTAGGCTGTCATTGATTATATAGATGGGCCCAATATAATCACAAGGCTCCTTAGACATGGAAGAGGGTGACAGAGGAAGCGGGCAGAGTGTGTGAGAAGAATTTGACTCATATTTGGCCTTATCGATGGAAGAAAAGGGCCCCACGTCAAGGAACATGGGCAGTGTCAGCAACTGGAAAGGGCAAGGAAACAGATTCTCCCCTCAAACCTCCAGGAGGAACATAGTCCTGCCACCAGCATGGCAAGTTGGCTCCAGTAAGAATTGTTTTGAATTCATGAACTAAGAACTACAAGCCAATAGGCCTGGATGGCGTTAAGCCACTAAGTTTATGGTGATTTGTTACAACACCAATTGAAAACTAACATAGGGATGGACACATGAGCAAATGATGTTTTGCTCACACACTCTGATTAAAAATATGATGTTAAAGTATCAAGTAATCTTATTATAAATGACCTGGAGGGAGTTTGCCCAGTGAAATCTGCCCAGAGGAAACCAGAGTGAGGGAAGAGAGATATATTCCTAATGAATTTATATGGACATTTTGATCTTACTATTCCTGCACTAAAGGTAGGCTTAGATACTTCAGTTCCTTGAGGAATTAAAGAACTTATTTGATGGTTAGCCAAGTTTGAGTTAGATTTATATTACTTTCAAATTAAAATTAAAAACCTTATTAACCTAGGCATAGTGGGATAAACACCTCCTTTTGAAATATCCTATTCCAATTTTGGATACTTATGTTATTGTAGCTTTTTAAAATAGAGGTGGAATCAGCTGCCATGTACCTTCTCTCCATTGCTTTCTTTTTAATCCTCACCTGAGAACATGCTGATCAATTTCAGGGGGAAGGGAAGAGGGGAGAGAGAGAGGGAGAGAAACATTCCTGTGAGAGAGAAACATCAACTGCTTGCCTCTCAAACGTGCCCAGGCCAGGACTGAACCGCAGCCTGGGTATGTGCCCTGACAGGGAATTGAACCAGTGACCTTTCCTTTTACTAGATGATGTTCAACCAACTGAGCCACACTAGCCAGGGCTCCCCATTGCTTCTTATGTGCTAAGGCCACACAGGACAAATTTAACTCGACCTTGCCTCAAGAGATATTTAGGATTTGAAGTAGTAATCTTCACCAAGATCCCCAAGTCTCCTCTTCTTCAGATTAAATCTTCCCAGATAGCTTGAGAACTGTGGTAATGTGATTTTGAACTCCTTCACTACCCTGCAGTTAATCTTCCCTGGACACACTTGATTCTGATCTTTTTTTTTTTTAAAGATAACACCACATCTGAGCACAATATTCCCAAAAATGACTAACCAGCTTAGAACATCCCTGTTCTAAGTGAGACACATATTGATGAAACCTTAATTGGAGAAGAAAGTGTCGTTTTTGTTGTTTGTTGTTGAACACTGTCACTGTACTCAGGCTGCTGTCCAATAAAATCCATGTGTTTTTCCTAGGTGCCGCTGCGTCACTTCTCTGCCCCTCCCCCCACACTCACCCAGTTCATATGAATAATGTTCTGAAGTATATAGAGGTCTTTAGAGTAATATCTCCTGAATTTCATGATACAGAGAAGCAGATAATGAGTAAAACGCAGGATTTCAATTCAGACAAGCCTGGATTCAAATCCTGGCTTTGCCTCTAACAGCTGCCTGACCTTGGACAATTGCATAATCTCCCCCAATCTCAGCTTCCTCGTGATAAAATAATAATACTACTTTCCTCACAGGGCTGTTGTAGAAATAAACAAGCTAATGTATGGAAAGTGTTTGGCATAGTGCCTGGCATGTACTAAGCTCTCAAAAAGTGTTACCTATTATTATATTCAGTCAGGAAAAAATAGGCCAGAGCTTTTAAGCTCAGGCCTGTCCTCTTCCTTGGGTGCAAATGGAAAAGTTTGTGCAGGGAGAGCGATGAAGAAAGATGAGGAGGGGAAGAGGAAATACAACCAGCCTTCCTCATAGCTGATGTTTACATGCTAGGATGCTAGATCTTTGACTCCTAGAAAACAGGATATTGAAACTTCCCTAACCCCAAAGTGTTCAATTTTAAGAGCTGAGGTCCTTTTTTTTTCTCTCCCGGGCCCAAACTTCCTGGTCCAAGAGCCCACCAAGAAGCCCATTGAGTTTGTCTTTCTCCAGACGAAATTCAGAAAACAAGGATTCTGGTGCATGTGGTCATTTGAGAGATGATTTCAGGAAATGGTGCAAGAGTGAGGCTGGGCAGCAAGCCAGTCAAGGATGGTTTATTAAGTTAGGTACTACAATTGGCCACAGGAAGTTTATCCTGCTGCGGGGGAGGGGAACAAGGGCAGGGGGGATAATCCAGCCCTCAACAATCATTGTTTTAGGGCAGCCACGGAAAGGTCAATGAATCCCTGGTGCTCTGGCCTGCCTCACGCATGGGCAGAAGATACCAAGTGGCTAGAGAGCCTCTAGCCAGAGTCACATATGCTGGCACCCAGAAGTCAGGCCAGCACTCATGGAAAGGCCTAGTGCTGAGGGGATGTGGGCTGGACCCCAACAGTGTCTGCCACACAGTTCCAATAGTAATTAGACAGAGTCTAAAAGCTACCAACCTGTGAACCAACCAACTCACGAACCAATTAAGAAAGTTATTACTACTACCTGTATGGGTACTTCAAGATGCTAAAGACACAGAGAGACCATTCAAGTGCTTGATCACTCTACTGACGCAAGCAGTCACATCCCTATACAACAGTTCCTCAGAATCAGACACGACCCCAGGCCAAATGGATGGGAATTCCACTGATATTTTAATGGGTAGAGAATTTCCTAATATCCTTTGAGTCCTGCATGCTAATTTCTGTCTGGAATACTTCCTCTCAACCTCACTGTTTCAAACACCATCTCAAAAGTCCACCTTTGCTTTAAGGTTTTCTCCAAGGGCTAAATGTGCTGGTCCGACATGCTTCCTTCACTCCCAGTGACTCATACTAGACATCGCCATGATGTGTCAGCCTATACACCTTCCTGCACTTCCTCATGCTTGAGCTTTGAGTCAGCCATGTTTCATCAAAAAAAAAAAGGAAAGAAAGAAAAAGATCTTATGGAACCTCAGCATGTGGTCAAGCTGCTCGAAGGGACGGCTCAAAGCTAAGAAACAGGCAAAGGAGGGAATCTGCAAATCCCTCCTCCCTGAATGGCATGGGACCCAGTTGTAAACAGGTACAAAGGGAGCACACAGAACATGTAGCATACACATATACACATGCATGCACATAGAAGCATAGAAACTATCAGGTTCAGAGACTTAGCTTTCTCCACTTTTTCAGCTAAGAGTAATTTAAAATGAAATCTGGCGGTGGGGGGGGGGGGGAGGAGTGTGACAGGCAAGTGAGGTGTTACCGCATTGCTCCGCACTGACCTTTGCTAACAGAGTTCCAGAGCCTCCCTCAGCCTCAGAGGGAGCTAGTTACTAACAGATGGCACCATGGCGATGCCAAAGAGAAGGCCTCATGGTGGGATACAGTCAGCAGAGCTGGTGAGGATAATGCAGTCCCTTTCTCCCTGATACCCACACTGACCCAGGTCTCTACCAACTAGAAAACAGACTTTGATAAGTGCACGTCATTTTTTTTCCTTCCTTTCTTGTCTCTTTATTTCCCCTTTATGTTTTTGTTTTTGTTTTGCTTTGAAATCCTTTTTCTCCACTGCAGTAATAAATCACTGCAGGCAAGATCCACTGATGAATGCTAAAATTAGTGGGGAAAACCATATTGAGAAACAGACTATTTGCAGAGTCTAAAGTATCTCTCCAAAATAGTCATTAATTACTGTGGTGTTTTTAGCAAATATCCACAAATTCTTTGGCACGCTTGTCCCTCCAGGAGGCAGACCTTAGTCCCCTTCTCTGCGTGTGCTGAACTTAGTAATTGCTTCCAATAATAGAGGGTGGAAAGAGAAAAACACGTTCTTTAGACTAGAGAAGTCAGGAGGACAGCATCTCAAACCAGTGATGGAGGTGAAAGGATGAGCAGTAAGTCCTGTGGGTACCACGTCCCCCCTGATATGATGTGATCTGAGGGGCACATCGCCTGTGTGGGGGTTCTTCCTTCAAATCTGTAATGCCAATGTAATTACAAGAAACCATCAGGCAAACTGAAATTGAGGAATATCTTGCAAAATGCCTGACTAGTACTCTCCAGAAGTGTCAATGAGATAAGAAGCAAGGAAGGACTGAGGAGAAGAAGACTAAGGAGTGGATGACCAAATGCAAGGTGGTATCTGAGCCTGGATTCTGGAAGAGAAAAAGGCCATGAGGGGCAGAACTGGGAAAACAGAAATGAAGTGTTCAGCTGGCAGTGCTGCATCTGTGTGAGACTCTCGGCTTGGCCTCACGCGCCATGGCTAAGAAAGATGTTGGCATTAGGGGAAGCTGTTTAAAGGGTACATGGGAATTCTCTAATTTTGGCCACTCTTCTCTAAGTCTAAAATTATTTCAAAGTAAAAAAGCTTTGTAAAAACATACAAAACCAAATAAAAACAGAGAATAATTCCTTTTCTCAATGGTGTTGTGGAAAGCCTTGGGTCAGAATACCAGAGGGCTGGCTCCTGGCTTCATTCAGCTCACTCACTGACTCCAGCCTTGAGAAAGTTTCTTTCTCGGGGCACACAGCACCTCCATCTGTTACACAATGGGAGGGGGAGGCGGGGGGCTGTTTAGTAGTTTTCCAGCCACATTCACTAGGGCACAGCCTTGGTGATCTGTAGGGTCAACTTAAACACCCAATCCTGCCCACAGCCCCTACCCCCACCCAACTCCTCCAAACTCCCAGCCAGAGCAGATCCACTTTGGACTGTTATAATATTTCATTTCAGGAAAGTTTTCTGATGTAACATGCTGAAAAGTACTGGCATAGATAGTTTATAGGGTTCCTCTCTAATTAAACTCATCCTCTCCAGCCAAGTCTTCCCAGAATTAACTAAGAATAACTTAAACATTCCCTTCTCTTTCTAATCAGTGAGTTTTCCATGGGTGGGAGCCATACCTGTTTACTTGTTGATTGGTCCCCAGCCCTCATTGTGGGACAGAGTAATCAATGCCAGGTGAATTGCTATTGAAGAGATGCTAGGAATCGAAAAACCTCTTGGAAAGTGAGTGAGTGTGGAACACATCCCTGACTCCAGGGTCTTGCTAATATCCTCTACCGCAAAGAGACCCTGACCAAGAGGCAGAAGTTGCAAATTACTGACTGACAATCAAATTCACACCACAATTTAAGACCTAGATCAATTTTCCCTTCCTCCAGGAAGCTTTCCTTGATTCTTCTGTCTGGAAGTGACCCCTTCTTCATCTGTATTCCCACTGTCTTTGGTCTGTGCCTCTGTCACAGTGCTACCTTGTCTTCCCAAAATTCCTGACTAAGGGCCTCTACCCTAAGCAAGGGTAGCCTTCACCTTGGAACCCCTGCAATGTTTAGCATGGTGCCTTGTACATATGGGAGACACCACGGAAGTTGAAGGAGTAAATAAGCTCCAGACCTCCTTATTTCAAAGGGACCAAAAAAGACTCTTGCAAATCTAGGTTTTGAATCTCAGCTCTGCCAGTTCCTACACTGTGACCTTAGACAAGTCACTTATTGTCCTCCATCACAAGTCAGACTCTGGGTAGTTAGAGCTGTCATTAAGCCCTACAGGCCAGATCACACAATTCCAGGGGCCTAACACAGTACTCCCCACACAGTGGGTGGGTGTTCAAGAAATATTAGCTGTATAAATAACTAAACTGTTGTCTCTCTGAGCTTCAGCTTCCTTATCTGTGAAATAACAACACAAATACCTACCTTGCATCTTTATGGTGAGATTGAGTAGCAGAGCATAGTTGTGCGTTCAGCAAGTTGCCTGGCGCATGGCAACTGCTCAATAAATGTTATTTCTCTTCTAGTCTTTTCCCACCAGGTATTCTCTCCAATGAGGGAACTAACTTAAGCACTTCTCCCAGCCATGTGCTTCATCAGGGAAGCCAAATTAAGACTCCAAGGTGCTTACACTGGAGAAAAAACAAAGGATGCTAGAGCATGGAGTGCCACATGGGGTGTAATGGATTCACAGTAGTTCTGCTAAGAAAACAACCTGGCCCCCAGTTGAGAGACTAACGCAGCACCATTTGCATAACAGGTGTTTTTGCTGCAAAAATGGCACTTTAAAGACAAATCCCCCCAATGCATCTCCCAAAGGTAGGAATGCATATTTAATTACACTGAATGCTATCTTCCCCTGTAGCTCTGTGCTTGAAGGGGGACAGCTCACTCCACAAAGTTGGGAAGAATTTTATAGAAATGGCTGGAATCCAGAACTGCTTCTTAGTGGCAGAATCCGAAGGGAGAATGTCAATAATGGTGCTCAAGGAAAGGAGCCATGGGCTTTCTTTCTTTGCTTGAAGAACATCTAGCTGAGCGGGAAAACCGTGAAATGGGAGGAGCAGAGCACACTGGGACCCATGAGAGTAGAGGTTCACTGTAAGCAAGGCCGGGGGCTGATCTTTATTACGGGTTCTTTATTTGACACAGCAAACAAAAGGCATAGGTAATAACCATCCTTCTAATATGGACAGAAGGAAACTGAGGTTAGGAGGGTTTGAGTAGTTTTTCTAAGGTCATACAGCTAATACAACTTAGAGTTGAACTTGGGCCTGTTTGGCCCCAAGCCCCTGCGTCTTCCTCCTTGTCCCCTGTCCCAGTGACTGTCACTTAGTGGTCACATTCTGTGACATGCATTGTGCCACCAGTTTCATGCATTCTCCTCAGAGAATCCTTATGCCTACTCACAAGTGGTTTTCCTATTTTACAGAAGAGACTACCAAGGCTCAAATAAATTAATTAACTTGCCCAAAGTCACAAGTAGAGGTAATAGGAAATTTGGGATTTCAATCCAAATTTGTCCCCCTGTTATCATCAGTGGTATGCCCATTGCTATAAGTTGGAAGAAATGAGTTCCTTGCCATGAGCACTGGTTTTATAACAGAGATCTCAAAGGTTGCTTGTGCCTCTAACAGGCCATGATTGTATGTGCTTCTCTACCCTGAGCCCTCCCCCATTTGCCGCCTCAGGGCATCCCTAACCCTTCAGTTATCCCCAGGGAATGCCAAGATATTTGGTAAAAGGAGGTTGGCTTTACCATTGAGTCACTGTGTGATCTGGGACACAATGAACCTTTCTAAGCTTCGACCAGGGCTAATAAGAGCGAAAATGTCAATGTCAAGCAGGCTTCTGAAGATAGCTGCACTAGTAGATGTGCCACACTGCCCTGAAACTGCCAAAGCACTGTACAAACATTAGCTAGCATTAATATTGTTATCGTTGCTCAGGTGAAATGTGTTCTTGGAGAGTAATTAGCTTTTGGATCAACAGAGTTGAACCATGAAGGCATGAATGGTCCTCATTGGCCCCCACGAGAATCCCAGTGCTTTATAAGATCTGCTCTTCAAAGTTCCTCACTCAGCATTTAAGGGATACTGGGATATCCATTACAAATGGATCTTTTAGAGAACTTTTATCAGGAAGGTGAGGACATTCCACTATAGCACAGCAGCTAAAGGCAGAGACCTTGAACTCCAACAACCCGGGTTGAAGCCTGAGCAAAACCAGTCTAACAAAAGGGTTTGCCCCCCTGAGCCTCAGTTGCCTCGCATTGAAAAGGCAGTGACTAAACTAGCTTCCTCACAAGACTGTCGTGGAGACTGGATAAAGAAATAGCAGAGAAAGCATTTAGCACTGTCCCCGGCGCATACATAGCCGACCATGCTATTATGAAGACCCAGATGCTACTGATGCACAGACTGCAGCCACAGGCATGGGCGCACTGGGGTGGGACCAGAAGGGGCTCAGGTGTTCCTCTTCAAGGTCTGTTTCCTGGGGCTCCCACTCTTAACACGTACCCTTTCAACAGAGTGAAAGGGTGAAAATGCATTTGCTTACAATCACTCTGCTTTTTACAACTTCCAGAGACCAAAATCTGCACGGGCAGCAGTTCTTTGCTGCTCCTAATTAATTCCCAGACAAAACCCGCTCTGGCAGCATCGCAGTTTATGGAGCCAGTTGACCTCCTGGTGCAGAAACGATGACACAGATGTTGCTGCTTCTCCACAACCTCATTTTTCACTGTGCATACTTGGTCAGACCAGCCATGTCTTCACCTTCCGAGGAGCAGGAGATGGTCCCCAGGGCGGATCTGAGACCCAAGCTGTCACCTCCCATCGCTGCTGGCCTTTCTCCACTCAAGGGGCTCTCAACAGCAGCTTGGGGTGGAAGAGGCCAGAAAAACGTCATCTTGGCCTTTAGTTTATTGAAGAGATGCCCAAGTTGAGGTCTCTCTCATCTGTCTGGTGTTTGAGAGGCTACAGGTAATAATAATCAGTTGTCATGAACTGAATGTCTATTATGTGCCAGCACTATCCTGGGCATTCTGCCTGGGTTATCTCATCTCATTCAACACAATTGTTTAAGATATGAGCTACTGTCCTCAGTTTAAAGTTCAGGGAACAGGATACTGGAGAGATGCAAAGAGGTTGCACAACTATACAGTGGCCATTTATGAGCCATTCCTGCAGGTGAGGCACCAAGCACTTCACCTTGTGACTGAAGCCTCTCTCCACCACTGTGAGGACCTCTGACAGCTTAGACAACTTTTCCAGGTCATACAGGCAGTAAATGGAGAAAGAGAAACCTAGCAAGGCGTGGGCCTCTCCGCTAAGCTGACTGTTCTGATTTCGCTGGTCTTAATGTGTTCGTGGGGAAAGCATTAGCTCAAGATGCAGATCCCAGGTCTTGGGTGGCCATGTGACCTTGGGCAATCTCAGTTTTCTTGTCCATCAAATGGGCATATTCTCACACACCTCATCTCTGAACGAGCGTTAACAGTTTTGTAAGTCTCAATGAAGTAGTATGTGACAAAGACCATGCTGGCGTGTAAAATGCACTCTTAAAAAACTGTTGCAGTGACTAAGTGGAAGCTGTTATCATCAGCTCCTCTTCCTGCAACCTGTGAATCTGCACCCAGTGCTAAGATGCTCTGAGAAGTTCACAGCTATAACACATGACAAGATCCGATCATCTGACTCCCAACCCATTCATCTCACAGTTTACTGAGCTGCAGTTATATGCCAGGCACTCCGTCTTCTCAAAACCTCTCTCTTCTCCTTCTTTCCCATTCCATCCTGTTCCCTTTCTGCTTCCAGATCACCTCCTCCCCTGTTTTTCTTTTACTCTGTTGTTCCAGGAATAAGAGCAGAGGAAACGGAAAATACTTATTCCAGCTTCCCTAATTTCCTCAGCCATAGGTGGCTGGGTGGCCCTAACCACAATTCTCTGCCGTGTTAGTTTGCTTGGTCTGCCCTAACAGAATGCCACAGACTGCGTGGCTTAAAGCACAGAGATTTATTTTCTTACAGCTCCTAGAGGCTGGAAGTTCAAGATAAGATGCCAGCAAGGGTGGTTGCTGGTAAGAGCCTTCTTGCCAGCTGTAGACAGTGGCTTCTCACTGTGTCCTCACATGGCCTTACCATTTTGTACATGCATGACTGGCCTCCCTCCCCTCCTTATAAGGACACCAGTCCTATTGGATTAGGGTGTCACTCCTATACCTCACTTAACCTTAATTACCTTCTGGAAGGCCCTATCTCCAAATGCAGTCACATTAATGGTTAGGGCTTCAGCATATTATATTTAGGGGGAACACCTGCCACTCTGAATCTCAGAAAGGCAGTGGCCAGCCCACATTTCACCCTGGACCTTAACTTCAGGCAAATGTCCACCAAAGGCACACCCCACCAGGTGTAGAGGTGTTCCAGATCTTCTTGTTCTGGCACTGACAAAACTGTGGGAACTGAAGCAAACACCTTTTTGGTGGCTCAGCCTGCCCTGCTACAAAATGATGTTAAGAAGAACAGTTCCTTAATATATTGTCAGGAGGTCTTCATGAGATGTTAAATAGGAGCAGGTTCTGCACTCTACTGTGCACATTTGTGGTCAATAGTGTTTGAGCTCTAAGAACAGCTACAATTTAATGAGAAATGTATCAGACACTAAGTTGGCACTTAACGTGAATGCTTCCATTCCTGGCAATGATTTTATTAGAGAGGGTACTATTGTTCCACCTCTTTTGCTGGAAAGGGCCAGTTGCTAGCCCAAGATCACATGGGTAGCAATAGTTAATGGAAGAATTACTGCTTCTGAAATCCACTCCAGTCCTATTGACTGACCCAGGTCTGGCTGACTCCCCTCTCCCCTTGTCCACGCTGCTGTAATAATTACAATGGCACAGACCTGCCCTGCAGGTAAGCTTCCTTTACCTGAGATCATCTGCCACGAAAAGAGGTGGGGGCTGCTCCACATATCCCCCTAGAAGGCCTCTGGGGACTCTGAGAACCATCTTGAACAAAGCCTCTGGCACAGACACTAACATATTTCATTCCCTATTAAGGAAGGCTGAGACAGGGCAGGGCTCTGGATGCTTCATTAAGGGGACATCAGGACACAGAAGAACTGTAATAAAACAGGAAGACAAGAGGGTATCCACGGGGAAAGTCCAGGGCCGCTCTGCTTGTGATCCTGCAGAATTTTAGAAAAGGGAGGGAGGCTAGGACACAGAGGGACAAGGACAGGTGTAGATCAGACGGGTATGCTATGCAAAATCAAGGACTTCATAGCCAGTGAGTCAAATGCAGGCTTTGAGAATCCAGCTCAGCTTCTTCCTAGCTGTGTGACTTGGGCAAGGCCACCCAACTTTTTATACTTCAACATTTCCATCATAAGGTGGAGATAGCTATGCCTGCCCAGAAGAGTTTTGTGAGAAGTAAGTGAAAATTTAAACAATGAGTGGGTCGAGGCTGTGACTTCCCCACTGCTGGTCTCAGTGAGGTGCAGGTTAGTGGTTCTCTGCCTTTGTTGTCCACAAGCATTAAAAGCAGAGCTGGCCGTCATGCAGACTCCCAGAACCCCACGCCAGGTGTTCATATTGGGCGTATCTGGGGCAGGGCCCACAAAGCTGCCTTTTAAACAAAGAACCATGATAATTCTTATATAGGAAAAATATTTCGCTCCATAGTTAATGAAATACCAACAGTAAACAGTAAGACTTTCATATTAGGCAATTTTTAAAAATCTTAACACATAGTGGTAATTCAAGGGATGAAATGCTTACCATCTATGGCACAAGTGGCAAACACAAGGCCTGCGGGCCAAATCCGGCCCTCCACCTTGTTTTATCCGGCCCGGCACCTTGTTTCTACTCGGCGGCAGGGCCGAGCTCTCGCTTAACTGTTAAGGAGTAGTTACATTTATACAGTCCCAAAATTACATTCGGCCCTTTGCAGGCAACCGAGAGGCTGATGTGGCCCCTGAGGAAGATGAGTTTGACACCCCTGATATGGACGTCAGTCTCCTCCAGGTATTAGGGAAAGACCACCTTAAAGAATTGTTTTAAGAATTAACTAAAATAATGCACATAAAGCTCCAAGGATCTTCCCTGGCATGTGGTAAGTGCTCAGTACTGTTTCTACGAGAGATGTATTTTTACCTAGCCCTTGAAAGGAACTTATAATAACCCCATAACTGTGGAAACCCAGGAGGGAAAACTGAGTCACAAATATTTTTCCTACCTTAATTCCAACCTCACATTTTGTTTAATCAAGCAATTTACAGGGGGCAAAACTAATTAGTGGTTTTAAATGCTTGGATACAAGCAGGCACTGCAATCATGATAAATCATCTCCGACATATGCCCGGCTCCTCCAAGTGACAGATGACAAACAAAAGCAGGACAAGGTCCTCCATCACAGGCAGAATCATTGAGTTAATGGAAGAATTATTGCTTCTGAAACCCACTCCAGTCCTATTGAGGGGAACGTTCCAATTTATCAAAGCCAAATGAACATTAATTGCAGCAGTCTGGTAAGTTTTCCAGACGCGATGACCTTCATTGAATTTTAATCCAAAACAGATAAGATTTCCTTCCACACAAGAGGAAACAACACAATTAGCTCAAAATGACAGCTAGATCGCGGAGCAGGCACACACAATGAACACACACACATTCACACTCACGCACACGCCCAGTGAAAATATTGATTCTGCCTGACTTAAAATTCAGCACAAAGGAGGTCGGCAGAGAAACAGTAGGTAAACATCATCACGCATCTGCATAACACCCCCGCCCTTCATTCAGGAGAGAAATTTTGGAGGCAGAAGCCAAGACAGAGAAGGTGGCAGGCAGTGATGGAGACAGCATTTCTGTTAACGGCTGTAATTAATGTTATGTCTCATTGGGGAGAGATTGAGAGGGGGGAAAGAGAGGGAAGGACTGAAACACAAGTATGATTTTGCTGCTCAAGACACCCTTGAGCTGGGGAACACGAGCAGCAGAAGTTTGAACTGGGTAATTGTTTGCGTGGATTGGTGGATTTGCAGGCTGGATGATGACCACAGTGTAGTGAAGTGTTGCTGTGCTGAGCCTACGTGTTCAGGGCTCCCACAAGACGGAGCGAGGGGCTGTCTGCAGAATGCAGATCCCAGCTGTGGGAGATTTAGAAAGACACACACACTCACACCCCCCTTCTCATGAGATATGGATGGGAACACGGACCTGCCACGTGACATCGACTGAGTCACTCGTTGAGACCCACAGGCTTCGTTTCTATATTTGTTTTCACTCTAAAATACAAAAGTTGGATTCAGTGAGTTTTAAAAGAGCTTCTCTTTTGAGAATTATATCAGAAATTTCCACTTTCACCCCTTTTAAGTGTTCATGGTCAGGGAGAACCAGCTGCCGACCGCCATAGTCCGAGATCAGGCCTGCCTTAACAACAAAGAGAGTTGTGTATTTACATGATTATGGAGATGGGTCCCTAAAATGTCCATATATACCCTTGCCCCTGGGAGAAGCAATACTACAGAGTGAGCAATTATTGAGAATCAGAAATTTACATTTAATCTTAGGCTCTGGCCCTAGCTGTGTAATCTTGGAAGAAAGCTGTCTCAACTGTTTAGATGTTGGTTTTATCACTTGTGAACTAGAAACAATAACAGAAGCAGTATTGATGACATTGAAGGTATAATAATATTTGTGTAGTTGTATAGTAAGATGTTAACTCGTTTTAATTCCAGAAGGTAGAACCTATCATCACCAGTTTACAGTGGAAGAAACTGAGGCACAGAACAGAAAGGCAGCCAATGTCACTCTGAGATTTGAGCAGGAAGGCCAGGCTTCCAACCCAGGCTGTCCCCACTCAACACTCTTCCTTTGTCCCTGACTGTTTTATTTTGAAGTGATTATATTCACAAACAGTTGCAAAGCACAGACTACACTCTTTACCCCGCCTCCTTTAAAATCAATGTCTCACATAACCAAATAGAATAAGTGAAACCGGGAAACTGACAAGTATACAATACCAGACCTTATCCAAATGTTACCAGGTTTCCCACTAACATCCTCTTTCCGGTCCAGGATCTGACGCAGGATGCCACGTGGCCGTGAACTTTCATTTCTCTCCCTCATCTTCCTGTACCTACCACAATCCCTGAGACTCGCCTCTCGTGATCCTGACGCTTTTGCAGAGTGCTGGTCAGTTGTTTTGTGGAAGGCCCACACATCCTGCTTGCCTGATGCTTTCTAATGATTAGATGAGGATGCACAACTGTGTCAAGAATACCACAAAAATGTCATCGTGCCCTCTCCGTGCACCCCATCAGAAGACTCATGGTGCCCAGATGTCTGATTTCTGGTGATGTTAACCTGGATCACTTGGTTTAAGTAATGTGGCAGACTGAATGGCCCACCCCAGAAAGATACAGTCACACCCTAATCCCTGGAACTGCTAAGTATGAACTTAGGTGGAACAAAGGACCTTTGCAATTATAAGTAAGTCAAGGATATTTCGAGGAGGAGATCCTAAATGCAGTGACATAAGCCCTAGTGAGACACACGGAAAAGAGGACAGAGAGGGGACAGTGACATGAAGACAAAACCAGAAATCAGAGTTATGAAACCACCAGCCACGGAGTAGCGGCAGGGGCCATACACCTGAAGAGGTGAGCAATAGACTGTCCCCAGGGACACCCCAGAAGGCACGCAGCCCTGCTGACCCCTTGGTGTTGGACTATTGGTGTCCAAATCTGGGAAGGAATAAATTTCTGTTGTTTTAGTGTCCCTAGTTTACGGTGAGTTGTTAAGGCAGCCCTAGAGAGCTAATACAAGGGTAGCCAGCCGAACTCTCCCCGGTAAAGCCACCCTTTTCTTTTTGTAATGAATAAACGTCCAGGGGGTGATACTTGGAGACTCTGCAAACTTCCCGCTCCTCTGGAAGCTTCACCCATTCACTGCAGTCCACATCAGTGGCTCTTGTCAGCAGTAGTT
Organism: Macrotus californicus; assembly: GCA_007922815.1. Classification (NCBI taxonomy): domain Eukaryota; kingdom Metazoa; phylum Chordata; class Mammalia; order Chiroptera; family Phyllostomidae; genus Macrotus; species Macrotus californicus. The sequence goes on from VMDR010000514.1 coordinate 81,691, forward strand.
ATTACAGTGGTGACTATCTAATGGTGATTTTCTATTTCCCTTTTTCCTTCTACACTTATTAACTGGGACTCTACTGTGAGCAATAACAACCTCTTCTATCCTATTTGTTTACTTAGTCGATTACTTACATCAGTATTTTAGAGTCGATAATAACTCTTGCCCAACTTAGTTCAAAGGAAGTTTGTGAATGCCCAGCATGAGGAGAGAACAGTTTGTTTAAAAGGCAAAAAGGAAAAGAAAGGGACCTTCTCTAGTGCTGTTTTAAGGTATTTCATGTGTCTTTTATCATTTATTCCCTCCTCAGTCCCATGAATGTGAGATCCACAGCCATGTGGAAAATTCAGGAGACAGTAAGAATCAGAGGAGTTTAGGAATTTGCCTAAGGACAAAGAGCAACTACAAAAGAATCATGATTTGAACCCATATCTCACTGTCCCCAAACTCACATCATTTCTACCAAACCAAGCTGCCTTCTGAGGATCAGGGAGAGGGGATAAAGGGGGATTAATGGAAGGGAGAGGTGAAAGTATCAAGGTGCCCTAACTGAGCCCACCTCCCAATGGTGACTGTGGGCAGACCCAGGGCACGTGAACAATGCAGGGCACATGCACACACCACCCACGCCATTCACTCATTCATTGTTGTCAGAATAACATACAAAAGCCCCCAGTTCTTGAAGAAAAGTAAAGTGTGAAATAAAAGGCTGGATCAGAGGAGGTGGAGAGTGGCCCCTGGGGGGACTCTAGCCTTCACTCTCCTGCCAACCGTCTGCCCCTCCCCACTTTGCTTCGGTGCAGTGTGGATTTCCCTGCCCCCTTCCCTTCCGCAGGGCTTCGCTCTGCAGCCCGCCCGCCCCCCGCCCCTCACTCTGCTGCCTCTTCTCAGATCCACTGTGCCTGGTGCCCCACCTCACACCTGCCCAGTCTCTTTGGATGCTGCCCCTCTGCCCCTGCTTCCTCCACAACCTCCTACTCATCCCAGTGCCCCTCCCATCATCGCTCCAGTCCCCTGTACCACTCCTTCTTGGGATTGGGGTATCAGCCCCTCTCCCTCTGTTATTTCTCTTTCCCTGTTTACTTCTCTCTGTGTGGCTTCCTCTGTGTCTTTCTGTTTCCTCTTTCCCTGCCCCTGCTTTTATTGCTAAATCCTTTCATGCCTGTTCCTCTTCATTTCTCTTTATTTTTTGTACATCTCTCACTGTCCTTAGCTCCCTTTCTCTCAAGTTCCCTTTATCTCTCTCTGATAGTTTCTATATGCCTGGTATAGAAGAGCTGTTGTCTAATGCATATTGATGAATGTCTATTTTTCCTGTCTGTGTTTCTGTCTGCCTCCCTCTGATTCACATTATGATTTTTTTTTCTTTTCTTCTTACCTTCCTATCCTACACTCCATTTTGGTCAGAAAAGAACTACAATACGCTCAGGCCCCCTTCCTGAGTTACTTGTTGCCATCTCCAGATGCCTTTGCAACCTTTCCATCCAGGCCTGGTTGTTGGCCCAGGTCAATGGTGTACGGACAGACAACACCCATGTTCTGTTCTCAATTCCTCTATCTGCAGAATAAAGGTGGGAGATAGTCCATTGTTGTTTGCAATGTTGGCATGCCCGTTCTCTATAAAGGATTACCTACGCCTGCCATTTGTTTTGGCCTTGGCCATGAGATGTGCTTTGGCCCCCAAAATGTGAGAGAGCCATGTCCGAGGATTAGCTGTAGGAGGCATTCTGGATTTCTGCTAGCACATTTGCTCATTCCCTCTGCTACGAACACCAAACATCTCAGGCTGAGGCTCCCTTCAGCTGGCGTGCCAGAATGAGAAGACATGCAGAGCTGAGCCACAGAGACTACAACTGGGGACATCAATGTGCATGAGGAACGAAACGCTGTCTGGTCAGTCACTGAGATGCATGATTTGTTTATAGAATGACCAAGTGAAAGCTGGCTCACCTAGAAGAGTTGGATTCCGCAGGGTCTAAGGTGCTTTTGGCTCCAGCTTTCCAACCATGTTTTCCAGTTTCATTGATTTGAAAAATCTACCCAAATGCTTTTTCGTGTATTATCTCAGTTCAGGGTTATGGTTTTAATTTTATTTCCATCTTGCAAATGTCCAAGTGAGAAGCTGAGGAGAGGTCACAACTGGTCCCAGTCTGTACAACTGGTATGAGATGGAGTCTGAGCTTGAAACCAGGCCTCCTGCCACCAAACTCCATGCTCACCCTTCTTCTCTCTGCTGTGCACACAAGTGTTGTGGTAGAGAAACACGCTTCCTATAGACAGAAGCTGTGGCTGATTCTCCTAATTTTCCCAGAAGCCTAGTCAGAGATCCTGCAGGCATTTAGTGAAGCTTTGTTGAGACAAGTCAAGGCCAAGCTGTAAGATTCCTGTGATGTACATTTTTTTTTAAATTGTGATTTTTAAATCTTCCATTTTCTGTTAAAAATGAATAGGAATCATGAGTTATGGCCCATTTACATAAAAATGTACTTGGGATAATTATAATGTCAAACTTCATCACGTCTTGTCAACTGATACAAGCTTGATGATCTCAATTTATGGCAGGGGATCCTAAGGCTAAGAGAGGAATGACACTTGCGTAAGGTCCTGGAGCACATGAGTGGCAGGGCTGAGACACCTGAGTCCCGGGCCACAGCTTTTTGTGCTATGTGTAGCATGTGGCTTTTTCACCACTAGGTGTTTCCCTTTTAAATTAGTTCCTCTTAGTCAGGATGCTCCCCCCACTACTCTGCCTTCCATCTGACAGCCTTCTGGGTCTGACGTCTATAATGGCCTGGTTTCTCCTACCTGGTTGTCCTGGGCATCCTTCAATAATATCACTTATAAATAACACAGTGACGGCATTTATCGTTATCAGTTAAATTGTGCTCCCTCCAAAAAAAGATACGTTGGATTCCTAATCCCCAGTAACTCAGAATGTAACCTTATGTGGAGACTGGGTCATTAAAGAGATTACCAAGTTATGAAGAGGTCACTAGGGTAAACACCAATCTGGTACAGTTGATGTCCTTATAAAGAAGGGGAAATTCGAGCAGAGAGACAGACACACAAGAAGAACGCCATGTGAAGACTGGGTTATGCTGCCCTGAGCCAAGGAGCTAGCAGACGCTGGGAGAGGCCTGGAACTGTTCCTTCCCTGGCTCCTGCGGAAGGAACATGGCTCTGCTGGCACCTGACCTCAGACTTGCAGCCTCCAGAACTGGGAGACAACCAGATTTTGTTGTTTGAAGTCATTTGGTTGGTGGTACTCTGTTGGCAACCCTAGGAAACTAACATAGATATGAACAGCAGAGTGGTAACACGTGTGAAGACCTTACTAGCATATGTACTTAGTGTGTATCATGTCAGGTGATCCTCGCAGCAGCCCCCTCAGGCAGACACTTCCCCCTTACCCCATTACTGGTGAGGAAATGGGAGGAGAAGGGGTACATGGCCCAGTCACATGGCCAGTAAGTCAGTTACAGAGCCAGATGTAAACCTTGGGATGCCAAGTCCATAGTTCTTACACATTAGCTACGTTCTCTGTGCCTGCATTTTCTCAAAACTAGAACAGGAGTAATAATGATATGCTGAATTAGGATTGTTGTAAGAATTAAATGAGTTAAATTTGTGTCAGTTACTATAACACTAACTAAGTATTATAACAGTGCTGTTAGCCTGATTATTTTAAGGTTCTTCACTGTCTGGATTATTTTCTCAAAACCTTCCCACTTAGTTACTGTTCCTCTTGACATGTAATCGCCAAAAGTAAGCAAAATATTTCAAGTCAGATAGGACCTCTGAAACGAGCTGAGCGGAAAACTTAGGCTTTTAGCAGTCAGATCTCATATAGTTGGCTTCTTCTGAGCATGGGGTCGATTTTTTAAAGCTTTTATTCATTTTTCTTTCTCTTTAGCAGATAGAATTTTCATTGTTAGGCATAGTAGGCGAGTAAACCATTGCATGATTGAGTGACTAAAATCAATAAACTAAGGAATGCATGATATGCTGTGAGTAAATAAATGCAATGGTTGGGTAAGTGATCTACAGCCATTTTCACAGAAAGCTTTAAAAAGCATTATCCCTGTATCACACAGATCCTTTAAACAAAGATTGAGAACGGTAATAATAGTTTCTTAGATTTATGTGACGTTTTATAATCCTCAAAGTATTTTTCCATATATTATGTCACAGAATCATAGATCTTCTAAGTTGCAAGCAACTACAATCATCATCTGATTTAACTATTATTCCTCCTAAAGTCCTGATGAATAGCACTTCCAGCTTGCATACCCAAAGAAACAGGGAACTCACTACCTGCTGCCTCAGTCCACTCCACTATTGTAGCTCGAACACTTTGAAAGGTTTGCCAGTTGTCCAGCCATGAACAGGAATGTTGGTCCCTTTAGTATCCCTTCAATGGGGCCCTATGAAGGGTTTTATAACTATCCAGTTATATCTGCATCATTTTCTGTGGGATGGTCCTTTGGAAAGAAACATATCTTCAAAGGTCAGAATTCTCTTCTCACACATCAAATCCAGTATTTCTCTTCATCCCCTTTCTCTCTGCATCATGCCACCTACATGGCTGAGGAGGGCACTTGACTGCTCAGAGTGGCTGAAGGTGGAGCAGCAGAATGGCTGAGATGACCCTACACTCTTTCTTTCTCGCCTGGGGTCATTGCATGAGCCTTAGGATATTAGTAGTTAGATGACACAACCTTCTGGGACAAAGTAGATGCTCAACTGAGGTCTTAACAAGCCCAAAAGAGTATGCTGGTTCCACGCCAGTAGGCATGGATGTGGCAGGTTCCAGTGGCCGAGCTGGAGCAGGTTGCCCTGCATGGACGGGCAGGAGTTTGTGCTCGGCACAGGGAATGAAGAGCACTGACCAACCTCCAGATTTCTTTGAGACTTGACTGAGTGATTTGGATCTTCTCACAAATGATCTCAGATCTTCACCAAAGATGGAAACGATGCAAAATTTGACAGAGGGAGAGTCACGGTCTCATGAGTGGCCATGGGACATAAGTTTGGAATCCTGGGAGAAGCCTCCTCCTAGAACTGCCCTCTTGTTAGCCATGTGGCCTTAGTCAAGGCAGTTAAACTCGCTGAGTCTCAGATTTCTCATCTTCGAAATTGGGAAACAGGTCCGAGTCAGGATCATTCTATATAGCTACTGGGGGTGGGGCGGGGGTAGGAGGAGCAAGCACTATTTTTATTCTTGCTGAACTGTCTGTGGACAGAGTAGCAAGGGCAGAGTCTGAGCCACAGAGAGGCCTATTCTCCAGGCCAAGCCCCCCTGACTGGCTGGGAGATCCTGGACAAGTCCTAACCTATATTTGGACCTCAGTGTATCCATCCATGACATGAAAGAATATTAATACATCAGCATGTCTGGAAAATAAAAGTGTCTTTACTAATAAGAGCAAATGCTCTAATGCACCAAACTCCTCTGACAAAAGCACTTAGTGTACCTACACAATAAATGTTAGCGTACCCCCCATTTATAGATGATAAAAGCAAGGCACAGCAGGGTTAAATACTTCACATTGATAACTCAAAGTGTTAAATAAGTGGCAGATTTCACATCCAGGCAGGTGGGCTCTGGAACCCATGCGAATCATCTCCATGTCACCCTAACTCCACAGAGAGGGCAGAGACCTCTGAGGTGTGTCCCACCTGTCGAAGGCTGGACTGGGATGCCTTGGAGTTCCAAGTTTCCTGGGCATGACTCTTTCTCCTGAGGGTAAGATAAGGGCAGAAAAGATCTAGATTTTGGAACCCTGAAGGAGGAAAAGAATGGGTGGGACCACAAGGTGGTAGACTTGGACCACTGTAGCACATGGGTGGAGGGGGGGATCTGAACTGTGTCATCCTCCATGTGGTCTACTCTGCCAGCCCCATCCTCAACGACAGAGATCTTCAGAGACATCTGCGCCTCAGTGAACTCTTCTTTCCAAGCCACTCTCACTGAGCAGAGGAAAGAGGTGAGAAACCCCTACAGCCTTCGCAGGTACAGTCTGATGTAGTGGAGCTAATACTGGGCCTGGAGACAGAGACAGCTCATTTAAGATAGTTTATAATGGAGATAGTACTATCTAGGTTATTGGGTTATAGGAAGAAGGTATGTAAGTACATGCTGTGCCAAAACACACACACACACACACACACACACACACACAAATCCTTAATAAATATCAGTCTAAACTGAGTCTTTCTCTCAAATGTTAAAAGAAGAGCAGTCACGTCCCCTCAGCCCTTCTGAATATTAGATGGTGCCCAGGCTCCGTGAGGCACTCAGCAAGTCCCCTGAGATGGTACTTACAAACTTGCACCCCAAAGTTAGCACGCAGGCACCCACTTGGCCTGGCATGTGGCTGCATCATTTGCTAAATATATAAATGGGAAAAGTCTATCGCACTCATTCCATGAATAACACAAAGGCCTTGATTTGTTCCTCCATGTGAGGAGCACGCGTTAGGTCCAAAATTAACATTGCTGTCTAGCTGGGATTTGTGTGTGTGTGTTTTTCCAAAAACAGAAAACTTCCAAGTTCCTACTCAGCCCTCATCAGAATGTCTAGTGTGCAGTGTTAGCTGAAGAGGAACCAGGAGAACAAAGACCCAAAGCAAAGGTCTGCTCCGTGGTAGACTCTCCAAAAATCCTGCTGACTGCTGAAGAGTAGGAGCAAATGAAGAGATGGGTGGTAGCCTTACTTGGTTTTCTGGCCTTATGCCAATCATCTCATCTCTCAGAGCCATACACACAGGTTGGGGGTAATATTTCCTACCCTCCTGCATCTGGCAGAGCTGTACAAAAGGAGAAAAGATTGTAAGAGAGGCTGGAGGACTGAAAAGCATTAGAGGGTGTCATCGGAGCTATTATCCGATCTCTTCCCTGGCCAAGTAGACCCTGCACATTTTGCATACTGAATTTGTCTTTTTCCGTCTACCTTGCAAAGTCATTAATTACACCTTTTAAAGAAACCACACACGAAGGAGCCCACTTATACTTTAGATTACCATTCACGTGATTCCACCCTAGGAGCCTTCACTGAGGAGGCAACAAATTCAAGAAAGTTCCAGATTGTGGAACCAACAGAGGTGGAAGGCCATTCACCTCTCTGTGCCCGTAACTTCACCCCTAGAATGGAGGTGATGTGTTTGACCGCACACATTCTTGGTGAGAACACAATGAGATCAAGTCCACAGCTGTGCCCAGCACAGTGCCTGGCTGGTGGTGGGAGAGAAGCATCAAAGTCTCACACTGAGAGAAAGAGCAGAAGACCTCATCCAGCCTTTGCAGCCAGTCACACTTGGGTTTGAAGAGCACGACCCTCTCTTACTAGCTGTGTGGCCGTGGATGAGTTTCTCTGCCCACTTTCTAGTACTCATAACTATAGAGCAAGGGCCACGAGGGGCTTGTGTGCAACTGCACCAGCTATGCCCAGCCCAGCTCCAGGGGCTACCACACAGTGTCTGCACTGCAGGGGGTGTTGTGAGGGTTAAAGCACCTGGCTCATCCAGGGCTCTTGGGAAAGCACAGCCCCATTCCGCTTTTGTTCTGATTTTGTTTGTTCAGCCATTCTTGGAAAGGCTAGCTGTATTCTGGAGCACTAAACCTCAGCCCTCAGCAGAGCAGGCCAAGCACATGACAGATGTTAAACAGCTATTCCCAGAGATGTCAGCCAAAAGGCCAAGGAGTTGGAGACCCTTTATTTTCTTCTCTGAAGCACAATTAGTTTGTCACAGCCGACAGATGATGGATGGGTACGCATCAGTCCAAGTGACATCACGGAATCCATCTGACCTTCTCTTTATCGTGCTCACCTCTCACACGCGGCCAGCTGTTCCCACTATCTGCTGACCATCCCCTGCCTCCCCCTCCATCCTCTCTCCACCTTGCCCTCCCCTGCCCCCCAGGGCCCCCCCTTGTTCCCACTCACTCACCATCACAGAAATGTGGAGAATGTGCATCTGCTCCTCTACGATCTCCGAGGGCTCCTGGGGGGTGGGGGCGGTGGCCCGGGCCAGCTGCCCGGAGCTGCTCATGGAGACATGGAAGTACAAGGTGCCATTCTCTAGCCACTGCTGCCTCCAGTGCACCAGCGAGATGTCCGCCGCCGTGCCCGACATCTCTGCAAGACAAGACCCGAGGGGCTGGGTGAGCCGCATGCCTGGCCTCAGAGCTCTAGGGAGGGAAGGAGCCACACCTATTCTGCAGCTCAGAATGTCCCTACTTTGTACCAGGATACCTGACCTCACAACAAATCTATGAGCCAGAGGTCACTTTCATTTATAGATGAATCAACTGTGGCCAAGATTCACCCCAAACCACAAAGAGGCAAAGGCAGGATTTGAACCTGGGTCTGCCTAGTGTCCTTTTTCAAAGTGCCATGCATGAAAAGGCAATTCCTTCTATGCCAGCAACAAAAATCAAACTAAGCAAGAGGGTCAAAGTGTTCACAGTCTTCTGAGGCCATAGAAAAAGGAGATGAAGGGAGGACAATGTTGAGAGTGCCACTTCCCCAGTGCCGGAGCTGGAAGTACTCAGGACAGAATGGCAGGACCTCAGGGCTGCAGAGGCCCAAGAGCACCAGCCTGGCCAAGGAGCTCGGGGTCATCCTGTGTGAAAGGAGCCGGGCGAGGGGGTGGCCCTGGGCCTTGCTCTTCTGCTTCAATGAGAGCAACTCCACTTTTTGGCAGTGTATGTGCTGCACTCCCAAGCACAGGCGGATCGGCACAGTGGTTTCCATGGCTTAAAAACACTGGAAAAGCCACCGCCTGACCCCAGTGTTCTCATATGTACCCAAAGGTAAGTTAGGATGATCTCGAAAAAAATTGGAAAGTCACCTGACTTGAAGTTCCTCTTTCCTCTATGTTGCTGTTCCCTCTGTGCATACTTTTATTATATATACAATATTAATAGTACTTCCATTCAGTGTAATCATACCTACACACCCTCTTGTTAAACAGAAGGCTGATGGCATAAAGTACCAAAAGTGTCCTCATACTGCGATCATGCAATATTTTCATAGTTCTGTCTACGAAAGTGATGTGTCCCTAAAAATGTGCTAGAAGGCAAGGCCTATCGGCAAGGCTCATGAAGAAAAGGGAAGGGTGGGTGGTATTCCTGGAGCATAATCAGGTCTTCACTGAAGTGAGAGTCACTATAGGAGACGTAGGCTACCCATCAGTAGACAAGTAGCTTTAGTTGTGTCTGGGGCTTGGAACTTTGAATCCTCTTCCCAAGACATGAATCTGAGCTAGAGGCAGTATTCTTATAGTCCCTGAGGACTTTATATACACATTTATGTACATTTGTGCGTGCGCGCACACACACACACACACTTGAGAAGGACTGATGGGGAGGCTGAGTCAGAACTTCTTATCCAGTCAGCTCTGCCCAGGTCCCACTGCAGCCCCCATGACATCTGGTGACACTGAGTGCAAAAGAGTTGCCTTGAAGACATGAGATGACGTTTGTGCACCAAATTCTACTGCATTATCCTTATTTCATCCTTTCCCAATAGACTCTAACTCCTTGAGGTTCACAAATAAAAGTCCTTAGAGGAAGAGCAGCTGGCACTTAATAAGTGCTATAAAAAGTGAGCTATTAATATTTATTGTCATTATTATGCACAAGGGTAGGATCTAATTTACCCTTCAGCTTCCCTGAAAAAACCTTGAGACACCCTTGACGGCTTGCTTTCTCTCCCACTCCTCGCCTAGTCCACCAGGAAACCCTTCAAAAGCCCTTCAGAATTCATCCCTCTCACCTCCTCTGCTGCAACCGCCTGCACCCAGGCACCAGCCTCTCTTGCCTGGCTTACTGAGAGGGTTTCTTAACTTGACTCTCTCTTCCACGTTCACTTCTCCTGTCTACTCTCAACTAGAAACCAGAGCATGCCACATCTCTGTGCGCAGCCTTTAATGGCCTCCCACCTCATTCTAAGTAAAACACAAAATGACCAGAATATAGTAAATTGGTCCAAGTGCAAACTTGCTTGGGGTTCCCTTGCTGTACCCAGAGTTAAGCACAGCAGAGATAATCACAAAAGTTCATCAGCTCCTAGAACATGGGCCCTAAAGGACCCCGAAAGCTCACTGTGTGGCCCCAGGGTAGGAGACAGGTTAGGTGTGCCATCTGTGAAGCAGATCTCAATGCCAGCTCCTTCTCTCCTCCCACCACCTTACCTCCTAGTCTCAGCACCTGAGGCCTTGGCCATGGCTTCCCTGGCAGCCAGCCAGCTGGGCCATGGCAAGGTGGAAACTTTATGGTATCAATAAATGCCCTGGCTCAGCACCTCACTCATTTTTTCTCTCAGTGCATAAAAGCCAAGAGTCAGAGGCCAGGGATCCCAAGGCTAAGAGTTAGCTGCCCCTGGAAATAGCTCTCTCTCATTTGGCGGCTCAGGAAGGAGGATCCATGTGCCACTGGGTGGGTGGGCACTTACTGAGCTAAGAGGCTCTGGGATGGCTCCAACAGAGACCCCCACAGCAGGCTGCATCCAGTTGACACATCCTGGGATAAATGGAGGCAGAGTGAGTGAGGGAATGCTTGCTGAAACCTGTGTCCCTTCCTCCCAGACCTCCCCGCAGCCTGTGCATGAAATCCCACCATTGAAGAGGTTTGCCCTCCCCATGTTCGGATGAGAAAACAGAGGGCCACTGAGGTTTAACGACTTGCGTAAGGTCACTGGTGAGTTTGTACCGAGCTGGATTTCCAGTCTGCAATTTCTATGATGCCAGTGGCTTTTACAACGTCTCCTTTCCTTTGACTAAATTAGCCCTGGAACCAAAACTAGATTGAGCTCTGTTTGCTACGGTGATGACTGCACAGTCAGCAGACAGTAAACGTTAAATGATAATAACAGTGTGTGAAACACAGTAAATATTGAATCACAGAGAACAGTTCTGGACTTACTCGATTACAAAGGAAAGGAACTGTTGTTGGGGTGGGGAGGAAGGGCTTGAGACCTCAGAGAGAAACTTGTCTTGGCAGAAACAGAAGGCCTCATTCATTTATTCATTCATTTATTCATTCCCATGTTTGTTTCTTTATTCATTCAACACATTTTATTAATGACCTTCTCAACTGCAGTCAACTTAGTAGCTCAGAATATGAAGTCAAATGGGACACAGGCTTGCCTTCAGGAAGCTCAGAGTCCTTCAGCTGAATAAATCCTACCCCTCCTTCCCCATGTCACCGTCCGCACATGTGCACACTCTCCATTTAATGTGACCCAGGACACTGTGAATTATTCTGACCCACCTCCTGCTATTATCGTCCCCCCATCATGTGCCCAGGCCCTGCAGGACCTACAACTCTCCCTCCAAGAAGCCAGGCTGCCTCCTGTCTCGGGGCATGTGTACTTTCTGTCTGGTCTATCTGGAACTCTGCACCCAGAGCTGCAAGCCGGCTTCTTCTCAGCACTTGACTCTCAGTCTAAATGAGACCTGCGCAGAGAGGCCATGCCACTCTGCTGAAGTACCACACACACGTCCACTCTCTATTATATCCACTTTACAAAACCTTTCTGCAGCACTTGTCACTATGAGAAATTCACCGTACGTATGTTCTTTCTTTGCTCCTTTTTTTTTATTATTCTTGTTTGTTCTATTACAGTTGCCCCAATGTTTCCCCCTTGCCTTCCTCTGCCCAGCCTACCCCCGGCTCCCACAGTCAATCTCCACAATGTTGTCCGTGCCCATGGGCCCATACTTGTTCTTAGACTAGTCCCTTCCCCTTCTTTCCACTATTTTTCCTTTCTCCCCCCTCCCTCTGGCAGCTGTCAGTCTGTTCCATGTTTCCATGTCTCTGGTTCTGTTTTGCTCGTTAGTTTATTTTGTTCATTAGATTCTTCTTAAAAGTGAGATCATGTGGTATTTGTCTTTTGCTGACTAGCTTATTTCACTCAGCATAAAAGTCTCCAGTTCCAACCACTGTGTTGCAAGAGGCAGGAATTCATTCTTTCTTTCTGCTGCGTAGTATTCCACTGTGTAAATGTATTACAGTTTTTTAATCCATTCATCTACTCACAGGCACTTAGGCTACTTCCAGTACTTGGCTATTATAAATAATACCGCTATGAACATAGGGGTGCATAGGTTCTTCTGAATTGGTGTTTCAGGCTTCTTAGGGTAGCGTATTTATCTTCTTGAACATATCTTTAATGCCTCTTTTTCCAGGAGAGCAGGAACCTTGCATGTATCATTTCCTGTCGTATCAAGTACTTCAATAGCTCTTGACACATAGTAAGAGCTCAGTAAATACTGAATTGCTGATGAATGCACACATGTACTTAACACATATCCATAAGATGAGGGAGGCAGTATTAAGTTTCATCAGAGAATTAAAGAAAGAGTAAGTAAAGATTCATTGGGAACTCAAAGGTGGGACAGGACTCTCTAGCCTGGAGATCAAGAACTACTCCAAAATCATGGTGATATGAGCGCTGCAGAGGATTGGCATATTGTTGGGCCTCAGTGGAGAGAAGGAGGCACAGACAGGGGCTGAGTGGCTGGGAACCTCAGGGCAGTGAAGCCACATGTTTAAGTAGGAGTGCAGCAAAATGTCGGGGTGAAAATGCAGTTCAGACACAGAGTTAAGGGCTTTAGTATACTTGGTAATAGAGTATATTTAATTCCGTTTGCAGTTGGGAATCAGCAGAGTACACGGGATCAGAGACTCAGTTCTTTGTCCATTAAAAACAGGTCAAAGAAATAGTGGTATAACCAAAGCCCACTCTTGAAAGTCCCTGCTGATTGATTCCCCAATTGCATTTTCCCTTTCCTCTTCCCTAGTCCTTCCTTATAAACATTTCATTGAATTCTTCAAGTCATATTACAATCAAACTTAAAGCAAAAGGGGGACTAAACACATTTGGTCGGGAACCAAGACGATTCCCATAAAGGCAGATTATGCTGACATGATGAATATAAAATGAAACAGCAGATATTAAAGTGGGAGAATTGGTGCACCATGCCTTCCGGCTGTAGGCTGATTGCAGTGTCTGCTTCCCTCCCACCACAAAGAGCTTGATTTGATATTGGAATCATAAAGAAACGCAGGGATTGTCTTTTCACCTTTTACTGTTCTCCCCCCATGGGCCGCAACTCGTGAAATATTCAATAGGCTCAAATCCCCTCAACTACTCTGCTAAAGCCAAGCTAGAAGATCAGCCTTCATCAGTGATTCTGGGTAGGCCTCCATTCTGCCTCAGCAGCCACACATGCCTCTCAGCCTTCTGGAAGAGAAATAAAAAATCCCAAAGGCATGTTGTGCTTTTAACTGGCTTGTTCTTCCTAATCTATGGCACTCATTGTATTTTTATTTAATTCCTGAAGGTCATTATGAAAATAAGCAGCTCTCCTGATCACCAGCCATCTTGGTAACATCTCCCAAGTGGCTAACTAACCCGCCTTCTGATTCCACAGCACCAGCTGACCCTCCTTCCAATTATTTACAGAAGGCCAGAGAGCGCTTCTGATGAGTTTGTAAATAGTCTTTGCCTGGCTATGGGGAGCAGACATTATGCGAGATGAACTCACTGCCTAGGCAGAAAGAGTTGGGACAGTAAGAGACAGTGACGTTGACCTCAGCCACTTCTGCCATTAGCTATTCCAGCAGTCATGGGTGGTCATCTCCATGCAGCGAGGCCTGCAGAGCAGGCTCAGGAAATATATCTGAAACCACACCCTCACTTTCACCTCTTCAATGGTTGCCTTAATGCAAACCTTTAGCATCTCTGGTGGACTACTTCAAATGGCTCTGTAGCAGTTAGGGTCTCATCAGAAAAAGCAAGGCACACTCAGTAAGGTCACTGGGAAGTGTTTAAAGAGGGGAACATCTACAAAGGTTTTGGAAGTGTATTAGTCAGGGTACTCCAGAGAAACACAATCAGTAAGACGTATGTAGATACATAGGAAGAGATTTAGTATGAGGGATTGACTCACATGCTTACAGAAGCTAAGAAGCCCCACAATCTGCCATCTTCACGCTGCAGACCCAGGAAAGCCAGTGGTATAGCTCTAGTCCAAAGACAAAGGCCTAAAAAGCTGGGGAGCTCACGGTATAAGTCCCAGTCTGAGTCTGAGTCCAGCAGCCCCAAAACTGCAGTGCTGATGCATGCGGGCAGGAGAAGGTGGACGTCCTGGCTCAAGTGGAGAGCAAATTTGCCTTTCTTCCACCTTTTGGTTCTCTTCTGGCCCTCATGAATTAAATGATGCCCACTTACATGAATGAAGTCCTTTCTCTTTTATTTGGTCTACCAATTCAAAAGCTAATCTCTTCCAGAAACACTCTCACAGACATGTGCAGAAATCATGTTCTACCAGCTCCTTGGACATCCCTTAGTCCAGTCAAGTTGACGTACAAAATTAATCAGCACAGGCAGGGGTAAGGCAGACCAATGATGAAGAACCTCAAGACTGGCTGCAGTAAGGAGCTGTCACCAACCTAGACCTGAAGGAGCAAAGGGATGAGAGGGTGTTTATAAAATCCTGAAAGAGCGACTGCTGTAGGAGAAGCATGGCCACCATGCAGGTAGTCGGATAATAAAAGCTCCAATCTCTGCCTGCTCAACCCTTACAAGTGGCTTACACAGGTCGACCCAACCAAACACCCAAGGTCAAGTAAGTCATACAGGTCAGCTTTCCAGGGCACAGAGCAGAGAGGGAAGAGTTGAGGACTGGATCTCAAAAGGCAAATGGAGACTACTCAGAAGACCCCAAGTGGTATCCCTGCCTCCAGGCTTGCTTCCTTCCTTCCAACAATCCTTCAAATGACTACCAGGATAAAATCTGTAACTTGTAAGTGTGGCCATGTCACATCTTTGCTCAAAAACATTTCAAGGGCTCCCGATTCCCCTGAGAATAAATCTAATTCCACAAGCCTGGTCCCTGTATTCCTCTCCCCCCTCCCCAAATCTTACCCCTTTTCATTCGTTTCCTTGTACTTATATGTTAAATCTGATCAAATATTTATGTAATCTCCCACACATACAATGTTGTTTCCTAATTCAACGTCTTTGAAGATTTTTTTTCAGAGCCTGGAATAGCCATCCCCACTAAACCCCACTCCCTGCTCTGGAAGATTTCCCTGACCCCAATATGAGCTAGGTGTTGCTCTATACTTCCATGAGAAGAAAACATTGCATGTTGCATAAGATCACAGACTCTGGAGACCAGCTGCACGAATTTAAATCCCAGCTCTCCTGTGTTCAAGCTGTGCGTCTTTGGACAAACTTTTTAGCTCCTTTGTGCCTTGGTTTTTCCATCTGTCAAATGAGTTAATAATAATAGAACCTGGCCCATAGGGTTGTGAGAATGAAACGAGATGATAGAAACAATTTAGCTTTCAGCATTAACCTTGATCCTCAGTAAAGAGTCACCTGTTCCATTTGTTATATATTATTCACATACAGCATCTATTTTATCAAAGTCTTGGTCTTGGTATTTATCTATGCTGAAAGGGTCTGTTTACATGGTGTCCTCTCTTACTGGACTCTAGTGCAAGGATACATCAGGGCCATCTGTGTAGCCTAGTGCCTGACACAGTGGCCAAATACAGAGTAGAGGGGTCCATAAGTGTTTGGTGAGTTGAAGTGAGCTGTCTGCATATTTGAATTCAGATGGGCATCCCCAGTGAACAGCGTGAAGAGATGGCAATTCAGGATGTCAGTGATGGCTTGATTCCCACATAACAACTCTACAGAAATTTACTTTGCATCTGACTCAAATTCAGGCACCCTGGAGAATGCAAATGAAGAGACAGACAGAACTTTAACATCCAATAAGCTTGCATTGTCATGAAGAGAGAGAGAATATTTATGTAGAAAAAAGACCATTACCTGATTCTATTTAGGCATACGCATGTATACACAACTGGAAAGAAATATACTGGAACATCAACCACGATAATCTGTAAACGGTGGGATCAGAGGTGATTTTAATCCTGGTCTAATACATTGTTTTCTACATTTTCTACATAGAATATATATTATCTCTGTAGCAGATGCAAATACATGCTCATTTTAAAGATTCATTTAGTCAACCAACTTTTTCTGAGATCTGGCATTGAGGAACTCTGTCCTCGACAGTTCAGTCCAAGGGAGGGAGAAAAAGCATGATATAAATATGTATAAATCAAAGTAGGAAGCTTAGAGAGGAGATGAATTCTCAATGGATCTAGAAAGTTTTCCTGGAGGAATCTTAAAGGATGGGCAAGATTTCAACAAGCAGCCATGTGACCTAGGGCATTTCGGATGGAGGAGCAGCACAAAGGCAAGAGGGTAGGAGTGTTGCAAGTGTGCAAAGGGGTGCAGTGGGAGGGTGCCATTAGAAAATCCAGAGGTGCACCACTACAGAGGAGACAGACAGAGATGCAAGAGCGAGTCTGCGGAGAGGAAAGTAGAAAGGCGGCCACCACTTCTTACCTATGAACTATGTCCTAGCATAAGAAAAAGTGCTCGGTCCCACCAGTGGCTCCTTTGGGCCATGAGATCAAGCCCTAGTTCAGAGACTAATGAAGCTCTTTATATGCCATATATTAAAATAACAAGGTGAATGGATGGGTGGGTGGGTGGGTGGATGGATGGATATATCACAGTCTTTCTGACATAATCAATATTCACACATCTTGGGGTGGTGAAAAGAACAATGAACTTGAAGTTAAAAGCTTAGATTTGTGTGATGCCTCCACGCCAACTAGCTGGTTTACCTGAGGACAAATCACAAAGCATCTATGATTTTCTTTCTTTTGATATGAAATGTTTCGGGGGGAGTGTCAATGATGTGTCCTATTTACATCACATCTAACTTCAAATTAAGAGAAAATAAGGCTGTACCTAGCAAAATCCCACAGTTAGCCCTGAGAGCAAATGCAATCATTATCCTCATCATTCAACAATATATCTCCCATAAATATTTATCTCCTGTCTAAAATGTGCCAGGCACAGTGTAGGTCTTGTGAATAAATGGGCTGAAAAGGTAAATTTGATGGCTGTCCTCACAGACCTCCCATTCTAGTCTGGATTTTCTTCAGTTCCCACTAAGCAGCCGCAGCATTTCCCCTTGGTTCGGTTTCTTCATTTATTCATCCATTTAATCATTATTAATTCATTCATGGCAGACTGTGTCTGTCTGGGTAATTGCTATCCTCAGTGCTTAGCATGCAATAGGTGCTCAAATATTTGTTGAATAAATGCATCACTCAATGCACATTTTATGAGTTCCCTGTCCTCAAGAAAATCTTAATCTAGGAGAGCAAAAAAAGGAAAATCAACAAAGGACACGATCGTGTGGTACTGGCCAAGAAAGAGGATGTGAGGGGAGTTCTAGGAACATGCATGAGGGGTAAGGTAAGCCTCCTCCTTTATCAGGAAGGATTTGGAAGAGGCAAGCGGGCAGTGTCTACAAGCTGAACACTTCATAAACCTAAGAGATTCTGATGTCAGGCCAAGTGAAATGCCCACAGGATGGCATCACAGTGGTGCTGGGTTTGGGAGATCGCCTGGGGTGGGGAATAGAAAGTACAGAGATAGTGGCGGCTGTGACACAGCCAGGCCCTGCAGCAACTCAGGAGAAGAATGTCCCGGGAGTACGTCAGACCCCCTCCATCCCTGCCCCATCTGTCAGTTCTTATCTCTGCCTTTGCCTCCAATCTGCCTGTTCCCACCTCCTTTGGGAACTGCATCTTTTACACAGAACTGTTTTCCCCAGCCATTCGGTGGAGATAAATAATACAGTTACACCCGATTAAATAAGGGAGGGGAACAGAAGAATTAAGAGATATTGGCAAGGGAGAAAAAGCATATCATTTTAGATGAGATTTGAAAATAGATGGAGGGTTGATGGAATTGATTCTCATTACTCCTAGTTATTCTTCTCCTGAACCATTTCCCCTCCGCTTCTTGCTGCGTTTTCTGTCTGGTCTTTCTTTGTCGTTTAGCTTCACTACACGTCCCTGGTTTCTCTGTGGGTTAGCTATTTCTTTTCTTTTCCCCTCCTCCTTCTTACTTCTTCCTCCTCTTCCTCCTTCCTCTTCCCCTTCGCCTTCCCCTTCTCCTCCCTCACCTTCTCCTTTTAAAATCCATCCAGTCAGTGACTTTGGCCCCTTCCTTCCCCTCCCCCGTTACACAACAGTTTGCAGACAGGGACTAACTCTCACCAATGCTTAGGTGCCAGGCACTAGGCTAGGGGGCTTTCGTTCATTGTCTCAGAGAGCCTTCATGGAAACCCCACGTGCACAGGACTGAGAGTAAAATAACCACTTTTTCCAGCTGAGATATCTGAGGCCTCAACAGGTGACTGGACTTCCCTGAGATTTTCCATGTAGTAAGTGACAGAGCATGAATTCAAGCTCTGGTTTCCTGACTCCAAATCCCATGTTGTCCCTATTATTCTAACTGGGCTGAGAAAAGGAGTTTCACATTTGAGGAGAAAGATGGAGGGACCCAGTCCATACTGGGGAATGTGTTAAAGGACCAGGACAGGCTTCCTCCAGGTCAGTCAGATGCTCTTCATCCTTCATCATCATAAGGTCATTGCTAGGGTTGAGTGTTTGCTCCCTCTGTTTGTAAGATGCAAATTTCTCCTGGGAGAAAGGAGTATGAAGCATTCTCTCTTGTGATAAATGCATTTTTAAGAGCACTTTGCTCCTTCCTGCATTTCACTGGGTGACCTTGAACGAGCGAAGTTTACCTCTCTAAGTAAGGCTCACTTGCCTCATGTGGAAAATGGGACTCATAAAAGCAACCCCTTAGGATGGTTGTGAGTATTAGAGGAGATGAAGGGTTTGGAGGAGCCTAGGACAGTGTGTAGCGTGTGCGTATTCCCTGTCAGCAGTCCATCTTCTCTTCACTTTTTCTATCTCACCACTGTCAAGACGAGGAGAATCAGGTTTGTTTTCAGAGTAATGGGAAATGACAAAGTACTCGACACAGAGAAAAAGAAGGCAGAGGTTACATACACAAAAAGTTCACAATTCAGTTGGAAAAAAGTCTCTTAACCTTTTACATCTGGTCCCCAGTATCTTCGCCCCCCCCCCCCCACTCTCCTTTTTAAATCATCCCTATTGACTGTGGCCTGGAATCATGGAAAATCACAATAGAAAGGGAGTATAAAGGGATGGAGATCAGTAAAATCTACCAATTTACTGGTCAGGAAAGTGAAGCCCAGAGAGGGGTGACAACTTGCCCTAAGTCACACAGCCTCATAATTCAGTGCTCTTCAAAAATAACAAGCAGGTCAGAGACAAGGACTTACAAGGGAACCAAGATAGAAGTGAGAGATGGATCCTCCCTGACTACCTAAAGGTGACTTAGCAGTTTGGGGCAGGGGAGGGAGGGTGTAGAATTCCCTCCTAGCTCCAGGGCTCCCTCAGCCTCTCCCAAAGATGCTGCTAAGATGGCTCCTTAGGCCTCTGTTGCTGGGTAAGACTTGTTAATCCCCAACACCCTTACCTCAGCCCAGAGGGTTCCACATCTGAGTGCCACACAGATGGATGGGGACCTGACAGGTACTAAAATGTGATGAGTCAGGAGAGCATGGCACCATGCCGTGTTGTGCTATGAGGGAGGGGGGAAATTAACCCTGTAAAAACCAGCAACTAAACAGAGACTAAGAGAGTGAATGTACCTGCCATGGACTCCACCAGATGTTTGCAGCAAGGTGGGACAGGATAGACCTGGAGAAATACCCTGATGTGATGAATTCATCATGATGGCAGACATTGGACTGAACCCATTGCCTCTGTACTCCAAACCCCAGTCCACTGTCCCCAAGCAGCATGCCAGCCTCCAAGGAATGCCCTAGTCTCTTCTGCACACAGATATTGCCCACCTTCCAAAACCCGGCTGAAGTGACCTCTCTGAAGAGTTCTACCCAAAATGCCCCCCTCCCTCCCTCCTCTGAGCTCTGAATGCCTCTGGCAGGTTTCTACTCCCTTCCCTGGTTCACTAACCTCACTAGTGCATGATTTAGCAGGTGCTTGATAAATATGGGCTGATACAAGATTAAAGCAGAAGCCCAAGACAGTGAGTCTCACTAACCCAATTTCGCAGATGGGATTACTGAGGCACGGTGGCTGGAAAAGACACTTAAAGACATGGGAGGAACCAGGCGAAGGTCTCCCAGCCTAAGAAAATAAGGGTCTGCTTGCCCTCCCTGTCCCACTTCATAGCTCCTTGCAGCATCTATCAAAACAGCAGCAGCCTGGATCAAATGGCATTTGCTATGGTCAAACCATGACAAGAAACTTCCCATGCCCAGCCTCTGTCTCCTGCTGTGTCCTTCCCTCCCTGTTCGTTGCCTTTAGAAGCGGAACTCCATGCTCTTGTTCACACTGTTCTCTCTACCTGGTCTGACCTTCTCACTCTTTTTTGCCTGCCTGAGTCTTAATCTTCAGAACTCAGCTGTAAGCAGACCATCTCCACAGCCAACAATTCTCCTCCTCCTTACATCTGCACCAATGTATGGGGCGCTGCAGATCCCCCATCAAGAGGTGAGTCTATTACTTCTCCCCTTGAACCCATTTTGGCCACATGACTTTTTTTGTCAAAGGGACAATGCCAAAATATGATGAAAGTAGAGCCTTGCCAAGTATTTGTCTACCAGGGCTTACTCTCTCTGGCTTCTCCTGAGTACTGTGCTAGGTGATGAGAGAAATGTGGCCCAGTTGCCCATTTTACACCAGACAAGTCTGCGGCTAATCAGCAGACGTGTGAAGGAAGCCACCCTAGACCACCCAGCTCCCAGCAAAGCTGCCAGCTGACCACAGACACATGAGTGATCCAGTCGGGGATCCACCAAGACCAACAGGACTGCCCCACAAAGCTCAGCCTAAACTACCTGCCCACATAACTGCGAACTAAAGAATTGTTTTAGGCCACAAAGTGTTGGGGGTATTTGTTACGCAGCAACGCTAACTTAAAAAACAACACATAGGTCTCCTCCTTTGTAAAGACTGCCTCCTCTCAAGGCTGGGTGGGTGTCCCTAATCAGTGCCTCCTTCCACACAATAGTGTAATCATCCCTTTAGTTATTTCACACCTCACCTACCACCTGCTCCCCAAGTCTCCAAGCTTCTTAACACTAAAGGCCCAGTCTCCCTTGCTGCCTCACCTAACTCAGAGTAGTTCCTCAATAAACAATACAGAACAGAAATAAAAGAATATGGGAAATTTCCCCGAGGTGGGATGCCACCATGCCTCCATCAATGCCTCCTCTTGCTCGTCAAAATCTCTGTGGCCCTGATTTGAGAGTGAGTAGGTACTGATTGGCTCCATTGCACAGTTTGGGGAGCATAATCGGCCTATCTGTTCCTTAAACGAGCTCCGCGCCTGCTCCATGTGTTCATATTAGCCTCGACTGTAACGCAGCACCTACTCCACTGCCGTTACTTATAACGCAGCTCTGCAGCTCCATTGCACAGAGGCCCAGGCTGCTGGTGGAAGGATTATGGGGCCCTTTTGGCTTGTAGTTCCACACCATTCAGTCCAACTTAGATCTGACACAGCTGATGAGAGGGTGTTGGGCTGGGGGTGGGGGAGGAAAGGACGCTCTTGACTTTCTGACAGCATCAGAGAAGGGTGAGAAAAAGGCTCAGGTGCCCAATGTCCCTCCAGATCGAGACAGTGATTGACAGAACCAGGCACAAGGACTCCTGTCACCACTCCCTGGACACCTTCAGTTTCAAGGTTCCTTATGTGATTCAAATGCCAGACTCCTCCCTCTCCCCCATGAGAAGATGGGATGTTGTTCCCACACTGCCAGTTCAGCAGCAGTCGGGAAAGTCGGATTCCACTCTGGGCGTGGCTTTGTGACCTCAGGTGAGGAGTCTGTACCTCTGCATCTCAGTCTTCTCCTCCGTCAAATGGGAGGACAGATGAATCCCTCGCCTGATTCCTTCACTAGGTCATTGGAAGAAGTAAGTAATGGGAGGAACTCCTGAGTAGATACACTGAATAAAATGTTCCCTATGCCAAGGTTATAATTATGATTTTATTTCTAATCAATCTGATGGAAGATGTTTGGAAAACTGAAACCAAGTGACTCAACGAGAAAGGCTAAAATCCCTCTGATCTGTAACACCCTGGCACTCAAATAGAGCAGAGGGTCAGGCTCAGTCTCTAAAACCAGCCACCTGCGTTCCCACCTCTGACACTTGATTTATTAGTTGAAAGTCACAGAAGTCACAGAATTTCTCAAGGTTTCCTTTTCCTCATAAAAATTCAACAGAATAATGTCATAATGATCACTGACATGTGAATGCCAAGAAGGCAGAGACTGTACTGTCCTATTTACCCGTGGGCCCCAGAGCCTAGAACAGCACCAGGCATCATGTGGCCACGTGATCTAAAATCACAGAATGACTGACACCTATTAAGCAGTCCAATGTGCACGGCTCTGTGCCCAGCTGTTTGCACGTGTCATTTCATTTCATCTTCCCAACATCCTCATGGCTGATGGGTAGTAAGTCCACGTGCACACAGTGCTGGGATAAAGTGTCAGCATGAGGCCTGGCTCCGGTCTGTGCTCCATAAGGCTTGCACCAGTGCACGCTGCTCCTACTACCACCTCCTCTGCGTGACACAGACATGGTGTTTTTACTCCAGATGACATGGACTTGGAAGCTCAAGGGCCTTCCTCTGTTTGCAAATTTCTGCAGAATAGGTGTCACATCTATCCAATGGCCTCTCCACAGGGCACTACAGTGTAACCCAGACCAGCATCACGGTGTGGGGCTAGGAAGTGTCACACCTCTGAATTGTCACTGCTCCTCCACTCTCACCCCACCTTTTGGCACCACTTCAAAAACGCAGAAACTAAACTTAGATTAAGTCAACTCAGCAAATGTGTCCGGAGAGCCTTCACTGCACTAGGTCCTTTGTTGGGAGCTTTCAGGCACCGTTTCCCCGAGTCTCTGCTGCTCATTTAGAATAAAAAAAACCTGAAACTCAGAGAGGACAGGGAGTTGTTCCAGACTGCACAGCAAGTCAGGAACTGGCCTGGTGAAAATCCAGCCTCTTGACCTCAAGGACAGACTCTTGGGCTCTGCTGGCCAGGTTCTGAGCAGCCTCCTGGCTCTGCCACTGACTGGTGTGTCACCAGGGAGAAGGCGCTTCCCTCTCCCAACCTCACTTTTCTCACCTATAATATGGGATCAGTCATGCCATCCTCAGAGGCCGTTTAGAGCATTTACTAGAGGATGATGTCAGTGAGACAGGTGCTTGGACCTTATTCTCTATCTTAATGGAAACTGTCACACTATCAGAGAACAGGAACGGCGCCCTCCACTCCACACTTTGCAAAGGAATCTCAGTTGTGGATTGTCAGCTGTGTCACATGACAATGATAAATGGGAACTGAGAGTTAGGGGCCCACATACGTGGTATCCCATCTGCTCATCCCATGAACCTCCACAACAGGCTTTTCACCTTTTCTGGATGTTTCTCTTTAACAACTTGGTGATTTAACTCCTACCACCACTGCTACCACTGTGGCCTGTCCCCAGTATGATAAATATACTAGAAACATACTAGAAGGAACCCCATTGCCAGAATGCCCATGTAGCAAGCAGGTATGCCAGACAGTTTGCTAGCATTGGGAATGAGGACAAAGTTAGATATATCATCTCTACAAAATATATAAGGGAATCAGGTCGGGGGAGTCCTAGGTACACAGGAAGTCAAGTTTGCACAACCTAAAAATAGCTTCAGAGACGCCCAGCCAGGGGAGCATCCCAGTTTATGTGCCTGTGCTCCCAAAGCACAGTGAGCTCATGGACACACGCAGCTGCTCAGGAGTCCGCATCTGTGTAATGCCAGGAAAACATCTGTATCTCCTTCCCACACAAACACTTGTGTTCACATACAGCCACTGTCTCATGCACATGCATGAATGCACAGATCGATGTGCTCATGTATGCGCACAGACACAAATGCTACAGAATATATGGTGCTGCATCACATGTGCATTCTGCAAAACCGCTCCCCTCCTTACACTGGCATCATGAGTATTTGTGTATGCATGCACACCCACACATTCCCTAATGTGTATAAACAAGTATCTACATGTACATGCACACATACATATATGGATACTTTGACAACAGAGTGGCCACATGCATGTGCAGGGCCCCCCACATATACATGTTCACACTGCCATCTGGCGTGTTCAAATTCACATTCATGTATATACACTGGTGTCTTTACACATAGATGGCTGCATTCATGAGCAGAAATCCACATATGTGCTTAGACTCACACATGCCTATAGATATGGGTGTACTTAGCCTAAGCACATACCCAAACTCTTATTTATGTCCTCACATATACAGGTACATAAGTGACATAGGAAGTGTCCCTCTGAGACCCAGGAATATCTCTGGATCTGTCCTCCAAGAGGCCTGGATTTATGCTCAAGGAGAAAGACCAAATCCTGTCCCACAGTCTCTGAAAGCTATTTCTTCTTTTCTGGTGTGACTGACAGGCCATCATGGAGCAGAGGAGAGCAGAAAAGTCCCTGTTCCAGAGCTGTCCATCCACTTAACCCTTTCTGATTTTGTTATGTGGGAAAAAATGCCACCAATTTGCTATTTCGTCCCCTCAGCCTGATGTCCTTGAAAGAGACAGACTGACACCAGGCAGAAAGAGGCCTGCCAATGCTGGGCCCCAGGTAGTTCCAGTGACATTTCTATGAGGCTTTAACTCGCCAGTGTTGTGCAGGAAGCCTGGCAGGAAAGCAGAACCGGTGCCCTGGACATGGAGGCAGCCGAATCCAGAAGCAGAAGTGATGCATGGGTACTCCTCACTCTCTGCTTGCAGCCACAGGCTACGCTCGGCACCACCGCACACTGCAATTCATTTCATCATCAGCACTTTCTCAAGGGAGCTAGAAGCTAGCCCATTTTACAGAGAAAGAAACTGGGACACCCAGAGAGGGACTCACATACTTAAGGTGCTACTGCAGCCAATAAGGAGCGGGAATGAAGATCTGAATTCAGGTTGGCTTCCCCCAAAGCCCTTTCTAAACTCAGGTGAATCTGGAAGGGAGCTGGCCAGCCATGTGTCACTGCCTGGTGTCTGGAATCTTCCTCGTTTCAAATGCATTTCTAAGAGTTTCATTCCACAGACCAGTACCCAGTGTCCCGCAGAGGCACTGCCCCAGCCTGACCCAGATTCAGAATAAGGAGATCAGGAAGGAGAGAATGTTTAGGTGAAAAGGGTTGGGGAGAGGAAATGAGCAAAAAAGGAGAATGAAACCATGTTGGGAAGAGGGGGAGGAAGAGAAGATGGAGAAGTAAGGAAACAGCTTTAAGACACAATAGAGCTCATCTTTCTTTTTCCCCTAAAAACGTGCTCTCACCGGCCTCTCTGTGCTGGGCCCTGTAGGAGGTGCTGATGGTGCCAAGGGGACAGCGCAGGGTTTCCACCCAGGGAACTCCTGGACAAGTGGGGCTCATGTCTGTTTTAAACATCATGTTAAATCTTGGCCAGGTGTTCTTAAACATATTTACACAATTTCCAAATCAATGTGGAAAGAAAGATGCAAAAATGACCTCCAGCATCCCCTGTCCCCTGCCATAAGTCTACTCACAATGATGAGCAATAATTAATTATCCATCAAGCCTAATGATACACACTTTCTCCCATAATTCTCACAACTACATTTTAAGACAGTTACTATATCCTGTTATCAAGTTGTGTACCTATGTGTGTGCATGTACAGAAATACCTACTGACTCAGAAATGAAGACACTAAGTGACAATCACACAGGACTGCAGCAGCAGAGGCAGCATGCAGACCCCTTTAGCCTGACTCCATCATCCTTGCCCTAAGGCATTCTTCTTATTGCCACTCCTGCCGCTGCACCTACTACCTGCAGTGGCCAGCTTTCTATGATGTTGGCTATCCAGCGCAGGATAGCATAGCTGGGTGAACCCTAAGAGATCATCCAGAGACAGCAAAAATGAGGTTGGGAGATGAGAAGTGGCTTGGCCAACGTCATTGTACAACCAATGTCTGGACTGAGACTAGGACCTGCCCTTTAGACCTCAAGCCTGACACTCTTTCAGTGTACTTTGCAGGCTACACAGGTTTAAGACCAGAAATCCTCAGCCTGAGGTCACTGACCCAGAAAGCAGGAAAGCAGACAAGAAAGGGTGAAAGGGCGGTGCCTGGGAGCTCCCTGCTGGAAGCAAGGGGGAAAGAGTTGATCCTCCCTTCCCTGCGGCAATGGTATTAGCATCTTTATTTTATAGTTGAGCTAACTGCAGCCCAGAGGGAGGAAGGGATTTACCTAAGAAAAAAAATAGAGCAGCCTTTTCAAACAAAATCCAGGTTCCTTTTCCATGGAATCTTCTCTCAAAACTTCCAAAACCACTGGGGGCTGTGATGAGAAAGACCAGGGTTGGAGATGGCAGACCAGTGGCTGCAGAGGTGTCACTTACCAGCTCTGAGACCTCTGATCAAGGACAGCTGCAAGGGCTCATGACTTGTGAAGTCACAGAGGGTCTGGCAATGAGACGCCCACCATGCTTACTTTAAGGCTCTGCTGTCACCATCTTGAAATTCTTACTAATAATGTTTGAACAGGGTTCTCACGTTCTCATTTTGCAATGGGCCCTTTGAGTTTTGTAGCCGGCCGTGTCTTTGACACTTCCCCTTTCTGAGCCTCAGTTCCCTCAAACTGAATGAGGTTAGTAATGGCACTAACTTGTGCCTTGCCCACATCCTCCTAGGCACTTACCTTTCCATACAGGTCAACGGAGCTTCCTCCTTTTGAAACCTGCACTCTGCCCAGGGCTTTCCTAACCCTCATTCAGGGCAGGCCAGAAATGCCAGGGAGTTTCCCCTCCCCCGTCCCCACCCCCCAACCCTCCACCTGGAGTAATCCCTAGCCAATGACAGATAGGAAGTCAGGCGAAGGATTCATGCCTCAGCTCACATAGTCCTTGTTCTCTTCTGTCCCCCAGCTTCCTCCGGGGACTGAGCCCCAGTGGCCCACAGCAGCGCCCTATTCAGCTGCGTACCCTTCCCGGCATCACTTGTCCTACCGGTGCTTCCTGGGACCATCTCCCAAATAAATTACCTGCATTCATCTCCTCACCCCTGGATCTGCTGAAGAACCCAATTTAAGACGGAGTTGTTGTGAGCTTCATTGAGATAATGCATGCCAAGTGCCCAATACAGCATCAGGCACAGACACAAGCCCTCAATAGATGGTCGCTCATCAAAAAAGAAAAAAAGCCACTTTACGAGAAGACACGAGGAAGACAACAGAACGTTTATAATTGATTCCTAAATTTATCCTCCTAATGAAATCATCTCTGGCAGACTCTGCTCATGACCAGTCAGAAACGATTCTCAGGGCCCCACTCCCCCCCCGCAGAGGCAGATGCCAATCACTGTGGCTCCTTGAACCCAGTCCCAAGTGAAAGCTCCTGCAGTTATCACCCACAGCCTCCCTGGCCTCAGGAGCAAAAGGGAGCACACACCTGCCCAGCACCCGCAAGTCTGGCAGTCAGACATCGTAGCTACCCCTTTGTCTCACAGATGCAAAACTGAGGGACACAAATAGATCCAGAGAAACTAACGTGTGAAGGACAAGTACAAAAGAATCAATCAGGTGGCCTGCCCTCTAATCTCCAAATAGGCCCCTTTATTTACCGATGTATTAGTTCTTTTTAATTGTCCATGCACACACGTACATACTAGCAAGTGAGCTCCAAAGATGCAGGACATTTGCCTGTTGTATTCAATGCTGTTTCCTCCAGAAGCCTAGCACAGTGCCTGGCACATAGTAAGTGTTCGTTAATATTTATTAAGTGAGCACTTAATGAAGCACTTCCTGGCCTGCCTCTAGGAGAACAACAAATCCAAAGGGCCTCAGAGCCCCACCCTCACTGTGATAGAACAGCATGGCCAAGAGCAGGGTTCTGGAGCCAGACCACCAGAGTGGAACTCTGTTCCACCAATTAGTCCCTAGGAGGCCAAGTCCCTAGGAAACCCTCAGTCTCCCCATCTTTAAGTAGGGCAGCTGCCAGTATTTATCAAAGGAGGCACAGTATTTAAAACACCGACTCCAGAGTAAGCACTCAGTAGAGATGAGCTGTGATTAATGTAAGAAGAAAAGTCCTTCTGCCCCTAAGGCTCTTGTCTTGTGGCTAATACAGTAGGGGAAAGTTTCCAAAGTGTGAGGAAATGCACGGACGCTGGTGTGGAGCACGCCTGCACGCCATCCGTTTTCATCCAATGAATGAACAGAAATCACAAGGGAAGAAGGTCATATCCACGTCTGTGTCTTCCAGTCCTTATGCTGACCTCAAGGAGCAAGTGCCAGTAAGGTGCTATACGTCTCTGATAACCCAGAGAGGGTAGGGCCCAGGTCTCACATGCCCCTGGGCTGCAAGCCCTAGCTGGTTAGAATGTACATAGCATTGTTTGCTTTCATTATATCTATTTTTATAGTAGCCTTCTACTTTTCCAAGTGATGCTGGTTCCCCGCTTATGACTATGACATTAAAGTTTCCATTTATAATGCATACATTAATTTAGAAAAATAAATATGAAGTAAAAAAGAAAATGAAGATATATATGTCTGCAGAATATCAGATAATCAGACGATGTCCTGAAATGACTGAGGTTTGGGATTCTGACCTAGTCTTGGCATATAAAGCCCCTGAGGGCAGGGGCGGGCATTTCAAGGCACCTACCCAGCCCTGCCATTGACCTGTGCTCTTTGGCTTTGAACAATCCCATCTCCCTCCCTGGGCCTCAGTCCTGCCATTTTAAAATGAAGGGATCAGAAGTCCAAGGCTTCTGAAACATTTCTAAATGTGTCCCATCTCTTCGGGATTGTAACAAAAATGGCAACAGACCAGTGGAAACTGCATCGAGGCCATGTGACCACCCCGCCTGGCTCCATGATGTCTCACTCCTCAACGGAAGTTTGCAAACCCAGAGACTTGTTGGAACCCATTTGTTTATTAACATGGATTCACTTTCAACGTCACTTCCTCTCTCCCTGCCAAACTCCCGACAAAGGAAACAAAGCCAGCACTGAAGAAGAGCCCGTGTTTAGAGACTTCACTTCATTATTTCACCCGCAAGGCGTCGGGCCACTGTCAGCGTCCTCTGCTCCTCCTGGTCGGCACTGACGCTCCTGTGTGATGGTGTGATGGACAGAGCATTGGAGAGGGCACAGGTGTGGTGATGGCTGATTCTCGGGACAGTGGATAGGTACCTGGGCTTCGGGTCTTGGTTTTGGATTATCTCAGACTTACTACTCCAGCTCCAAGGCAGCCTGTGGTAACAGGAGACTCTGAAGACAGAGGAATCAGACCAGGCCTCCCTCAGCCCCAGGGAGGCCTCAGATGGGTGGGGTGGACATGCAGCGCATCAAACGCACCAGAATGCAGCGTGAGAGGCGCAGCCCCAGAAGCACGACCTGGACAGAGCAGTAGCACCAAGGAGACAACG
The DNA here is from genome assembly GCA_007922815.1 of Macrotus californicus. Lineage (NCBI taxonomy): Eukaryota > Metazoa > Chordata > Mammalia > Chiroptera > Phyllostomidae > Macrotus > Macrotus californicus. The sequence goes on from VMDR010000514.1 coordinate 111,171, forward strand.
ACTGGCTTTGCCTAAAGAGGCACCATGGAGAGTCCCCTGGATGAATGATGTCTGAGTGCAGTCATGAGGGGAAGACCATGTTTGCCAGATGCAGGTGGGGGAAGTTTGCTGGGCACAAAAGTGCAAACTCCCATGTTAAAGATACACTCGTACACACAAGTCATTGGGTGCCACTGGTGGCCAAGTTCAGGCCACTACCTTCTGGGTGACCTTGCAAAGTCACCAAACATCTCTGAGACATGAGCTTCCAGTACTGCCCAGTCCTGATAGGCACTGGACACTGAGGAAGGACTCATGTATCAGGACATAGTCATGGCTGTGCACCAAGGAGCAGGACCTGGGTGTCGCAAGGCAGGATGGAAACAGGATGTGCACAGACAGCCCTGACAACGGGACTCAATGAGAACTATCTCCACCTTCTCAACTTTCTCTGCATCTCCCGTTTTTTTTCTTTGTACTTTGAAACTTATGTCCTTGCTTCCTAAATTCTCCTTCTTACCCTCCCTTCTCGCAAACTCCCACCTTTTCAAGAACAAAAACACTGTGTATCACTTCCCTAACTAACAGGCAGAGGCTTTTAACAGGTTTTTAATGCACTGCTAGACGACGCCTTAAGGCTTGAATCCCCAAGGACACCTCGCTGCAAAGGATGGAGAATCCAATCCATAGTTACTGGGGTTTTAGATTTTATTGTTTTCATAAAACACTGCTAACCACCGTCTGTTTCACTCACTGGTAGATACACACAGTTAGTCTACTCACCCCCATCCTAAATGTTTAAATGAAGTGATGGATACACAGACGAACTAACAGCATCCTAGGAGGGTCAGGGTCTGCATTAGCGATAATGATACAGGGTTCAGAGGACGGCATCACTGGCCAAACCTAAAAGCACTTTCCATCTCCCAAAACCCCATTCAGCCCTGGGTTTTCTCAATGTGTCCCTGTTTAGCTCTAACCTGAGTAGCATTATTACTTAATGACAAATTCTCTCAGATCTTTACTGGTCACCAAAACCTGCCCTCCCGTAATATTTTTATAGGTGATGGTACAGATTTCTACTGATTAAAAATATACCCAGGACTATTTCCAGAGGCCACCTGTCAGGAAAGAAAACTCCTGGGAAGTGTGTCCCCACGGAAAAAACTAAGAATGATCTGAGTGTGAGACACTTGTAACAGGTCCACGAGAGAACTTCCCTCTGCTCTCCCTCTGGCTGGCTCCCTCAAATGCTTCCATGACACTAATAACAAATACTTACCCAAGGTACCCTGGTGTTTTGCATTGAAATAGCCCCAGAATTTAGAATCTCTAGCCTAGCTGGAACCAGAAGTGATTACAACCTTCCTAAATGGCCCACGGCATTTCACAGAGTCACACGAACTTTTCTGTTTCAAGTAATAAGATAACAGCAGAACCAAGATTTTAACTCACATCTCTTGACGCCGGGCTGGTTTGTTACTCCCTGCGCTATTGGGATTGGGGGTCCTGGGCCTTTTAGAAAAGGCGCTGAAAGCACCCCTGTGAGCCTGCAGTCCTGGAAAGGACTAGCACGTCCACCCATTCACACCGCTGCAGAGACCAACCTCTCAGATGCCCAGCCCCGGGAGAACAGGTGGATGTCAGGGTTCCCGGAGAGCTGGGCCATGGGTACAGCAGCAGCACTGCCAGGACCCCTGACACGCCACAAAGGCAGGCTGAGGGCCATCCCTTATCCGTCTACTCCAGACATGGGCTGTGATCCAGGGCAGAGAGCTGGCAAGACTGAGTACGACCAGGGTGGTCAAACCCCTGGTTGGAGGTACTGGGCGCTCAGCAAAACACCAGGTCCGAGGTGGCCAAAAATATCTCCCCTTTTCTTTGGATCCCTATTGGAGCCACAGGAGTGGAACTGCACTGTCAGGTTACATGATACCCATTGGTGAGGCAGGACGGCACAGAAGTAGAGGTGTGGTCTCTGGGGCCACGCTGACTAGGTTCAAATCCCACTTTGGCTAATCTCTGATTTGCAAGCTTTTCAAAAGTTATTCTCATTCTCTATGCCTCAGTTTTCTCATCTGCAAAATGGGGATACTGATAATGCCTCTGTCTCTGAATTTTGTGAGGATTAGATATGTTATTACATGTAGCACACTGCAACTTTGCCTGGAAGAAAAATCTACGTTTTATAAATGCTGGTTATCCTTATGCATCTGAATCCAACAGGATCACAACAGTCTTTACAGTATTGGTTACTCCAAACTCCCCAGGTCCTGGCTCAAGCTTTGATCCATTTAGACTTCCCTTCTTCCTGGCTGGAGGAGGAAGATACTTGGGAGAGTCACCAGATGCTGAGGAGCCTCTGAAACAACGCAGGCCAGCATCCAAGGTCTAGGCTAATTTAGACTTGTGCTATGTCTGTGCAATGTCACCCTTTTCTGTGTACCCAGCTTGGGACTCTCCCTGTCAGACTCCAGGTATGAATGAAACAACACAGCCTCTGGACGTGACGCTAGAGGGGCTTTAGAACGAGCGTATCCAATGCCCTGTTTTTTGATGGAAAACTTAGGCCCGCGGTGGGAAAGGGTCATCTCCATGGTCCCACAGCAGGTCCCCACCCTGGGTGATAACCCGAGTCCTGTGTTTCTGTCATACGCTGCTGCTTCTCCCACAAAGTGCTGCCATGCAACAGGCCTGGGGCTGCAGAACTCCAGAGGCCTTATTGTTACGAAGCATTTTGTGAAAGTAAAGTACTCCAGAAGGACCTAGTCTGGCGCCGGTTTTGCTAATTCTTTGAGGGGAGGGGAACCAGCTAGTCACTGTGGGAGGCAAATTAAGGCACATTTGTTTTATATAGGGCAGCACTTAGAAAATTGCTTCTTCCAAAGACTCCTGGGAAAACTTCCTTCTCTTCCAAGGAAAGAGTCATTTGCTTTAAGAGAACCATTTATTCTGATAAGATCAAAGCAATCATTAGGGCTGTGCTCCTCTCTGGACGTATATATTTTTTTTTATTAAATACGGTGCGAGGCCCCATAACGGGGTGTTTTATGCAGATCTATAGTCGCACATTCCATGTGAAAGTGTAATCTCAATCAGTTTTCACCTGTATTTTAGTCTAACGCTTTCTCTCGGCAGCACAATAAGACATTTAGCATGGCAGGAAAAATAAAACAAAACCTGGATTCTACCACTTCATTGTTGCACAGCCTCAGACAAGTTACTTTACTGCCCGATAAAATGGGAATAACAAACTTGTCCCATTCTACTTCACAGAATGGCATCACGAGTAAACACGGAGTCTAGATCCACTCTCTGTCAGTGGGCCTCCTTCACACATCAGGAAACTGAAGCCAAGAGATCTGGACATGGAAACAGAGATGCCCAAGATCTGCAAGACCTGTAGCAAGACATAGGCTGCCCAGCTTCCCAGCCCCATAACTTCTCTCTACGACACCATGGGTTTGAGTTAATAACATTGGAATCGATGCCCGGAAAGCTGATTTAGGGTAGGGGTTGCTTCATTTTGGTCTGGATACTTCTTGTGGCAGGAGTTCTGTTGTGCAGTGTAGGATGTTGAGCAGCATCCCCAGCACCAACCTACTAGATAGACACTAGCATCATCTCCCCATCCACCAATTGTGACAACCCAAAATATCTCCAAATATGGCCAAATGTCCCCAAAGGGGAAAAATTGCTTCCCATTGAGGCCTATTGCTTTAGAGAAAAAATAATAATAAAAAGAAATTGCTAATCTCACAATATAGAACTGATCCCACGTCCTTGAACACACCATGGTATTTCTCCCCACCCCTTCCTGCATATTGTTTCCTCTATCTGGAATGTCTCCTCCTGCCCCATTCCCACCGCACCACCTCACAAACCTTTACTGTTCTTCAACTCAGGGTCATTTCCTCTGCAAAACCACCCAGGGTCCCCTACAACTGGGATGGCAGAGAGACACTTCCCTGGTTTGAAAGCAAGCTGTGGTCCTCTCTTATCACAATGTGGTATTTCTCTGCAGTCTTGAACTAAACCTGGCATTCCTTGAGGGCAGGATCTCTGCCTCATTCACAATTAAATCCCTAGCTCCGAACACTATGGGCTGGGGTTGAATAAATAAATGCATGAGTAGAATGATAACACTTAATCATCACGACTACGTGTCAGGCCCATCGTGCCTCCTATCTCAGTACATCCTCACATAGATGTCATCGCTGCGTCAAAGGCTATCGTCACCACATGTTTCCAAAGCAAACTCATCCAGCGTCACACAGGCCACAAATGGCACAATGAGACTTGTGAACTTCAGCCAGTGACGCTCTCACTCTGCCAGTCTGACCTTCTGTCTTTCCACTTGCATGCTCTGCTGCCTTGCTCCTGCAAGTAGCCCAACTATAGAGCCCAACTGCAGAACCCTCTGCCTTTGGCCCTTGGGTCCTGGGTCCTGAGACCACCCAGTGCTCCCTCTCACCAGGGCCCGACACGTGGAGCCTGGGCAGTGGAGCAGCAGGCAGGTAAGGTGTGGGTGGTGATGATGTGTGTGCCGAGCCTCCAGCACAGGCACAGGTGGGCTCCAGCCAAGCAGCCCAGCTTCTCCCTGCAGCAGCACGAGCCTAAATTAAGGACTGTGGGCATTTTCAACACACTTTCTCGTCTCTGGCGGTGTTATTACACTCCTTCAACCTACCCAGTAATGGGGACCTTCGGGGGCTAGAATAGAAACAATGATTTTTTTCCCTCCTTCTCCTAGAGTCAAGACCAGAATTTAATAAAGGTTAAAAAAAAATACTAAGGTGTCCCAATTCCTCCTCTCTGCAGATTTTTTTTTAATTTAGTTTTAGCCATGATGATAGATTGACACTCCTGAGGGCTGAAGTTCATCCATTTTCATAACGGGTCTGGTGCAGACACAGAGCATGCCATTTTTATGCATGTGTGTGTATGCACACACAAACACCAGGAAAAGAGCAATTTCTTTTTTGTTTTTAAAGTCAGCTACATCAAACTGATGGGGCACAGTCTGGCTGCCCCGCTTCTGACCCCTGAAGCCACATTCTCAAATATAAATTGACATCCCAGGCAATCAATTCAGACCTTCCCTCAGGCTGACCACCACCACCAAGCGGCCCTCCCTGTTTTCACTCAACATCTAGAATCGATCTCTTGGCTGTAGCTCGTCCCACACAGAGTCTCTTTGGAGAACATGGATCTCAGCTCCCAAAACGTTACATGACTTTGCCAATCTTAGGACCCTCAAACGTCATGGGTGAAGGGGCCCACGCCAGCCCCCACCCTGCAGAATTCAATCTCACCTCCAGCTCTCATTCTAAATCACCAGCACTGGGTTCACTCAGAGAGGCTGTGAGAGGCTGGGGGAGGATTCAGTGACCACAAAGAAACCATCAGCGTTAGAAGTCGGAACGCTTTCAGTGTGAAATATATCCAGACTTTGATCTAAATATTAATTATTTCCCTTGGATGGAAGCATGTGGCAGGCATGCTGTTTTTCTTACTTCATGTACATTTTTACTTTTTTGTCCTTGTTGTAGGCAATAGACATTATGACACACACACTTTGCAAATGAAGAAATAAAGACTCAGAGTAAAACCGAGTTGACTCTACTTATACATAAATCAATTCATGTAATCAATCAACAAACTGCCTAACCGTCGGCTGTATGCCCGTGCTAGACTCGGGAGACACAGTGAGAAATGAGGCAGACATGGCCATGTGCCCTCCTAACGGGGGAGAAACATGTGCCAATCGGCCCATTGGGTGCCCAATGCCACGCAAAAAGGACTTGATGGGGCAAGCACAGTGCAGCTCTGGGGTCAAAGAAAAAGAGCCACCCCAGCCACAGTCATGCAGGCTCACGGGAGGGCATGGCACCTACACTGAGAGCTGCAGGGTAAGTAGAGCTTTTGAGGGGAAGAAGAACAAAGTGTTGCATCCAGAGGGAGCAGATGTGAACATCCAGGAAGAAATACTGACTCTGGATCCTTCACAAAACTGGGGGCAAAAACTCCACCTGGCTGGTCCACAGGTTTGAGGATGCAGGGGCAGGCCGTAGCGAGCCACAAGGCTGGAGAGGAGAGCTGGGCTGGCTCACACCAGGCCTCGCAGACCACACTCTGGATTTGGAACTTCTCCGGATATCCAAGTGGAACCACTGCAGAAATTTAGGCAGCTTTAAAAGACACAGGGTCTCCCGACTGGTGTGGCTCAGTGGGTTGGGCATCATCCCACAAAGTGAAAGGTCACTGGTTCAATTCCCCGTTAGGACAAATGCCTGGGTTGTGGGTTTGGTCCCTGGTTGGAGCGCCAGCAGCCAATCAATGTTTCTCTCTTACATGCGTGTTTCTCTCCCTCTTTTTCTCCCTCCCTTTCCCTCTCTCTAAAGATAAATAAGTAAACAAAAAAAAAAAAAGAAAAGGCATGGGTCACACACAGACTGGCTCTCTGTCTCCAAAAGGAAGAGAAAGAACCTGAAGGCAGTGAGAGGGAGGGGGCTGAGGGGTAGAGAAGACAGGACTTGTCCTGGACAACCCTGCAGGTGGAGAGGCAGGAAAGGGTTGGGCATTCTGAGAAACAGTATGTCCAAGACACTGCATGTTGTGTTTCAGGGACATAAAACTCGGGAAGACAGAGGTGAGATGTTGCTGGAGCAGCTGGTAGGCGAGACTGTGGCATCATCCATGTAACTTATTTAATAATGAAATAGGCAGACGAGAGACGCCATCTGAAGTGTAGATTCTTGGCTCTGATCCCTGTGGGAGAGGCCGATGACAGGCCAGACTCCTGCAGGTCCAGACAGCACAAGATCATTGCAGATGATCCATATGAGGATGCCCGGGCCCCAGAGCAGGGCTCACCTTTCACCTCCTACCCCCTAAAGCAGACACAGACAGCAAAGCCCTCCCCCTACCTCCTCCATTGCCATGGGCTCTCTCTCCGACATTCATGAGAGCAGCCAGTCCAGGCAGCCCTGAGCCTGAGCTGGGCTCATCTAGACTGATCATGTGACTGAGGAGCTGGGCCCACGGGCCCAGAACCCCACTCTCCTTCCCAGATCCGGAGTCTCCTGTCCCTGTCTCCTGTTACCACCAGACTCCTCAAGGATGAAGACTGTTTCATCAATCCCCTACTAATTTCCTGCTGTAGGTCCTCATGCAGACTGATAAGGAAGTAATTAGGATGGGCACGCTGGGATTACAGGAAGGGAACATGTTCCATTGTCAAGATAATGCCACTTTCCCACCATCCCTTCCCTGACAAATGACCAAGCAGGATTTGGGGATTTTTAAGAGATGGAGAAAATAAAAGGGGTGTGAGAGAAATTAAGTGGATATTTCAGAGCTGAAACAGACCTTGACCATCACCTAAGTCAGGGGTTCCAACCTCAAAGCCTATAGACACCAGGCAGGCAGTTAAATGAATGGGGTAGAATGGATAGAAGAAAAAATTGCAGGACATGAATGATGATAAACCACAAGTGACCCTGGGCCTTCGGAGTTGTGGGAGGGCAGGGCTCAGGGAATGCAGGCCCCTTTTGGAAGAGACAACCCAGCAGCCGCATCAGCATACCGCCATGCAGGAAGAAAGCCCAGTTTTGGCAGCTCTTCTAATTTTTCCCCGAGAAGCTGGAAATCCAGCTGTTGTGTGAAATTTCTCAATTTTCTTTTTTTTTCATTTTGGAAGCCTCTCCACTTTTTTAAAAACAAACTATTTTGCAAGCCAAGCAAAATGATATCTGCGTGCCAGATGTAGCCTGTGGGCAGCCGGTTTGCCATCGCTAATTTTAGTCCAGTTCCTCCTTTACAGACGTGGAAACTAAACCATGTTCGTAGTTAAAGGCGACCTTGTCCAAGGTCACACAGCAAGTCGATGTGGCTCTACCAAACTTTTGTTCCTGTCCTCCACCCTTTACAACACTAAAACCTGGAAGCTGGTCACAGACCACAGGATCAAAACAGGTACATAAATAATACCAATGAGTACAAGTGGAAATATCAAACTGCACAAAGAAAATTCTGCAGTGAGAAATGAAGAGACCACTTCCAGTGGTGGCTGTGGGGGAGGGAGGGAGGGCAGATGAAAGGCTTCGTCCAGAAGGGGCTGACCATGTACTGCTTCAATCCTGTAAGACAGTCTTGGAGCACCCACTTCTGAATTAGGAGGTTGGAACTGGAGATATGGGCACAATCCCAACACTTCAAGCCACTACAGTAAAGGGTGAGAAAGTGCTAGCAGTGCCAAGAGTATCTTCAGGTAACTGGGCTGAGTCAAAGAAAAGTAGTGAAGTGGTGGTGACAAGAAGGTCCCCAAAGACAGGATGACACTTAAGAGGGACTATGAAGAATAAACCTTCTACCAGTGGATAGAGGTGGTGGCTCTAAGTTAAACCCTCAAGGATGCTAAAGATTAGAACATTTGGGACCTAGGAGGGGACATGGATTCTAGGCAGTGGGAACATATAAGCCTAGTCCTGGGATGGAACTGCACAAGAGTGCATGGAACTGGGAAATGCAGGTCATTTTAGCTACAGTGTATATTCAAGAATGCAGCCATGAGGGGAAGAGAGCTGAGCCCACATCTAACAAGGCTGAGTGTGCCAAGCAAAGAAGTACATATTATGTTAGGTAGGAAATGGGCAGCTACTAAAAGTGTGTGAGCGAGGAACAGAAGTGGCAGCACTACCAGTGCTGTGTTTAGGAAAGGTTCACCTGGTAGCATACAGTGAACTTCAGGAGCCCCTTGGGGGGTGGCTAAGAGCCCACTCATCCTCCTGCAGTAAAAATCTGTTGAGCAACTACCATGTTCCAGGCACTGTGCTTGGAGCCAGGGGTGCAGCGATGGAGAATGGCGTCATTCAATACATCTGTTGCGCCTCCAGTATGTACCAAGCACCCTTTGAGAGCAGGATTTCAGTCATTTTAGAGCCAAGCACAGAGTCTCACATATACTAACTGCTCAGTACCTGCTTGCTCCATCTAAGTGAACAGGATCAAAGGGTAAGTTGAAGGACCGAGCTTGAGTAACTCCAGCAGAGCTCAGAAGCACAGATGACAGAGAAGATGCATGGTGGGATTAAAGATCTCAGGTTCTAGGATCAGTCTTCTGGGTTTGTCTTCAGTCTTTGTGATTGTTATATAACCCAGAACAATTCCCTTCCCTGGTCTGGGGGTCACATCTGCAAAATCATAGAGCTTGGGCCAGTTCTGTGTCCCTAAGGTCATATATGAAATTGAAAGTGTGATAAAATGGGGTAGATTGGGATGAAGGAGGATAGTATAGAATGTGCAGAATCTCTGAGGGTGAAAAAATAATGTCAAAAAGAGGAAGGGGAGGGGAGGAAAGCCAGATTTGGGACCCTTTGGGGCTACTCAGAACCATGAAGCTGGATATATGTATGCAAACTTCTGAAATCACCTTTCTACCTTGACCTGCCGTTGGAAACACCTCAAGCTAAATGGCCATTGCTGTTTCCCATCATGTACATATTATAATTACTGGGTTCTCTAGGTATTCTATACATGGGGGAAAAGTGCTTTCCTGATGGCTGTTAATTAATCTTTCACTCCCCTCCCCACCATGAATGGCAGAGACTGCTAAGAGACTCACTTTTCATTCCAGGGGAATGGGCACAGAAAGTGGCTGAAGGGTCACTCAGGCTAAGGCTGATTCAGGACTGGAACTTGGTGACTTTGTCCAGCCACCCGTCATGTGTCTGGAGGTTGACCCAGCTAGAGAGGCACAAAGTGATGGAGCTAAGCAACGAGTTGCTTTGTGAAGGAACGGAAGGCAAATCCTTACCAGTGTGGGAGGAATAGCAGTCTCAGAAGAGTGGATGCCTTTGGAGACTAAAAGGAAAAGGAAAGTAAATTAAAAGGTTGGGTCACATCCCAAGAAGTCTGGCCTCTATAAGGCGGGTCTAACCTGTGGTTCAGAGAAAGGAAGGGTGACCTCCTGCTGAAGGAGCAGAGACAGATGACTTCTGGAAAGAGGGTCATGTGAGGTTCACCTCTCACTGAAGGGCTAGGAAAGGGTGACCATTGGCAGGGAGAACAGAGAAAGGTGACCTACACCTAGAAGAGCAGAGAAGGGTGACTTCCAGCTGGAGGATTAGGGGTAGGTGACCTTCTACAGAAGGGCTAGTAAGACTTCCAAGAAGAAGAGGTATTTGAGCTGACTGTCCTTAAAGAACTGCAGATAAAAAAAAAAAAAAATAGCAGGCAGACCAAGCCACTGTCACAGCTCTCAGCGAGAGGCAGCTGCCCTGCCTTCTTCAGACGAAGCAGTTAATTTGTCCAACTCACTGTTCTCTAGTTCCTTACTTTTTAACATGCGTTCAAGGTCCCTGTCACCGGTGGCTTAGGATGAATTAAAATTGAGTTTTGAAAGAAGGCAGAAAGAAGGAGAACCAGCAGCAAAGGGGGAGAAGACACCCTGCTGTTTTTAATCAACTAAGAGACACAGGAGGGGAAACTTGGCGAGCAGGTGAAAAGAGGGGCGGTATCCATACTTTCACTTCCTTCTCCGAGATCACGTGGCAAAAGGTGCTAGCTCTGAGGACGACATATCAAGGGGCCTGCTCAGCTGCTGCTGGGGTCATAAATGCAGGGCCCAGAAAAGCCAGGAGCTTGTCATGATAACAGCTACCATTTATTGTTTACGGTGTCCCAGGAACTGGGCTCCACACTAAAATAACAATGGACAAGACAACCATTTTAAAGCATACACTGTCCGAGGAGCCTGTGCCTGGCACTTCTAATGTGTTACCACTTTTCATCCTCAAACTGCCCTACAAGGTATGAACTGTTACCACTCCTATATCCAAGTGAAGAAACGGGGACTCAGAGGCATTAAGGAGTTTCAACAAAGTCACCAGTAATTGGCAGAGCACGGCCTCAAGCCCAGGTGTTTGTGATGCCACAGCCCTTGCTCTTCACCGCTGTGTACCCATTTGAGGACTCACTTCTCCGTACCTACAGCTCCCGTAATACCAAGGAAATAAGCTGATGGGGCTGTCATGTCCCTGAAGGAGAACCTACCCCAACAAGCCTGGCTGTTCCCCTTACACTTTCCCATGAGGTCACTCCAGCCAGCTCCCAAGAGGGAGAGATTCTGAGACCTAAAGGAGGTAGAGAACCCCTGTTCATTTGACACACTCTGCGTTAAGGCTTCAGGAAACCCAACTGGCATGGTGAGAAGTGAGTCCAGTCAAGACACAGAGACAGGGTGCTTAGCCACATGTCAAGGACAAATGGAAACACAGCGCAGAGCTTTTCACCCTGATTCCCGCTCCACAGTCCTCTAGGTTGGTTCCTGGAGGACTTCCTGAGGACTGGTCACTGATTTCAATGCAGAGAACAGAAGGGAAGAAAGAGAGGGAGGCATAAATCCTTGGACTCTAGGCATAAAAGGAACCAAGATCATGTTCCCCCATCCTGACTTCAACACTTCAGCTTGACCTTTGGTGCAAGACCATGCCTCCAGCCCAAATAACCTTTTCTCTGCCCACTCCTCACAACTACCCCCTTCTCTGTGTCAGCCTCCTTGAATACAAGTAGAGAAAGACACTACAGCATAGAGGGCTCATGCCCCATCCTACCCCACCCCACCAAAAACACCGTCTTCCCCTTCAGCAGGAATAGGACCCCCTACATTTAGCTGGGCAGTTTTCACCTTCCCTTGGAGCCAGCTGTGACTACAAACCTGAGTCCTGGCTAAAGGGATATAAATGGAACTTAGCTTAACTTGCAGAAAATTCCTGAAGGGGACATACCCTTCTCCTCCACAGGCTAGAATTCAGACACAACGGGTTTTGCTGGGGTGGTCATAATGGTCTGTGAGGGGAATTTGGGGATGCACGCCATGCACAACAGAGCAACAAGGTAAAAAAGAACCCCAGGTCCCCGACAGTGTGTCCCACAGCATGGAATACCGATGAGAGAAACAAGCATCTCTCCTGTGCAAGCCACTGGAATGCTGGATTTTCTGTCACTCAGAGCTGGATCAATACTAACACAGGGAGAAAGAGTTAGATAGTGGAGGCTAAAGGTGTCTTGATACAGGAATCACATTTCCTACATCTTGTTTACCCCCAAACAGTGTGGTTTAACAGAAAGAACAAGGGCTTTGGAGACAGACACGAAGCCCAATAGAGTTCTACCATTTACTAAACAGGCTTAAATTTACTGAGCCTTACTGTCCTCACCCACTAAATGGGGCTCTGAGGATTCAATAAGTTGTACCCCATGGAGGAGGGGCTGTGTATGCTTGTTCCCTGGCCTATCTATCCAGCCACAGAAGCAAAAATTAGTTTACACATGGTAAATGTTTGATAAAGAACACATGACTAATGAATAGTGTGCACTAAGCACATGGTGCATTGTGGGAAACATTATTAATTGCCTTCCCCATTCGAATTTTTGAAGACTAAACCAAAAGCCTGTCAAAGAAGTAAGGGGGGGCCTAAGTCTGCGAATTAAATACCTGGATTCTGCTGAAAAAAAAAGTCACTTAGGGTCTCTCTGCCCTTTTAAAGTTGGGAAGCAAAAAGAAAATTACCATCTTTCCACCGCCTTCCTAGTCCCTCTCTCCTTAACAGCCCTCCATTCATGCTCCATTTAATTTTCACACATATTCGAAGATGCTAATTTCCTTTCAGACTTCACTGGGCAGGCTCCTCAGCTTCTGTCTGAAACAGACAGAACCTCAAAAGCTGGAAAATACAAGGTCCATTATGGGGGAGCAGCTCTCTGCCACCAAGAAGCCTCTAGATTTAACACAAAAGGGGAAGAAGAGAAGAAAGGAACTAACTCCTTTTTTTGTGGTTCTTTGAGAACCTGCTTTGTCTCATAATAATAGTAAACAACTACTTATCAGATATGTGTTCCATGTCAGGATTTCTGCTAGATGCTTTACCACATGTTCCCTTGTAACCCTCCCAACAAGCCCACAAGTATTAATACACGGGCTCAGCCTATTTAACAGATGGGGAAAAAAGGTCCTGAGAGCTTAAGCTACTTGCCCAAGGCTTGATGCCTGCCGACACACAAAGTTATACACAAGCGTTTATAACAGCCTTGTTTACAGTAGTCAAGAGGCTACCATACAATGGAATATTAGATGGTCTTAAAAAGGGATTAAGTACTGACACATGCTGCAACATGGACGAACCTTGAAAACATTATGCTAAGTGAAAACCAATCACAAAGGACCACAGATTGTGTGATTTCATTTACATGAAATGTCCAGACAGTGGATTAGTGGTTGCCTTAGAGGTGTCAGCAGAAGGGTATAGAGTTTCCTTTTGAGGTGATGAAATGTTCTAAGGTTGACCAGTGATGCTCTGCACATATCTGTGAACACACTAAAATCCATTGAATTACACCCTCGGAATAGGTGAATTATACAGTATGTGAATGATATCTCAATAAAGCCGTTTTTTAAAACAAAAACTTGTTGCCTGAACCCAGGTCTGGGTGGCTCCCCACTCCTGTTTATTCCACCTCATCACCTGGTCCTGGCATGTGCACCTCCCTGAATGCTCAGATGGTTCTGGGAGGTGAAGATGGCTGTGCTCATTTCATAAATGAAAACACTGAGAGCCAGAGAGGAAAAATAATGTGTCCTCTTTCCAAAGAAAAGATTAATTTACATAGAAGAAACCTGATTTTCTCAGTGTCTCCATGTACGAGCTGCCCACCCATGTTCATTATAAACAGAGAATAGGAGAGCTGGGGCATACTCTAAAATGATCTAACCTCATGATTTTCAAATTGCCCTCAAAGTGCTGCACCCTAAAGGTGCTCAGGGGCCATGGCATGGAGCTTGGGAAGTTCAGTTAGTTTATTTTTTTATTTTTATTTGTTGAATTTAGTGGGGTGACATTGGTTGATAAAATTATATAGGTTTCAGGTGTACAAATCTGTAATACATCATCTGTCTATTGTATTGTGTTCAACACCCCACGTCAATTGGAGCAGTTTTAAAATTCTCTTTTAGATACTGGGCTTCCATGTAAGACTTTAATTGAAAATATTGCCAAGATCGTTCGAAAGGTGCTGATCTTGTCCAACCTTCCCATTGTAAACTTTAGATAACTTAAGAGAGGAAAAAGGTCTCTTTGAGCCATGTGGTAAGTTAATATTAGTGCTGGGCAGGGGGCCAGTTTTCTTCCCTGTCCATATCACACGTTCCTCTTCATCCAGATTAATGGCCTGATGCAAGAAGACGAGGCTGGGGAACTTGGTTCTGCTCACCAATTCATGTTCCAAACCAGAGGTCAGCAAACTGTTCTGCAAAGGACTAGATGGTAAATATGCAGGCTTTGCAGGCCACGTGGTCTCTTCAGCAATGACTTGGTCACTGAGGTGGGAAAGTAGCCAGAGACAATGCATGAAAAGGGGTCATGGCTGTGTTTCAATAAAATTCGTGGAGGGGGGCATAGTTTGCCATCTCTTGTCCCTAACAGTCCCTTCCTGTCGGGTCGCTCCTCTTCCCAGAGATGAAAGGAACAGGAGATGATGAGGGAAGTGGTCCATCCTCGATGCCTTCGCCTGCGGGGGCAGTGTGGTTTGGTGGGAAGCACGGCACTTAGAGTCAGGCAGAACTGCTTCCAGGATGGGGCTTCCACACATTCACTTCTTTGACACTTTCCTTCATTTGCAACCTGGGGACAACAATGTTCACCCAGGGGATACTGCAAGGATGACATGAGACGCGCATGTCAGGACTTCCTTTGACACAGGGGAGAATGATGAAGATGGTAAACAAAGCCAGCCCCATCTTCACCTTCACCTCCCATCATTCTGCTCCCACCTGACTCCCCTTCCTCCCCCAGCTCCAGCCACAGGGGCTTTGTTGCTAAATTTCTTTCACACACCAAGCGTGCGCCATCCTTGGTGGCTGTACATTTGCCACTGTCTGTCCTTGGAATGTTTTTTCCCCAGACCTTCCTATGGCTCATTCTTCCCTTGTTTCTAGTCTCTGCTCAAGTGCCACTTCCTGGTAGAGGTTTCCTGATGACACTGTTGAAAATAGGACCCACACCCAGCACGCCCCGGGCACTCTACCACATTACCCTATTTCATGTTCCTCATACACAGCCCTTCCCATCATCTTAAATGTCAATGTATATGCATCTGTTTGCTTGTGTATTGTGTTCCTTTCTCTGCCATAGATATTCTGACTGGATCTTTCTGGCTTCCTAGGACCAGGAATGGTGGCTGGAACAGTAGGAACTCAGGAAATATTTGTTGAAAGAAAAATAAGAGAAAGGTGATCTCCCAAATTGCGACAATTTTCTGAATTGCCTTCTCCACCTCAAGCTCCCGTGTTTGGGAAGGGCTAAGCCTGAACAGACGCCCCCATGTTAGGAAGGTCAATCTAAAGACATAGCCCTCAGATAGCTACAGATTGACGTGGAACACAGAAACCCTGTGTTTGGAATGATCTGGGTCTCCACCGACATTGACTGCCAAGAGCTGGCCGTGCATCCTCATTGTAGGAAGGCCATTTCATTCACCTCCCCGTTAAATTAGACCTGCAAGAGTCCTTTAACTCCATCCCTACGTATACTTTGTTGACAGGAAAATTGGGGCTCAAAAAAGAGAATGGACTTTGTTCTTCATCGAATGAGGACGCTTTTAAATAAATTATCATAAAAATCACCCATCTGATAACACAAATGGAGATCTCAGAGCAATAGAAAAAAACGGACTCGCCCAAGATCACACAGTATGTCAGTGTTGGAGTTAAGGCTCGAACCCGTGTCTACCTGCACCCAGAGTTGAAATCTCACTGCTCACCCTCCATGCTGCTCTCTGGACAGAAACAGAAAAGAAAGAAAAGGAAAAAAAAATATTCCAGGCACATATTTAGCAATGCCCATAAATCCTGACAATATTAACAACACACAACAGCTCTGTTAAATAAATTGGCAGCCAGTATAGGCAGCTTAAAGAGGCAGGAGGTCTGGAAAGTAAAAATAAAAAGACCACCAGGCACACAGAAATCTTCCCATTCTGCTCTTTTCTAGGTCTGTCCATGAACCAAGGGCTCAGACAGGAGATGCTGGGGTTTAGCATGAGTTGAAAGAAGGTTCATACATGGTGTGTGAGTGTGGCGTGTGGCGTGTGTGTGCGTGTGCATGTGCGTGCATACACAGAGCTCCCAAGAGACTGCATGGGGAATAATCCATTTGTAAGACGTCACTCATCCTTTATACAAATTAACCTCCACCCCCTCCTGCCTAGATTAATTTGCTCTTTGTTTCCTTGACACTCGGCTGGGGAGAGCTCAGAAGAAAGTTCTTTAAGAGGTGAAAAGGGGAAGTCAGGGCTTCAGGGGGCCTAGAAGCTGTGCAGACAGTCCCTGCTTCTCTGCTTCCCCACAGGGACAAGGCAGAAGCTTGCCCTAGTCCTTGTCTCCTCCTACCGTAGGAGGAAACCCATCTCGGTCGCCAGATCCCGGTAAGTAATAATACCTCACATTAACCCGGCGTCCGGTCTGTGCTGAGTGCTTTTGCAAGCATCGTACCAACTCCCACCAACTCACTACCTATTAGGTTCCGGCCAGCCTAGGCCTCCCACAACATTCCCAACCTCATCTAGGATGCTTGATTCTCTGATAGTAAAACTCCAGCCCCATTACTCTTCCCCCTTTCCAGATGGTCTCCCAACCCTTTGTTCTCTACTCCGAAGCTCCAGGTCCATGAGTGTCTGTGCCCTGAGAGGGGCCATGACACATCACTCTCCCACAACTGCACGCTTTAGTCACAAAAGGTGAATGTAAAGAGAAATGCAAAACACCATTAGACACATACCTCAAAATAGGAACTTTCTGTTTCTCCCCTTAGCTCTGATTCCATTTGCTGTCACAGTGTGCATGAATAAATAAGCTATCCAACATTATTTTGGGGAAGAGGAGCAATATAAATAAATAAACACATGAGTGGGAATAAATAATGCTAATATTGAATTAATGAAAATAGGTTTTAAAAACACATCTATGCAAATCACATTTAATGTGAGGGATCCAAGAAATCAACATATCCCCACGGTGCTTCTGTTGGACGTGACCAATCACCATGAAAGGGGTAGTCCCCATTGCACAGATGCATCAACAGAGGTCCCTGAGGCAAAGGCAGGCATAAATTCAATGGCTTAGTCATGGAGTTATAATTATTTAGTAGCAAGGAAATAACCTTGACTTCTGGGTTCCAGAGATCAAAATTCCTGTACAATAGGCCCATCCTAACATTTTTTGAGAAGTTCGAACAAAGAGCAACAAAAAGAGAGGTCATTTTCATTTCTTTATCCTGTACCATACGTTACCCAAGACCATGTGCATGACCTTGCCTGGCACAAGATCTGTGTTTTTCAAGAATTATTCCATTCAATTTCCTTTTTAAAAAAATTTGTATTTATTAATTCCGAGAGAGAGAGACAGAGAGAGAGAGATTGGTTGTCCCACTTGTGTATTCGCTGGTTGATTCTCAGATAGGCCCTGAATGGAGACTGAACTCGCAACCACGGCGCACTGGGACGACGCTCTAACCAACTGAGCCGCCCAGCCAGAGCCTGCATTCGATTTTACTAACAATCCCTGAATTAAAAGCAGTGCGCCCATTTTTCACATGAGGGTGTTGAGGATGAGAGAGGGACAGCGACTTTCTGGCAGTGAAAGAGTTTATAAATGTAGTCTGGACATCTAACTCCAAGACATGTAATTTTCCTCTTGATGACACAGATACAAGGTTCAACATTAGATTTGCCATTTTGCCAATGAGGAAAGCGAGGTTCATAGAAGGGAACTGATTTTGTTCCACGTCACAGAACTTTAAGGGTCAGGAAAGGATTTTAAATGAGTCCAACTCCACATTGAGGGCTCTTCTCGCCGCACCACACGACATCGGAATGGAGATCGGAAGGATGCGTGGGATCTGTGTGTTACACAGGCCGGGGGAGGCAAGGTAACTGTCTCCCCTTCCGAAGGGTCCACGAGATCGCACACACACACACACACACACACACACAATCTGTTGCTACCACATCCCCAGTGTCATCAGCCCAGCAGAGAGACAACATGTCTTATTTTCTGGAGAAACTCTTTCTCTGTTAAGAAGAACCAAGAGCTTCCCTGAGACCCATTTTTCATACAATTAATGTCAGGCCTCCCCTGTTTCCTAATGAAATCTGACACTAACGGAGAAAAATGAATGCATTAATATTGAGTTCATTAGTAAATAGATTATCCAAATGTTTGGGGTGAGTGGGGGAGGAAGGTGAAGGGAGAAGGAGAAAGGTGGAGAGGGGCACAACATACCCCCAACTCAGCTCATCTGTCAAGAGCCTCTCTGAGGACCAACTGCTGATCACATATTAATGGACGTTTAACGCACTGATCTGTTACTTCTGGAAATAGTCTCTATGACCAAAAATTATCTTTTTTAAAGAGAGAGAAGACCCCAGCTGGTGCTTTTTACTGAGATGTAAAGCCCAGAGAAGAATCTTTGTGCTTTGTTCCCTGGTTGGTAAGTATAAATGACAATTCTCCTGGACATCATGTCAACCGCCCCTCCCCACACCCCTCCATGGCAAGAGAAAGTGACACGAAGAGAGTGGGGGTACGGCCATGGGCCCATGTAGGCAGGAAGAGTGGTTGCAGAAGGAAAAATGCCTGTATACCCTGAAAAAGTCTTCCTCACCCTCTAAAGAGTCAGTTCATTGCCCCATGGTCACCAGTCTCTAGCAGGCTAAGCCCTGTGTGGGGACTGAAGCCAAACATCAGCAGCAGAAGCATAGGGTTCCAGCCCACAGAGCAGGAGTCTGGGTTCTGCCCCTTCCTTGTTGGGTTACCTTGGACAGCCCTCCTCACTTCCAATCTCTGTAAACAGGAGATGTTAATGGGAGTCTTCATCTGTCGCAGATGCCACGGAATCACCGCAACCATGGTCAAATGAGGTCCCAGGCAGGGAAGCTCTTAATACAAACTGTAAACCGCCGTAAAAGGCATGATGTTACTGTTTTTACAAGACATGCCTACCCCTTTACGTCTATGTGATGAGGTGGAAAGTGAAAGCAAGGCCCAGCCCAGCACGCTATTATGTGTGACCTTGGGCAGCCATTACAATGTGCCCTTCATCCCTCTGGGGCTCAGACTGCCCATCAGCAACATAGCCAGGCAGGACCACAGCTAGATAGCCCCACAGGGCCTTTGCACAGCCTGGTGCCGACGACAACCAGGAGGAAGCCTGGCATGAAGATGCTGGCGTCTCTAGAGACCCAAGATCATCCTTGATTGAGGCTGGGGTGGAAAGACAGAGGGGATCCAATGATCTCTGGGAACTACTATAGCTCTCACATTGTATGAGATGGGACATTTTGTGTCTCTTAAAGTCCTTGAGCAAGGAAATCTCCTGTCATGCTCCAAGGAGAAAACAACTTAATAAAAGCGAGGGCAGAAAGAAAGAAGGAAACAGCCCAGGTAGAAACGGGCCCCAGAGAGAGTCAATGTTCATGAATCAAATAGTTTCTTTTCTGGTCGCTGCTTTTCGCTCTGTCATGGGCACTTTATTCACTGAGACAGGAATGATCTGCCAAAACATTTTTACACACAAGAGACACAGACAGATGGTGAGAGATAGAGGCAGACACAGCCTCCATGCCAGAGGCAGAAACTTTCCTGTTCTTTGGGAGCAGGAGGTTAAGAAAACAAAAGGAGGAAGAAAAAGAAAGAAAAACAGAAATGACAGTAAAGTAGGAAACAGTCAGGAAAAAAACCATGCCACATTCAAAGCGTGGTCCTTGTACTCCAAACAGCAGTGACATTTCCTTAAACGGAGGGATGAATTCTTTTATGACGCCCTTATTATATGTGCCTCTTGCCATCCAATTTATTAGTGAAAAAAAACTGCATGGGAAAGAAGGCACGGGGTATATGGGAGGCTACAAAGCAGAAACCAAAAATGCATTTTGTTCCCCCAAATCTTCTAATGTGACTCACTAGCTCTATTGTGACGAAGTGAGAAGTCTCTGAGTTCATTTTATGTCTCATCCATCCTCAGAGTAATGGGAAATCTCACCTTGTTTCTGCAAAATATTGGCACACACTGCGTGCCACAAACACTCAGTTCCATTAGACATAATGGAACAAGATTGTCCCAGAGTTGTTTTCAATTGCTTGAGTGCATCCTTCATTTAGGGAAACAAGAAGACATGAGCTGTTTGACTCAAACTGAAGTCGGACCCGTCTGCAGCGATAGCCATGGCTATTTCCTTTTTTGTAATTTTTTAAATAAAGATTTGATTTATTTATTTTTAAAGAGAGGGGAAAGGAGGGAGAAAGGGCGGTAGAAAAACATCAATGGGTGAGAGAAATATCAAGTGGCCCCAACCAGGGACTGGCCGGCAACCCAGGCACGTGTCCAGGAATCGAACCGGTGACCTTTTGCTTTGTGGAATGATGCTCAACCAAGTGAACCACCTGGTCAGGGTGCCATAGCTGTTTTCTTATGCTTGGCTAGGTGGAGAACTGGTCAGCTATCACCGCTCCCCATGGATGAGGAGATAATATTTTGCATTCCCATTTGTTGTCACATATTATAAAGCGGCACACTGCTATTCCTTAACATTGTTAACAGAATGCAGGTCCCTGAATAGTCCACACCCACACAGTCATTTGCATTCTCTGACTGTGACCATGGGGTTCAGAGATGAAAGAACATTTAAGCTACAGGGCCAGATGGTCAGGAGTTTGAATCCCCAACTCTGCCACGTCTAGCTGCCTGACTGTTGGCCAGTCACTTAGCCCTGACCAGTTTTATCAGGTGAAAAATGAAACAAAAACAGTACGTGCTTGGTGGGATAATTCGAGTTAATGTGGCAAGGATGGTGAAAAGCCTGCAGGAAGTGAATAGAACTTGGGAAAGGCTAGCTATCAGCGAGGTGGAGCTTCCCAACGTGAGCCCTACCTCCAAACCACCTTCCCTGTGTGTCAGCTTAGAGCTGGGCTTTCAGTGCCAGGGAGAGGAGCCCAGAGACCTCCATTTTCTTTTTAATTTTTTAAAAAACATGTTTACATATTTTAGAGAGAGGAAAGGAGAGAGAGAGGGAGAGAGGGAGATTGGGGAGAGAGAGAGAAACGTTGATGTGAGAGAGAAATGTCCACTGACTGCCTCCCCACACACCCTGACGGGGGATCAAACCTGCAATCTTTATGTGTGTGGGACGACCCTCCAACCAACTGAGCCACGGGCCAGGGCGCAGAGACCTCCACTTGAAGTCCTGCCACTAACTTACTAAGAATATGTGGTCACCTGTCTCCTCTGCCTGCGACCCTGTTTCCTGAGTGTCAAAGTGAGTGGGGTGAACTTGACATGTCATTTAGAACTTTCCAAACTGTGTTTTTAGAACAGAATCATTTCTTTAAGCGTGGCTTTATGGAGCATTAGAATACGCATAACAAATGAGAGTATGAACTGGGCACACGGCCAGGAACCCGTTACACCCGTGTCCCTGCCCACCCACCTTTAATAGCATCTCCTCTGGAGAGCCCCAGGGAGTTGGGGGCCACAGTGAGAAAACCACAGGCTCAATGACATTGAGGTCCAGTCTAAGGACATTCTGTGAGACCACAGAAGAGAAGGGGCATGGGAATTTCATGAGCTCGGCTGGTTGGACAATCTCTCCTGACTTTAGCTTCCAAAGCTGGCTTCTGGACACCGTGGCTACAGAGCACACGTGCTCGTTCACCCTCCCCGCAGGAAAACCAAGGCAGGCAGAGCACAGGAGAGGCAGGGCTTCAAGACACAGGAGGTAGCCAATCACAGTCCTGTCCATTATCACTTCATCCTCACGTGTGGACAGCATATCTACTGAGGGGCTCTGCCTGGGCTGGGCTGGACACACACACAGTTATTGTTATTATGTGTGTTTGTCTCCTCTGGCTGCTGTAACAAAGCACCACAAACTCTGTGGCTGAAACCAACAGAAACTTCATCTCTCACATTTCTGGAGGCCAAAAAAGTCCACACCAGTTTCACTGGGCTGAAACCAAGGTGTCAGCAGGCCCACACTCCCGCTGGAGGTTCAATGGGAGAGTCTGTTTCTTGCCTCTTCCAGCTTCCAGCAGTTACTGGTATTCCTTGATTTATGGCCACATCACTCCAAACTCTGCCTCTGATCATACTGCCTTCTTCCCTTCTGTCTAGAGTCAAATCTCCTTCTGTCTCCCTCTTTGCTTGAGGCTTGTGCTTTCTTTGAGGGCCCACCTGGATAATACAGGATAATCTCCTCATCTCAAAACTATTAACTTAATTGCATCTGCAAAGACCTTTCTTCCATATAAGGTAACATTCACAAATTCCAAGGATTAGGATGTGGATATCTTGAGGGAAGAGAAGCATTATTCAGCCTATCACACTGTTGTTCCTATTCACAGTCTCTGTGCAAACTTTAAGGATGCAGACAGGTACACCTGATAATTCATCCACGGAAGGTTTTTAAACTCTACAGACATAAAGTAAAATCTCCAGGGCCCCTTTGTCACTTTGCTCATCTGTTCCTTTTGTTAGAACTATACTCGGCTTTCACCCCAAGTTCACTGGTACACAGCCTACTCATCCTTAAGAATCAGTTTGAAAATAACTCATCCAAGAAGCTTTCTCAGATCAACCCAGTGCTGAGGTTGCTGCTCCCTGGGAGAGACTCACAGAAATGATTAGCTGAACTGTCATGATGTCATTGAAAACTGTAACAATAGATAATGTTTGCACGGCACTAACGGAGTTGCAGGCATTGTGCTTTACCTGGAGAGCATCTCTGCATCCTCACAAACACCCTATGAAGTATATCCTGTTATTTTCAATCCTGTTTATAGATGGGAATACTGAGATTTCATGAAGTTAAGTAAGTTGCCCAAGATCACATAGCTAGCAAGGGATGGAGAGAGCATCCCAGCCCCACCCACACATATGGTTCCAGGATCCCAGGTCCCAGCAGCCTATACCAAGGGTGTCAAACTCATTTTCACCAGGGGCCACATCAGCCTCGCAGTTGCCATCAGAGGGCTGCATGTAATTTTAGGACTATATAAATGTAACTACTCCTTAACAGTTAAGTGAGACCTTGGAGCTGCTGCCAGGTAGAAACAAGGTGCCAGGCCGGATATAACAAGGTGGAGGGCCAGATTTGGTCAGTGGGCCTTGTGTTTGCCATCTGTGCCCTATATTGTCCACTCTCCTGCTCACTGCCTTCCTCCTAAGTCCACCGTACCCAGCATTAGTTAGTTCTAGACCGATTTTATCTTTCCTCTTAGAATGTGACTTTCTTAAAGGCTGAGCTAGTGCTTTCTGCATTTTTGTACCCCCCCCCACATCTGGCCTAACCCCCGCATTCCATGAATGAATGAGTGAGTGAGTGAAGAATACATAGAGAAAATTAAGAAAGAAGAGATCAAAGGAGACAGCGCCAACCAGAGAAAGTAGAAACAGGAGAGAAGAGGGAAGGAGAAAAACATGAAGGGCTGGAACTACTCAGAAAATATCACCCAGAGTATCTTCCTGTTAGATGTTACTCCAAAAAATCTGGAAGCAGGAAAAGCAACTCTCAAAATGGCCCCACCATTTCTAGCAGAGAGAAAAACAGGGAGAGGGAGAGAAAGAAGAAAGCGATCTCCAGCATAGCATGACTGAGAAAAGCAGCCAGCTAAACCTCACAACCATCCACACAAACACATGAAGGAAAAGTCCATCCCCAAAAACAACATAACAGGAGAAAATTAAACCCTACACCGTGGCATAAGACTTCAAGGCCCTCCACATATGGAAATGCATCCTGCAGGCAGGTTGGGAGTAGGAGGCCATGCATCAAGGCTGATGAAAACACAGGCAGTGTGCAGAGACTTGAAGCCAAAACAAGCCCAGAACCCCAGAGACCCTCCCCTGCCCAGCCTCCCTCATCCCCAGGACCTTGGGAATCCCAAGCGGCGAAGGGCTATGTTGACTCTCAGGGCTGCAAACATTTGGGGACGATGTCTATGTTCTGGAAGACAGCCTCGTCCAGGGTTGGCAGTGTTAATTTCTGTGGACACACACACAGCCTGTGCTCACACGCCCCACAGAGCGACCCGGAATCACAGACAGCCTATCTCGCTGCCTAGGAAGCTGTTTCCCTGATGCAATTCCCTCCACCTCCTCGATGATTTATTTTGTTTTCATGTCTTCTTCCCTGAGCCTCAAGCCAAGGAAAGAGGAAAGAATAAACATGGATTTCAACTCCAGACCTAAGAGTAATGAAAAGGGTGAGGCAGGAGGAGTGCAGGGAAGGGAAACAGCCTGGTGGAGGCATGGCGTGCAATAATACTAATGTGAGCACGGCCCTCCCGTCGCCCATTTTTCCTAAGGGCCCAATATATTTTTCATCCAAACATAACTTAGTTGTGTTTTTTTGTTTGTCTGTTTTTCCTCCAGAACGTGGATAGCACTGCTGACATAGGCAGCCTGCACAAGACTGAGGGGTATGTTTTTCTCTCTGGGGCAGGGGCAGATTGTGGCTACATGAAGAGACCTAGGATCCTAAAACAGCCAGGGCTATACTTGAGGGTCCATCAGAAAAAAAGAGGCCAGCCCAGTGTTTTTTCTGGGATCTGTGTTTTCTGCAGGGAGTGACTGCCTAGAGCCCAGCAGGTTGTCTACTGATTCCGAGCCGGATGTCTATTGATTCCTTGAGGCTGAAAAGCTTGTTCTCGATGGTCACTCACTCTTTGTTTTCTGTTTGTTTTTCTTTATTATTTTTTACATTCATTCTTTTATTCATGCAAACAGTGTATGTTGAGTACCTAATATGTGTCAAGGAGGCACTAGGTCCTGGATGTTCAGTGGAAATTAAACAGATGACATCCTTACCCTTATGAATTTACAACCCAGAGGAGGGTGAGGGAAACAAGTATGAATCAAAACCACAGCTGCTTTTTGAGAGCTCTCCATGTACCTTGCAAAATCCACGGATGATAGATGAGGAAACTGTGACTATGAACTTGCCTGAGGTCACACAGCTGGGAAGTGACAGAGCTAGGCTTTCAAACCCAGACAGTCTGTCCTTACCCCAAATTAAAACAAAGCAAAAATTAATGCATGGTTACAACTGGTGGTGTCATAAGGGAAATGAACAGGATGCAGTGGGAAAATAACTCTCTCCACCATGGCACCCTCAATTCTGTAATTTTTGCTCTCTTCTCTTTTACCTTCATATTCCCATTTCCCCTGTGGATTCCAGGGTCATTATGAAATCTGTCCAAAGCTGCATGGCCTACAGTTATTATAGTCAAGACTAAACCCATGTGTACTAATTCTTTTTCCAGTGCAGCAAGCTATTCCACTAGAGTTTGGGTGACTTTTCAAAGGATTTGCAGATATCAAATCAAGGAAAGGCCTAGAAAATAGAAAATACAGTATGACCAATATAGCATTTCTTAGTTTCTCAAACAGAACTCAGATCTGTACCTCCTACTAAGTCTTGAACTTGACCACCTATTTAGACAGTATTTGCCCAACAAACCAACCCCTAACATGCTCCCCCCTACAATCGTTCTCTAGAATTATATTATTTTAATGCAGTAAGGGTTGCCCAATTCTTTCATTTGGTAAACAGAAACACTGACCAACCCAAGAACAGAAGTTAGGTTTACGGATACATCATTAAACAGGAATAAGCAAGTTTGGAAGAAAAACTACTCTGCCATCCTATGTGAAGGAGTGAGACAGGTTCCCTAGATTTTCTCTGCCATCTTCGTCTCCTACCAGTGGTGTGAATGTTTCTGCCCAGAGCCCTGAAAGCGATGTACATAGTACCTGAGTATTGAAATTACACAGACTTGGGTTCAAATCCTGCAACTGCCAACCTAGACCAATTTACTTAATTTCTCTGAGCTTCCCTTTCATTATCTGTAAAATGAGGACACTAACACCTATATGTTTAAGTTCGTTAGGAGGAGTAAATGGGAACACACATGAAGAACTGAACATAATGCTGACAAAAAATCTGCGCTCAATACATGCATAACCCCTTTGACTCTTGGGAAAAATCAAATGCAAGGTAACTGACCAGAGTTAAAGACACAGTCAGTTATCATTAAATTGGTCAGAACTGATTAGTCTACCACCGACCTCCAACTTGAAGGGTATCTTGCTGCTTCAGTGGTGGGTGTTATCTGAGGCAGAATGACCTGGTATGTCTGGTACCCATGGACATCCAAGGAGGGGACTTTGGGGTGGAAAACTGTTGAAAATATAATGGAGGTGAGGTCAAGGAGAAGAGGTGCATGCAACAATTCTACACAGTCATTAGAGGGGCTGAGCGTGGCAAAGCATTCTCTATGGTGACTAAGAGGCTTCATGGAGAGGTGTGTTTGTCGAGTGAGACACTTCAGAAATTACTAAATAAATACATGATGATGATAGCTCCCACATAAATGGCTCCCACAGAGATGCACTTCCCAGTTCAGTACCTCATTTGCTCTCACCAACACCCTGGGAGATTGTCCCCGTTATTCAAAGTCTGCTCTGCACTGTGCATACTGTATGCTGGGCACTCCTTACACTCTCACAACAACCCTGTGTGTGCAGCCTATCACCAGTCCCATTGTACAAATGAGAAGACCACGGCTCAGAGAGGTTAACAATGTGTTCAGAATCATACAGCTAGTGAGTAGGGTCTTCTGCTTCAACTAGTATAAATCCCTCTTTCCATTACACTCAACTCTCTGTCCTTTATCCACAAATATATATGTGTTTCTAGAGACAAAAAAATAGGCCATAAATAAAAAGTGAGAAGATAGTGGCTATACCACACAAAGAAGTAGGCTCTCGAGAGCAGAGAAGCTGTGAATTGCTAAAAGGGAGCAAAAGGTGCACCTGACCTCACACCTCTGGAGCAAAGCCCTCAGCACCAGATGACAAGGCACATGTGCTAAAGGGCAGCAAAGGCCCAGGGACCTGGGTGTTATTTGTCCAGCTTCCCGAAGACTAAAATGGCATATTAATTTAGATTCCAAAGCCCTGTCATGCTGCTTAGCTGGACTCTGAACAACAAAAAATGCAAATCAGAGAGCCTATTACCAGATCAAAAGATTGCAGTTAACTTATTTACATCCTCGTTATTTTTAATGTTTCCAACCAACACAACACTAAGCTTAAAGTCAGAGAGGAGTGTAATCGATTTAGAAGTCAGTCAGTAGGTAATTGGGGAGGCCTGCTCAGCCTGGGCCTGAAGCTCAGGCTAACCTCGCTGACGAGGGGGAGGACAAAGCAACTTGACCAAAGGCAATTTTCCAGGTACCTTCACCTAAAATTTACTACTCTAGCTAAAGAAGCCAGAGAGCTGAGCACAAAGACAAAATATTGGCTGTATCTCCCTTATCACCCTACAGATTGTCATTTCAATTTGCTACTCTCAGTGTGCACAGACACACTGATCCAGGAGGTGCTGGGCAGTGTCAGCAACAGGCATTTTTTGAAAATGTATTCCAAGGAACCTTGTATTCATAAGACATTAATAGGAAATAGGATATTCTACGGTCAAATAAATTTAAGAAATGTTCAAAGAAGCAAAGAAAAATGGGTCTATTGACTGTAAAGCTTCTTAGACTGTAGTCACTTAAAATGCTGATTTACAGTATGAATCTCTAATATGTCTGTATACGCGTTTGTTTGGGTTTGGATAGCCATTTTTCCACACTTATTCTGGACCAGAGCTTGAAAAATTTTGGTTCAGATTGTTCCCGGTTTACTCTACTGTGGGAAAAAGAGAGGCAAGAAAAGACATCTCAGCTGCTATTTAACAAGTGCCAAACACTTCACGTAAAGCCAAAGGCTTCATTGCTACATTAGGTCGGAGGGTCTCATTAATAACTGATCTCTTAATTCATGTTTTATGATCCTGTCAGCACACAGAGGCATTTGTCTTTGCCCAAAAAGAAAGTCTGTGTAGCATCTTACTGTGTGCCTCCCTTCCCTCTGATCCATTAGCCTGGAAAAGAAGAATCACTGGAAAAGGTGGACCAAAGTCAAAACAATTGAGCCGTCTCTTTATGGATTTATCGAGTGGCAACTGGTGCCATAGTGAGAGTTAGGTGGGGCGATGAAGCATGCCGGGAAACTCATTGATCATCAGGCGCCTGGGTCAGAAAAGATTTTATCTTCTGTCCTCAAACCTAAAAGGTAAGCTCCAAAGCAGACCAGCCTGAAGGCTGAGAGGATGGCCAAAGACTTAGCCCTCCCCTGCCTTTGGGAGTCCACTGTTTAGTGGGGGGAGGGCAGACAGGTGAGTGCCCAACAGCCACTGAAGGGAGAGAGCTCACTAGCTCTCAAGAGCCCAGGGAGGCTCTAAAAAGGTAACTCCTCCCTCTAAGAGGTGGAGCTTAATTCTCCTGCCCAGTGTAGAACTGAGCTTAGTGGCTTGATTCTAGTAAGAGTAAAGAAAGGGGAAATTAATAACTTTGCGGTGCAGAAACCTGGGAGACCTTAACCAAGTGATCAGGGTTAACATCAGGTTAATATCACACACGCTCCAATTCGACCTGTTGACAGGGGCCCTTCACCTCTGCAGTACATTACCCCAAAACCCAGAAAGCCTCTTTAATCGTGAGAAAACAATACCCAAACCCAAGCACAGGGACAATCTGTAACACTTGACGAGTGCTTTTGTCAACTGTTAAGGTCATGAAAAAACAAAAAAGAAAGAATTAGAATGGAAGAAAGGAGGAAGGATGGGGGAGAGGAAGAGGAAGGGAGGAAGGAGGGAAAGAAACTGTCACCTATTGGAGGAAACCAAGGAAACATAATCACTAAAAGCAACATGGATTGGGTCCTGGGACAATAAAGCCTGTAGTTAATAGCAATGTACAAATGTCAACTGCTTCGTTTTGACAAGAGTACCATGGCAATGTAAGGTGTAACATTAGGGGAAGCTGGGTCAAGGATATATAGGCAGTGTCTGTACTATCTGTGCCAACTGACTATAAATCTGAAACTATTCCAAAATAGAAAAGTCTAAGAAAAAAAAAAAAAGACAGTGCTTAGGAAGGGTTGTGAGAGTTTAATTACTCCTATGAAGCATTTGGGGGAGAGGAAAATAAACATCAGAGAAAGATGCTGTGGTCAGAGGGACACATGAGCAGTGACAGAGAGAATGTGTTCAGGGCCTTCTGCATTCTTCCTGCAGTGTGAGAGGAACCTGGGCAGAGGGGGCGTGGGGTTGGGAAGCACAAACAACAGCAGAAAGACTCTTCTGGGTTAGGCGAAGAATGTTAGTGAGTCAATGAAGGATTTAGAGCAGAGAAAGACTGTCAGATGTGACCAAAATGACTACAAGGCAGATGAGCTGGCACAGACAAGCAGCAAGTCATGTTTAGTACTGAGCAGCCAAGTGGGAAAAACGGCAGTAAACGCACAAGGAAGCCCCTGGGCGGCTCTGCGCTGACATGACTTCTCTGTTGAGAGGGGGCAAGGGAAGCTGCTTCTCATGCTGTTGACTTGAAAGCATGAGAGTCGTAAAGATGGAAGCTCGGTTTGCACACCCAATGTCTACATTGCCACTCAGAGAATTTGGGGAAAGATACAAGCCACTGAGTACAACTAAGAAATGGAGTCACAGAAACTTCAGATTGATCCATGATGGCAAATCTATCACCAGACATAAAGAAGTAATAGCATTTGGGGAAACAGATCATGGCCATCCCAACTCTAACGCCTTGTTATCTACCCAGTGTCTTCAGAATAGTCCAAACACCTAAACCTGGCACTCAAGGCAATAAACTACCTTTGTATCTCACTTCCCTCCTTAAAAATAATACCTGAATTTCCAACTCTGTGCTTTTGTGTACACTGTTCTCTCAGCCTGAGCTGCCTTGACCTGAGCCCACATCTTTCACTATCATTGAATACCTCGTGCCCTGGCCACTGCCTCCATGAAGGAATCCTGGACTACACGGACAGTGTTAATCATTCCTCCCTTCAATTTTCTACAGCCCAGCTTTCTCACGCACCTTTTTTTAGAACTTACTCCATTTTTATGGTTTCTGGTTTGCTGAGAGCATGCACGTCTTCCTGAGGGCAGGGACCACACCTTCTCCTTCTCAAGTGTCTATGTTTCCGTTACACCTAACAACACAGGTATTCAGGTAAATAATGTTGACTGGCTGTGTAATGCCCATTCTCTACCCACATCTTCCTTATCTCACACTCCCTCCAAAGAATGAAAAAGCTCACTTCCCCAGACTCCACTGCACATAGAGGAAACCATGTGACTCACTTATGTCTCATGAGTCATAAAGTGATATCTTTGAAGCTACTTCTGGAAAAGACTTTTTGTCTAATAAAGGAAAAAGCTCCCAAGGAAAGCTCTGTTTTCTGCTTGCTGCCCCCCTCTTCATCCCTGTTTTAGATGCTGTATTAGTTCATGAATCTTGGGGTGCTATAGCCACCTTGGAACCTCAAGGAGAAGGCCAAGACAACCAGAGAGATGCAAACCCTGGGCAGTGACATCTCGAGCCGAAAGGTCACCTACCTCTAAACTTTTTGTCACATGAGATAATTAAAAGTCTTCATTGTCTAGGCCTCTAGGATACGGCAGGTAAAAGTATCTGAAGTAAGACACTGCTTAATATCTTTTTAATTGAATCGAATGTGAATTTCCTATCATTTGAGTCCATTTGGAGAAGAACCCCGGACTTTCTAATGTACCTCCATCAGAAAGAAACAGTCGCTTGGAACTCAGTCTCTGTCTCCAGCCCTAGGATGGAGAGAACATGGGGTCTGACCCCAGAAAACAATTACTGTCTCATGTGATTTTCTAATCGGGTCCAAGAAATGTTCTTCAAGGCCAAGTCATAATCTCCTTATGACTTCATCTACCTTTAAATGTCAAGTGCTGATTTTCACACTTCCCCTGAGAGGAATTATTAGTTTAATGAGGAACACAGGTCATCATCTGCATCCCAGGACTTGTGACACTTGAGAGGTATTATCTCCACCAACCTGAAACCTCCTATACATTAAACACTCAGAGGTCAAATTAAATATTCTCCTCGCATTCTACAGCCCAAGAATCACAGCTGAGCTAACAGACCCTGAGAGAGTCAACAATGGGCACACAGTTATTGAACTTCTAATACACAGGGTTCAGGCACCAAGAGGGTAACAGAGAAGGACTGGATGAAAACGGGGGAGGAAAATTAACAACTACGAACTGGGAACTTTACCCCAAGTGCTTTATGTTTGATATGTCTTCTAATCCTCACAATAACCCTAGGATTTAAGGATTAATATACCCATTTCGTTGACATGAAGCTTGAGAAAATTACAGTAATAGATTATTCAAAATTGTATCACTAAGCCAAAAGGTAGAAACAATTCAAATGTCCATCAACAGGTGAATGAATCAACAAAACTGTGGCATATCCACACAGTGGAATATCAGTCAGCCATAAAAAAGGAATAAGTTCACATACATGATATATATGATTACCACATGGATGAAGAGTGAAGGTATTGTGCTATACACAAAAAGACGGTAAACAATGTACTTACGTGAAATATCTAGAATAGGCAAATTCACAGGGAGAGAAAGCAGACTGAGAACATCTATCAGGGGTTGGGAGGTGTGTATATGGCAGTAACTGCTGCAGTGATGAAAAGGCTCTGGAACTACCTAATGGTAATGGCTGCACAACACTGTGAACGTAATTAGTGCTACTGAATTTTACACTAGAAAACAGTTAAAATGGCAAATGTAATAGATATATATTACCCCAATAAAAAAAATCACATCACTAATAAATACTTCCACAACTTAAAACCGATTTCTGACTCCAAAATCTGTAATCTCTCTAGCAAGCCATAAAAAAGTCCTCAAAGATTTAGTCCGATGCTGGCCAATAGAGATTCGCGCTGCGACAGAAATGCTCCACGTCTGCACAGTCCAATATGGTGACCACCAACCACACATGGCTACTGAGCACTTGCAATATAGCTTTTGTGCTTGAGCAACTAAAATTTAAATTTAATAAATTTATATTTAAATAAGGGTCACTTCTTGGATACCACATATCAAGTGAAGCACAGATGCCTAAGGAGACATTATAACAAAATGATGATAACCTGGCAACTGAAAAGATTTAAAAAATGTGGACCCAAAGCTCCAGAGATTACCAGCACAGCCGCCAACCTGCCTCCCTGATTTCATTTTACCTCTACCTCTAATCCATCCATCAGGAAGAGTAGCCTTGATAACAGAAGATCTGATCATGTCACCTGCTTTACGAACACGACACTAAATAGGAACGTTAAATGCACACACTAAGTGAAAGAAACCAATCTGAAAAGGCTACATAATACATGATTCCAATTATGTGACATTTTGAAAAAGGCAAAACTACAGAGACAGTGAAAAGATCAGTGGTTGGCCAAGGGTTAGGGGGAAGGAAGGGACAGATAGGAGAAACAGAGGATTTTCAGGGCAGTGAAACTGTTCTGTATGAATAATAATGGCTGATACATGTCATTACGTAGCTGTCCAAACCCACAGAATGTGCAACACCAAGAGTGAATTCTAATATAAATTATAGACTTTGGGTGATAACGAAGTGTCCATGTAGGTTCCTCAGTTGTAAAGGTACCAACCACTCTAGTGTGGGGTGTACACAGTGGGGAAGCCTGGAGGTGGGAAGCAGGGAGTATATAGGGAAACTTCCTGTACTTTCTGCTCAATTTTGCTGTGAACCTAAAACTAATCTAAAAAATAAAGTCAATTAAAAAAAAAACCCACATGGTAAAACCCCGCTAAAAGTCAGCATCCTATTAAACCCATCACCTGGCTCCTGCCTCTCCTCCGGTCGCTTCCTCGTGCCCCCCTTGCCCCATTCAAGCCACGTGCCAACTCCCTAAACCCACAAGCAATTTCTCACGACAGACCTGGCATGGGCTACGTCCTTTGAGTTGGGTGTTCCTCACCTTTCTACTAGAGCTACTTGGCTGACTCCCTCATATTTTTTAAAACTGGAACTCCCTTTTTTGAATACTTTCTTAAAGCCAAAAAAAAAACCCCAAACAAACCCTAAAATAATAACTCCCTCCTGTGACTGCCCATGCATTGAATAAATATTGCAGCTTTTATGCTTGTTTTGTTACTCTCTTCCAACAATCTCTGGGTTGCTCCAGGGTAGGTCTTATTCCTCTCCACCAGATCTCCTATTATCTGGCCCCAGGCAATCTCTTCAGGACCCTGTCACTCCTCCTTCTTTCCAGGCACACTGACGTGCTCACCATCCTGGAACACACATGGCCCCCTCCCCGCTGCGAGCCTTCAAGTCTCCCTTCCCCCAGGTTTGACTTTTGTCCACCTTTTCTCCCTGCCGGAACCCACTCCCCAACAAACTCAAACTCTACCTCTTGCTTGTGGAAGGCTTCCGTGATTTCCCAGAGTAACGTAAATGCCCAGTTGTATATTTTCAAAATACTTGATGCTTTTCCCTTCAAGGTATTTTTTAACTGTGTCTGAGTAATTATTTATGAAACTATTTGTTTAATTTTTATCTCCTCCTTTAGACTTTAAGCTCTTTGTCCTGTTCCCCCACAGTTCTATCCATGGTTCCTTTCATATCTAAAGATCTTAATATATATTTGTGGATTAACTAGCCCCCAGGGTCCAATGGGTGTTTAATAATTATTTGTAAAGGAACTATATTTCTTTTATCTCCAGACTTTAGGAGATAAAAGAATTATAGTTTACCTAGGACAGTTTCTGACACAGAATGAGAGAGCAGCAAATTCAGTATTTGTGGAAGGAAGGAAGGAAGGAAGGAAGGAAGGAAGGAAGGAAGGAAGGAAGGAAGGAAGGGAGGGAGAAATTCAGGTATCCTTGTACAAACAAACTGCTCCACTTCTTCATGATAGAAACTATTCTGCAGAGTTTCGGGCTGTAGAAGTTGTTGCAAGTGCATACAAAAATAATGGCTTCTGAGTATGACAACATTCATTTACCAATTATTTTTCAAGCATGCTTTCTTATCTTATTTTTTCAGCCATGTTACATATTGAGTAATACAAACCTCTATAGGGGCAGTGGGGTTTAAAGACAGAACCTGGCCCGCCACATGTAACACGGTGAACAAGGGGCCGACCAGATGCCAGGCTGCCTGGCTCCTGGGAGAGGCACAGGGTGACAGCTGTGGCTGAGAAGCAAAACAAGCTGTCCCCATTCTTGAGGACCAGAGCGGACAGACGAGAGAGAATGGACCCTGATTACAATCTGAGGGGGATTCTTGCACTGAAAGAGAGTTGATTGGATCGTGCTGTGATGCCAGAGCCTGTCGGCAATCAAACTTCCTCTGGCTACCTCTGTGCAGCTGAAATTAGAAATCGGGGGCAGAGGCTTGCCTGCTGCTGAGGGACAGGCTGCAGAACACAGGGGCGGCTCGGCATCAGGCTATAGCTAAAGTGGTAGATTATACACCTGTCCATTCACAGCACTGCTAATGAAAAATGCTTCCTTCCCCATAGAAGCCAGAGAAGGATGCAACTTGCCCTGGGGGCAGCGGACAGAGGAGTAAGGGAATAACCCTTAATAACTGCAGACTGTGCAGACACTCACAAAGTGTTATAACTTATATTCTCACCAGATACTCCCCCAGCCCCCAGTGAAGCCAGTGCTATAACCCCCAGTTCACAGATGCAAACTTCTGGGTTGGTAGAAAGGAAGTGTCATCTCAAAGTTAAAAGGTATAAAGTTAGAGGCAAGATAAGAATTCCAAATCAACCTGACTTGCTAAAGGATACTGTAATCCAAAGCAAGAGTCTCCAAGATAAAGTCAAAATCTGAAAATACTGAAATGAGTTAGATTTTCCCAGAAAGATTCTGTTGGAATCTTTCACATGTAAGGGGGCACAGAGCAGGGATCCCCTGAAAATAACAGAGTGTACTCCCCACAACCCTTGACTGGGGGAAGAGGGAAGTGCATGACAATGGCAAGTTAATAGCTGTGCCTTTCCTGAAGGGGACTGCTGCCCAGGGCAAAAAGTGTAGGTGACTTTAAGAGCATATAGTGACTCCTGACATAGCCAGGGGAGGCTGATGCCCCCCAGGATGTCCCTGTGTCGCTGGGAACTCTTGCCCTGACTAAAGATGGCAGCAGCTGAAAGAAGGTAAAAAATACTGGGGAACTGGCAAAAATGGCAGACGCTAACACACCATCAGAGGGGCTGGATATGAGATCACATAGGAAGTTTCGGGCTGAGCACTTAAGTGGGGGTGGGCTGAAAGGGAGAGTCCACCACAAAGAGAAGAGGTCCAGAGTGAGTGAGAGAGACGTGAGAGTGCATCACGAGGTCTGGAGGGAGAGAAGGTCAGGCTAGGGAAGACCATGGTGGAGCTGATGGAGCTGAAGGGACCTGCCTAACCAAGCACAGATGCTTGAGGGATGCTTGGAGCTGAACTGTGACGGGGAATGCTAAGCTGCGGACTTCTGCTTCTCTGAAAGATGTACGGAGAAGTCACTCTCTTGGGATGTGCCTCCCTGGACCCCACCATGATCCAGTGTAAGGCAGCACATGTTTCCCTGAACCACTACATGGAGGCTGAGAACAGCACACCCCAGATCCTGAAGGAGAGAGCTGCTGCGAGAGGATGGTGACTCTGAA
This sequence comes from Macrotus californicus, assembly GCA_007922815.1. Classification (NCBI taxonomy): domain Eukaryota; kingdom Metazoa; phylum Chordata; class Mammalia; order Chiroptera; family Phyllostomidae; genus Macrotus; species Macrotus californicus. The sequence goes on from VMDR010000514.1 coordinate 146,855, forward strand.
ACCCACAGTGCACATCCCAAAGGATGGAGATCTGCTTGCGCAACTGGCTTGAGCACAGATGAAGACGTGGGGAACTTCTGGGCATGGTTTTGGCTTGCAGCATTTTGGTGAGCAAGGGAAGTGCTAGGTCTAGTGGGAGAGGAGGGCTCCGAGCAGGAGTGCTGCTCTCAGCTCTTGCCAAGGTTGGAACCCTGTTCATAAAAACCTGTTTCCTTCAACACTAATTGTTGGGTCATATGTCATGGTGCCACATGGTCGAGCCCCATTTTGCTTGGTTACACACAACCACGTGATTGAGATTTTATCCCTTGTTTGATATGGTGAAACTGACTGAGGTTATAAGAGGTGAAATCATTTACTGCAAGTGGCAAGGCCAGCCATTAAAACCAAACCAAGTTCCAGTCACAGGGATATAAAGTACAGCATAGGAAATAGAGTTGATGATATTGTAATAACTATATATGGTGCCAGCTGGGTACTGGAAATATTGGGGGGACCACTTTGTAAAGTATATAATTATCTAACCACTAGGCTGTACAAAATAATATTGAATATCAACTACAATTTAAAAAATAGAAAATTTTTTTTAAAATTAAAGCAAGTTTTAAAAAGTGTAATGATAATACCATTATTACAAAAAATAATTGAGTCTTATTATTTTTAAATATCTAATCAGTAAATCAAATTTCCAAATTCTCATAAATGCCATATTTTTCTTTGGCAGTTTGTTGAAATCAGAATCCAAATAAAGTCCACGCTTTCTGATTGGTTAAAAAAAAAAGGTCACGTTCTTTAGATCTCACACTGAGAATGTGAGAAGCACGAGCAATGCAGAGAGGTAGAACCTGTAACTCTCTTTCAAGCAAAGCACTAAAATTGAATATGAGGTGCATTCTGGCAGAGCTGACTTACCCATCAGGCACTGCGTCCACGGCCCACAGCACTTTTAGGGACCAATGTAAATATTTGCATTTTTCTAAAAAGTGGTAGCCAAAATAATTTTGTGTTTAGGTCAAAGAAAGTGTTTCAGTCTATATTATTAATACAATTATATACGAACACAATTGTAAAATATTTTTAGAGTAAACAATAAAATAAAATATTTTTTAAAAAAATGTTATGGAGGAAGAGCCCACAAATGCAAAAGTGTGTAGGCCCTGCAAAGCCATCATGTTGGCCTGCATGCTGATTTGTCATTATCAAACCTTGGCCATTGAATCTGGAGCGAAAATGAGCAAATGAGGATTCATGAAACTGGGGAAGAGTGTTTTCAGCTATGTTCTGATGAACTCCTGCATGGAATTATTAAGGAGAGAGTTGGAAATAAGCTCCTGGGTGCATGGGGGCATTTGCCCTTTGGCTATGCACAGCTGCCAAAGCTAAATTAAAGTCACCTTTAGCTTCATCATTTTCTCCATCTCAGAAATCACACTTATTATGGGGACTTGAGACATAATGGTGCCCTTGAGATTGCAATCAATATCTGATCTCTGGTTAGGCAGGCCTTTTTATGCCTAACCCACACCCTGCCTAGTCCAGCTACAGTCTTTAATTTTGCATTCTAAGAGTGAAAGTTCCGGCACCATTGTGAGGATTTTCCTGTAATGAGATCCACGAGGAAGTTTGGGCACCTAACATCTTGAGGGGTGAACAGAGCACCTGAATGGCAGTGAGGAGCTGCAGACTGCAGTAACAATTCAGTCCTGCATTTCAATGACTTGGGCAAGTCACTTCTTCTTTCTGGCCTTAGTTTCCTGTCTATAAAAAAGAAGAGTTATTGGCATCTGTAAATGTGAAGGACACTTTGATACCAAACATGTAGAATAGTATGGACGGTCCTATCAAAAATCCCCCTATAGTAAAATCAGTGTTATAAGGAGGGCCTATCATGTCTGGTGTTTAAGAAGCCACCTTCTTCCAGTGTGCCCCCAAGCCAGAATATACCTATTTGCTTCTGCACAGGCAGCATGATTTCTAAGAATCTGCAGAGGGAAAGTAAAGGTCAGAAAGGTCAGGTAACACACATACACACACAGAGCCACAGAGCAAATCAGGGGACAATAAAGAGGTAGGGGTGTGGTCACATTCCCTGCATGAACTTTCATGGTACAGATACCTCAGTCCTGGAGTTGCAAGCTCTGATTCTGGGCATGACAGCTGAATGAGAAATGCCATTTCCAACCCAATTATTTGAATGACAAAGGGGCCAACATTAAACTGGGGGCAATCGTCTTTACATCACCCTGGGTACCACTTCTAGTTACAAACTTGCAGACCACCAGCCTCTCGTGGAACCGATATCAAGTGTGGAAATTATCATGCAATTTACAACAGGCAGTGTCTGAAAGTGACTTTCTCAGCATCTGTTCTCGAGTAGTCCCAAGAGCAGGGAAATGAAGAAAGCTCGTGGGGTTGCTGGAGAAATGTAATCTCCTCTAGTCGCATCCAGCAGTTCAAATAGCTTCCCCCCAAACTTTTCAAACTAATCTCTTCCCTCTGCTTCCATCACCCCGTCACACCTCTCCCTGTCTACGTGTGGAAGTTCTACTCATCCTTCAAAACTTCCCTTCATAAATCCAACCTTTCTCCAAGAACCTGCCCAGCCCAACTGAGCTCCCACTACCCCTCTCCTGGAGTGTCAGTCTCCATCATTTGTGAACTAGGGGCAAGGTAAGTATAGTTTGAATTTGACTCAAATATAATTACTCTATGAATAATCCTGGTTGGATCCTGATGTTTCTCAGAGCCCTTTTTGTCCTGTGTAACACACAGTGTCGATTCATAACAAACACTGGCTAATGCAAGAGGATCAGTATCATACTCTGGACCCCTTGGTTATCATTCCAGTTCTGCCCCTCCCTACTGCTGTGCCTTTGGGCAAATCCTTTCACACCTCTGAACCTCAGATTTCCCATCTTTAAAATGGGAAGAAGGTGCTTAAACCTTAATGCTGTATTTTGAGGATCAAGTAAAGCAAAGAAATTATTGCAAGCAGTGAAATCAATACAAGTGCAAGAAACAATGATTACTATCAATGAGAATAACTCACCTTTTAAGGAGAGTAACAAACTTGATATTCCCTCCCTTTCTTGGGCTCAAGAATGGCAAACACCCTCTTCAAGATTTACCTGTTGTATTCTGGGATAAGAGTTTAGTCATTCATCGGAATTAAAAGACATTGTTAATCACCTTCTATGTACCCACCTAGGTACATAGAGTAGCATCAAAATACCATGCAAAGAATTAGCATCTGTGCCTTAACTCTGTGGAATCACATGGTTCTTAAAGGCCAAGAGTCCCTGCTGGAGTATGGGAGTTGGTCAACAGCCAGCACAGTGTCAGGACGTAGTCAGTATTTGTGAAGTTTTTACATGAATATTTAACAGGAACTTCCAGTATTACTTACCATACAGATTTGGGCTGTTCTCCAATTATAATAGATATTGAAAAAAGAATACAGGAATTTAGATGTTAAACAGTCCATGGCAGGAGAAAGGAGTGAGGTTGGGGATTCCAGGCCCAATTCTGACCTGGCCACTCTGTCTTGGTGTGAGCCTGTAAAAGTGACTTTATTTGTCTGAGCCTTGGTTTCCCTGAAAGTCAGGAAGGAGAGATGTGAATGACTATACAAACCAAACAGCAACTCAATGAAGAATGAAATGAAGAGGCAGGAGTTAAGTCAAATAACAGTAGGCAGCAGCTTTTCGCAACAGGAATAAACCACGGAATGAAAAACAAAAGTGAATGCAAAACCCATAGGCTTTGACTGGTTGCTAAACATGAAGTAGAAGAAATCAATGAATGTCTTAATGACTCTTTGACTCCCAGGGCACGCGGGCAGCTAGCTGTCCAGCGCTCAGAGATCCTTGGATTATACTCGGATGTTAGGTTCATGTTGGTTTCACTTCGTGTATCTATCAAACAATTACTGAGTATGTTTGATCCTGTGCTAAGCATACTTACTAGGAAAAAAAGACAAACAACACTAAGAATAAATGAGAAAACCACAATCCCTGTTCTCACAGAGCTTACAATCTAGCTAGAAAGACAGATAATTAAACAGGTAATGATAACAAAGTGTAATGTGGAAATCAGGCAACAGGCCAGGGAATAAGGGAATATGCAGCAGGGGTGTCTGACCTGGCTGATAGTAAGAGAGGGTCTCATACTTGAAATATTACATCATGTTAGAATGTAAGGATTAACAGAAGGACCTAGCCAGTGAAAGAAGAGTGGCAACTACACCAGAGAAAGGAAAAGAGCAAGCATGCTGGAGATAGAGAGATGTGTAAGACATGATTCCTGCCCGTCATTCTAGCATAGTGTTGTATGAGCTCTATAGATTAGGCAGAATCACTTGAAGTTTCTTTCTAATTCCATGACTCTGTATCCACAGCGGGTATGTGCAAGGGACACCAGACTGAGCAGCCAACATGATTACAAGGCTTGGCTGTTAGATGGTCCTCCGTGTGATAATGGACAAGTCCCTGCCCTGTCAGATGAGGAGGTTTCATTAGATCATCACATACACACATTTTAATCTGAAAAGTCTATGCTCCGGGATGACTTAGCAATTTCCAGGATTTATTCTTTACTTCTAATATAATCACAGATTTTATTTTTTCTTCCACATTATACCCTTTCTATGGAATGGCTGACATTATTTATTTCTCATATCCTCAGGACTTAAATCCCTGAATTATTCTAAATCTTGCCCAGGCCTGAGATCACAAATCAATTCTCAATCCCAGGGGCATGGAGATAAATGGGGGCCACCGCGCCGGTGACCTCCATCGGGGATTTGGCTTCAGTGCTCTCCCCAAGGGAAATGTTGTTCCAAAACAGGCTGCAGGAAGAAAGGAGACCTTAAAAAGAAGAAAAGAAAGGCATAAAGCTTGGCATTCATGAAAAGATAAAAGCAGCAGCTTCCCTCTGGATGTACCTCAGTGACCCCCAGGAGATGGAAGAGATGTAATTTTGGGCCTTTTCTTTTTATTTTGAGAAAGAAAATAGCTGTAGCCGAAGTGGGAGACAGCCAGGCACAGCCGGCCAGCCACTCCCCAGCTTGGGTCTGGCAGAGCCCAGTTGGAGTTCTGCCCCTGTTAGAACGAGGATGACCTGCAGCCAGTCATTCCATTCATTCTGGGGCTCGGTTTCCTCAGCTATAAAGAAGAGGCCATCATTTTCTCAAAGAATCACCATCAGGACAAAACAAAATGCACATGCGGAAATGCCCAGTGTGGGCACATGACACAGAAAGCTTTTAATGAAGACGAGCTGAACCTAAGCCGGGGAGGGGGCTCTGTGGCAAGGTAGCAGGAAAGGTCACTGATGCCAGGTGCCCCAGTTTGCAAGCATGGGTAGGATATGAACATATGGATATAAGGGGGAATGAAAAGGGAGCAGAGCGACTTAAAAAGGGTCTGTTGACAGTGCTGGGGACATAATGTGGAGATATGGGACAGATAGGTTGAATCTAGGCTTTAAAGACCTTGTACATCATCGGCCATCAGTCCTTCCTTAAAGCACCCATGCCTTACCCATGTTCATGAGTATATTTTTTCCCCTCACCCACTAGGATTGCTTTTTTGTATAATCTCAGTTTCCCTGTACATAAAATGTGGGCTGTTTTGTTGTATATTTACTTGCTTAAACACAGATAAAAGCCATTAGCAGCATTACAGTTGGTAATGGATCCTGAGTTAACACTTTCTGACTCATTCATAGTAACTTATGTCTCGTCTTACCTACCCATCTCCACTAACCTAGGAACCATGTGATTGAAGACATGATCCATACATGTCTCCCCTTTAAGCCTCCACAGTACCTGCAACAGGGCAGACGCCCAATACACATTTTCAGAGGAGTACATTGATGTGGTCCAGCCCTCTTTTGATAACTTAGAAAATCAAGGTGAGGCCAGGGAGGTAATGACTTGCCCAAGGACCCAATCTGATTAATGGCTCCCTCTGGGTATCAGTACAACGAAGACACCCTCTTAGTACTCGTCACCAGGGCTTGTTTTGCAGGCCATGAGCCACAGTCTGCTGATTCACATTTGGTATCACAGATGGGAGGTTAAAACAAGAAGCAGGCCAGGTGGGTCCTTTCTGTGAGCAGAGAAAAATATGAGCCTTTCGAACTTGCCTGAATTCTCTGACAAGTTTAATCAAGTATGGAATAAAAGGCAGGCATGATTTACTTAGTTTTCCCAAACACTGTTGATGAGGTACCTCAAGAAAGACTATGAAGGAAGATAAACAGCTGGGGGACAGGGTGTAAAATGTGGCTGCAGAACAAGAGGCAGTTACACCTCAGGGAACAAAGTTCTTGGTGGAAGAAGAAAAGATGCTAGTTGCATAAGCCCAAGAAAAGCATCCTAGACATGCAGCCGCAGCTGGGCTCACACTCGGATCACAGGGATATCAGGAATCCTAAGCCCCTCTGCCCCCCTGCAATACTGCATCATTCACAACCCTATAAAGAGGCACAATAACTAGGAAACAGACATCTCTCTACTCTGCCCACACCTGTCACAGCATTGCTCCTACACCAGTCAACATTAGAGTATGCCTCTGTAATAACTTTCACCCCTCAGGGACTTGGAGGATAATGGTATATGCTTCACACATGCTATATGTTCATCCCAGGCTGGGAGAGGGGTGCTACTCACCATAGTCTCCCAATGACCTAGGCAGATGGGGCCACCACTGGAAATGTTGCCAATCTCCAGGTGAGTGGGAAGGAGAGAACTCTGGAAAGTCTTCCCCTCACAGGTAAATGTTCTGACCCACAAGTAGCATATAGAACTTCCCTTTGCAACTTGAACCACCCAATGACACGTAGGCCAGGAAGGGCAACCCCAGCATGCAGCCAGAAAGGAGGGAAATCAGAAACATTTGACAAAACAGTACTACAGTTTGGCCAGCAGACCCTCGCAGGAAAGCTTGCTGTGTTCTGATGATGGGGAAGCCTGAGTGCCTGAACGTAGCAGAGGACATAGGCAGCTTGGTCTCATCAGTGGAAAGGCACTGGCCGGGAATGTGTAGGTGTTCCAAGCGGGCACTCCTCTTCCTGCTGCATGCAGATGATATTCTCCGAGCTCCATCCCAGCACTTTCTAGGCAGCCAGTTCACTTTGGCAAAATGTGACAAGTTAACACAGTATTGTTTGCTCGGCGCTGCCGACACATTGCATGACTTGGCCTTCCTGTACAGTTATCCAAGCAAGGCCTCTGCTCATTTTCCCTTGTAAACTCCTAGAGGGCAGAGGCCTTGTCTTACTCGTCTTGCAAAATCTAGTGCAATTCTTTACATACTGAAGGTGCTTACTGCATGTTTATTTAAGAAATGAATACATTACATTTTCAAAAAATGATGACTTCCAGGACTCAACCTAGCCAACTCCATGAGTGTTTCCATGAATGCATAAAGTGATAATACTGATGATGTCATTGATCAGCTGATAAATATTAATGATATTAATAATAAAAATAACATGTAGGGAGCACTTGCCAATTTACAGATCCTTTTCAATTCTATTCTCTCTTCTGATGCTCTCCTTAACCCTGTGTGGGAAGCAGAGCAGAGACCATATTCCCCATTTTAAAGACGAGAAAACTGAGGTCCCAAGTGGTAATGAGACTTGTCCAAGGTTACCTAGCTAGTTAAGGTAGAGATGGGATAAAATTTTAGGTCTTTTCACATCTTGCCTGTGATCATCCCATAAGAATTTTTCTCCTCTCCCTGACTCTCCCCATAACACAGGAATAAGCCCTTATTGTAACATGTGGGCCCAATTTTTCCCTAGGTCTTGCAGATTAGACTCCTTGTGACCTTGGTCTTCATGTCTGAGCTCCCCATAGCCGCTGCAGCTACCCACTTTCCTGCCTGCTCCAGTAACCCCAGTTCCTGAGAACACCTGCTCTGAACCACAAATAGCATGAACTTCACCTTCTTCAGTGATTTCTGCAATTAATTAGCAGGGATGTCCGCAGAGCGGAATGAGGCTCAGTCTTCTGTGGATGGACTTCACTACTTCTCCATTTTAGGTGCCATTTTGGAGCAACAACGATAAACACAAACAAACCATAATAAAAACACTACACTATCACGCCAGCTTCTCTCAGCCATGTCCTGTAACAGCGCTTTAAGTGAAGCAGTGCCATTTCACAGATGAGGAGCATGAGGCTCATAAATTAAGTGACAGAAGAGGAAGCACAGGGATGGTTCTGAGCATGAGCCACAAGAGTCAGCCAGATCTGGGGTGCAGTGTTGGCTTTGCCACTTACAAGCTCTACAACCTTCTGCTGCTCCCAACACCTCTAAGTCTCAAAGTCATTCTCTGTAAAGTAGGCATGTGTTCCCCCTCCTCTAAGGGTCGTCATAAGGATACATGAGAGAATGTACATGAAGCTCTTGCAGAGGGACCTGCTCATGATAAGCACTGAGTACATGAATTACATCCCTTCTTACGTCTGCCTGCACTCCAGATGGGAAGCTCCTAAAGGCTGAGGTCTTTTCTGCTTGTTCCCAGCTGATTCCCCGGGGTCTAACACCATGCCTTAGCCGTGGTCGATGCTTTATAAACTCTTGTAATTTTTCTGAGACTTGATTGAGTTCACATAGATACCTAAGTTGTGTATAAAATCACTGAGGCCCCTCTTGGACATAGAGAACTTGGCTAGCTTTCACCCAACGTTATTTTTAGGTTCAGTAAAAGACATAAACCTTGGGGAAAGAGGGACTGCAAGCCAATCCCCATCCACCTGCAAGGTTCATCTCTGCAATGCCGTCTCATTTCCATATGATGAGTTCTGAACGATATTCCCTACACAGTGTGCAGAATGTGCTCTTTCAACAAGCAATGTCCACTCATCATTCTTCAGTTTCTCACTTGTAAAACAGAATAGTGACCCCAGGACTCAACCAGATCACAAGAAAAGTGAGGGTGAATCAAAAATGACTTTCCTGTAGCTCACCATTGGGAGTGGGAAGTCTTAAGCACCAGCTAAGAATCAGGGACTCACAAAAAGTAGTATAATATTTATGTTGTTATTCTTCATTCACCTGGGAAAAGTACAATAGTTGGTCTAGAATTCTGGGTAACACACCAGAAGCCTACATGTGTGTGCACACAGACACACACACACTCAGTTTTGAATCTCACACTCAATATAAACTAAAGAGGAATCCACAGAAACAAAAACAAAAGTCATAGGAGATTTTTTTTAACCTACTAAAGGTAGCTAATATACTAAATAATGACCTCTTTTCCCATGTTCAGGGAACACTGCCATGGTGGGGAAAACTGCCAAAAATATTCTCACACATGGTTTCCATTATGGAGCCAGTGCCTCCTTCTCACGGAGCTAGAATAAATGAACACGACGTGTTTGGAGAGGCTAAGCATATGACTGAATTTTCCACCTCCCTTCTTCATTTCCCCAGTGCATGAACGTGTGTAACATACGTTTTTCAAGTGACCCCTGGGTGATGGACACAAGCGGGTGGGAGATAGCACCCTAACCCGACACTGAAAGGTAATGGTAAACAGCTTTCTTTCGTCGATACTAATCTATAGAGCTACTTTGGTTTCTCAGGGACCAGAATAATGATTGGCATGGGCTGTTTAAATATTCTGCTCTGAACAACTGACATAAAAAATAACACATTTTTAACGTTGGTTTATAAATATAAAATCTTATTACCGCAAAGCCACAGTTAGCCAAATCTCCTAGGGTTACTGTGCATTTAACGCAGCAGGGAGAATAATCATTTGTAGGCTTAAGAAATGCCCCGAACCTCAATTGCAGGTGTTGGCACAGAATAGTCCTGCCTGAACCTAGGTCACCTAAAATGGGACAGATCTATATAAATCATCATTTACTTAAGAGGAAACTAAGATGCTGTTAATGAAGACAGAAAATCTTGCAGCCGACACAAGATAATACTCACCAACAAAAGTCCAGTCCAGATTAATGCATTCTCTAAGTGTTCTTCCCTGCCGTGGCTGTTTATTAAAACTGGAACAGTGCTATTCAAACGTAAAGTTCTTCTTGTTGGTAATAATATTATTTTTTCTAGGCACCAATGATCCTTATTGCTCTTGGAATCTCTTGGAAAATGAGTCTCTGTGTAACATGATTATAATGATTCATTATATTTGTGTAGGGTTTTGTAGCTTAGAAAGCACTTTCCCATTCATTATTAATAGCATCATTATTAATAATAATAGCTATCATTTATTGTGTTCTTTTTAGGGGCCAGGCACTGTCCAGTGAACAGTAAACACAATTATCTGTAATCTTTACAATAACCCTACAGGGAGGTGTAACACCTGTTCTGTTCAGGGGGAAACCGAGGCTCTTAGAGATCAAATAACTTGCCGGAGACAACATAGTTCATACATGGTGGAGAGGGGACTAAAGCTCCTGCCTGCCTGACCCCAAGATCCAAGCCATTCTCACTATGTCATATTTCATGTGACCTTAAAATTACCTCTTTGCCATGTATTATCTATCATCCTTATAGACTAAACACTCCTTGAAGGCAGGAAATGCATCCTGTTCAGAGTCATAACACCACTACCTACCACAATACCTGGAACACTACAGGCACTTGATGAATATTTGGTAAAAGAATGAACACAGCAATCAACGAGTGAGCAAGTGAATTCTTACATGTCTTCTGAAGCAAAGAGATTACTTGGTAAATAAGAAACAGATGTGGAGACTCTAAGAGGTGAAGCGACTTCCCCAAGAGCACACAGCTGTTGTGTGCCAGCGACGGGACCCCACCCCAAGCCCTATGACTCTGGGGTCTGACTGGTCTCTCCCAGACCCAGGCTGTCTCCTCATTGCATGAAAAGCATGTACTTCTACTGGGTCATCGGGAGCCCGCTGACAAGCAGGGGGCCAGAGCTGCAGGGTGTATTGCCCAGCCCCCTCCACATCCCCTCCCCTCTGTCAGCCCAGGGTGGAAGCCCATGATTGTGAGTACAAATGCAGACGCTCCAGCAGGGGGATGGATGAGCTTGGGGGGAGTAGTAGATGGAGAGCTGACAACTCGGGCAGCCAAATTGAATTTGAGAGAATTTGGTTCAGTGTTTTCCATTAACAGCACTCTAAGAAAAATATAATTCCCAAGACTAAGTAAGAAAAGAAGGAAAAACAAAAAACGAAACAACTTTTCATTGAGCACAGTCAATGCAAAGCAAATCAATCACACTGCTTCCCCCTCTGGATCCAGCCTCTGAGCTGTGGGCCAGGCATCTAAGAGGCTGTGAGAGAGAGAAGCATCGATGAGAAACAACAGACCCACTAGAGGTTCTCTACATTCCAGGCCACAGTCAATCATCCAAAGAAACCTTTACCGTTTACAAAGCACTTTACCTCCATTCAGTCATTTGATTCGCACAAGAACTTTGGAAGCGGGGATTATTAGAATTCCTGTGTTATAAATGAGAAATTGCATGGGAGTAATTAGGTGACATGGTTAATACATGGCAACTAGTAAGTGGCTGGCATTTGAATCTAAGTCCCTTTAATCCCCTAGACCAAACTGTTAAACTCTGAGGGGTGCCCAACCCATGGCCCACAGGCCACCCACGGCCCAGGACGGCTATGAATGCAGCCCAACACAAAATTGTAAATTTACTTTAAACCTTTTTTTTGCTCATCAGTTTTTATTAGTGTTTGTGTATTTAATGTGTGGCCCAAGACAACTCTTCTTCCAGTGTGAGTAAGAGGTACCAAAAGATTAGACACCCCTGCACCATCACATGGCCCCAGCTACCCAAGGGGGAGCCGAGACTAAATCCAGCCGGATGCTCTACACACACACAACTGGAAGTTGTCTATTCCAATCCAAGCTCATCTCAACATAGGAACTAAAAGGGCCCATGTATTTTTAATATGGTAACATCACTCCCTGCCTTGCCTCCCTCATCAAAGCAAAACTTGAACAAAAATAGCAATGCTTTAAGTTCCCATAGTTCTGTTCCTGTAAAAGTGTCCTCTCCCCCGCCAACAGTGAGTTGGGGGGCACTGTTTTCAAGGAAGCCTGACTGAAAGGTAGCAAAGCACAGTGGTTAAAAAGGGAAACTCAGGAGCCAGATAATGTGAATATGAATACCAACTTCAGCAACACTCACAACCTCCTTGAGCCCCAATTTCATGATCTATAAAGCCAGTATCTCACCCCACAGGCTTGTCGCAAGAATTAATGGCATTATACCTAAGACACTTAGACAGCATCTGGGAGCTGGAAAGTGCTTCATAAAATATCATCACTATCATTGCTAGACGTCAAAGCACAGGTGGATCATAGGATGCCACATCGCAGAGGCCCTTGCAAAGTCATCTAGTCTAATTTTCTTATTCTTTGAAGGAGAAAACTGAGGCTGAGAGAAAAGAAGTCCCACTTTCACTCCAGTGCACCGAAAACTTCAGAATGGCAATGACTGGTCTCCTGTGCCCAGAGGGGGGTCTTTGCTGCACTTGCCCACCTTCTCCAGAGCCTCCTATTCCCACAGGACTGTTGATCTGAAAAGAGCTTCCCTTCTCTTATCGAGAGGTGGGTGGTGTGGCCTTGGCTGAGCAGGGCCTTCAGGGAATCCTTAAAACTACTTGGCAAAACAGCTACTGATACTTGTTGTGCATCCCCAATCCAGAAGCTGCACAAGGCCAGACTGTAGTCCCCAGGGCCAGTGTGGGCACATTAACATGCAGCCAATGCAATGACTCAAAGGCTGATTATGTCCCTGGTGGATTAGCTGTGTGCCCAGCTTCTCCTCTCCAATCAGTTGTCCCTTGGTTGTTTCATGACTCATAGACCCTTCCCTCAGAGGGTGAGAATGGAAGAGGAGAGCCTCTGAGACTCTGATCAGTCAAACACTGGTGCTAATTAGCAAGTCTTACCAAGGCTTCCACGGCAATGGCCAACGCAGACCCTACTCATGGGGACATTTGAGAGTTCAAGGTTATTTCCATAGTAATCTAGGATCCTGGATATGGAGTGTTCAAATCCTAGTGCTTCCACTTATTAGCTATGCGCACTTCGGCAATTCACTTCATCTCACTGGGGCTCAGTCTTTTCATCTGATAACTGGGAAGAATAATAGTATCTACTTCCCAAGGGTGTAACAATTAAATGAGATGATAAGTGTCATGCATACAGGCACAATGACTGACACACAGAAGTTACTGAATAAATTTCACCTACTACTAAAAATAATTTAAAGGAATATAGTCTGGCTAAGATGTGCTCCACATCTTGAGGTTTTGCAACTCATAACTTCTTCCCTGCTAACTCCTGGCTGAAGCTGGCTGCAAGGAGGAATACTTCACAGATTCATCAAGCAGGTTCTTATTTGCAAGCGCACTGGAAGAAATAAGCATAAAGCGAAAACTTGGAGCAGAAGATTTCAACGGGATTCCCATAGTTCTAACACTTCTAAGTTATAGCATGATGTCTGGTGAATTGCTGAATCTCTCTGAGACTCAGTCTCTTCATCTCTACACTGGGAATGATGGCATTTCCTGACCCGTCACCTGAAAGAGAGTGTGGGGAAAGGCAGTATCCACATTCTTTGTTTCTGTCATTAGCATCAGCATCATTACTATTATTATCATCAGTGAAGAAGCATATTTATAATTATCGAGTGCTAAGTACAAGCCATACAGTTAAACATTTACCTAGTTTTATGTCCAAACTAAAAAGTTACTATTAATCATTCATTTTGCAGATGCAGAAATTATGGCTGATAGAAAAATTTGTGAAAACCACACTTCTATCGCTTTCTCTGATGCCCACCTGCTCAAACTCCATTAAGTCTGGCTTGCATTCTCTTAGCTGAGAAAGGGATCGTTCACATGTCATCATTTGTGACTTGAGCACATGTTTATCTACGTGAGGCACTCAAACCAAGGCCGGCTGTCTTCATCTCTGCCTCCCTGGGATCTCACATGGTGACCTGCATTTAGGGAACATCAGGAAATTATTGTCTATCGCAGAGAGAAAATTTGGGTCAAACTCCAAGACACGGACCAGTGAAAACGTGCTCTTACACCGTTAGGAGCATCTGTTGAGAAAGGCCTCTTTGGAAGGAAAATGTGATTCCAGGGAGGCTGAGATTATTATCAAGGTTCTTAGAAAGAACCCAAGTGGGAAGTCAGAAAGCAAACTGGAACATATTCCTGCCCTTGTAATGAGAGAGAAAGAAAATTAATGATGAATCCAAAGCAGCAAAGATCCTGAATCCATCTTTGAAAATCTATCTTTTGCCAGGAAAAAAAAAAGGGAGAAAAAAGAAAAGAGAAGAAATGTGGACAACTAGGAAATAATTAAGACCTCACAGGAACAGCTAAGACAGAAAGTGGTTAAGGAAACTCTTAGGGATTTGGGAGGAAACATGGACCAGTAAGTCAGGTAGCATGTGTCCTGAGGTGTTACTGAAGCATTTAGCATTATTTCTAAAAAGTCACAGAGGAATGGTGGCCGGACGTACACTTAAATTTTTTTAAAACATCAAATGTCATATTGATCTTGTAGACAGAAAGGAAAAACACAAGAAGTAGGATCTTTATTTAAGAACTGTCAGAGCAGGGGGGCACACTGCCAGCTGGTGTGTGATAGGCACTTTCAGACAGAACCCCCAACCAATCATCTCTTTGCAAGCCAAGCCTGGGTCCTCCCCAGTTTCCAGACAAGGAAACCAGGTGTCAAAATGAGGAAGCAACTTGTCTAAAAACTGCCACTGATCATCACCTGAGGGGGGAGTCGACCCCAGTCTCTGCCTTACTCTGGCAGGGCCTGAGAGTTACCATCTTAATTGCTCTTCTACAAAAAGGATTAACAAATTGGGACACAAGCCAGGAAAACAAAGGAATTATGAGGCTGCATAAGGCCAGGGTTATTTAAAAAAAAGCACTGATCACAGCCCACAAACATGATAGCTTTTCAATAGAATTACAGAGACAGTGGATGAAAAGATCACAGATGACTTAATCTGGACCACAATAAGTCAAAAACGCTTCTCGCAAAATTAATTCAAATGGACTGGGAGAGGTTGCATGACTGGAAGTCTCAGAATTAGCTCAAAGGCAATAAACACAGAATAATGGTGGAAATAATTCAAATACAAAGGCAGGCACCAGGTGTGATGAAGCTCAAAGCCTCTTACAATGTGATTTTATGAATCCTCCAGCTAGTCAGTAGTAAGTATCTGGGAGGGCTGAGCTAAGGTACTGAGAAAAAGAAAACCTTGTTCAAGGTAGCTTCATTTTGAGACCTGGGGTTAATACAAGATGTAAGGCCCAGACAAGGGCTAACTTCCTTTTTCACCATTAGCAGCAACAGAAGAGGAGCTGTGGGCATAGCATAAAGAAGCAATAAGTTGGGACAGAAGCCTGAGTCTCTGGGTGAAGCCAATACTCTCATCCCAGACTTGAAGACCCATTAGGTCAAGTCCCACCTAACCACTATGGTCTCCATCCTGCCCTTTGCAATAGACCAGCAGGCCAACCTGTAGAACCAGTTCTTCCTCCTGATGGATCTCCCTAATCCCTCGTCCTATTGTCCTCTGAGGTCTGGGGTTTACTGTGACAATACTAGACCAAACTCTCTTCCATCACAGTTCAGTTTCGAGACAAACATCTCCATGTACAACTCTGTGCCACACTCTGTGTTAGGTCATAAGGATGGAGAGATGGACAAGGCAGGAGTCCTTGCCCTGCCCCCTAGGAGCTCCAGCTAGAGTGGGAGAGCCAGAGTTTGCACAGTGTGTTCATTTAACCTTGCCTAAATTTGTGTTCAGAAGAGTCACCATCCTTCACAGGGGTTTAGGTCTCAGAGTTAGCAAACACCAGAGGAGGCATTCAAAGCTCTGTCTCTCCAGCATAAAAGCCCATGTTTTCTCCAGTCTACTACATAAGCTCACCAAAGCCATCCACACCCAACGTCTGTACCACCCTTTTGTGGCTATAGGTCAACAAAAATAATAACTTTCATGATTGAGCATCTATTTTGTGCCATGCATTGTCTCAGCACATGGTTGCACACAATCTTCACAAACTCTCTTACAGAGTCATCATTGACCCCATGTAGCCCCTGAGAAAACAAAGACCCAAAGAGGTACGAGGGCACACACAGCTTGTAAGCAGAGAAGCAGGAGATTCAAACTCCAGTCCATCAGCCTTACAGACTTTTAAGAAGTCCACCACTTAGTGCGGGTGTGTATTAGTTTCCAGTTGTTGCTGTAATAAATTACCACACCCGTAATGACACAAACCAACACAAATTTATGATCTCATGGTTCTGGAGGTCAAAAGTCAAAAACAGGTCTCACTGAGGCAAAATCAAGGTGTCAGCAAGGGGGCACTCGCTGCTGGAAGCTCTGGGAAGAATGCATTTCCTTGTCTTTTCCAGTTTCTATAGCTGTGTTCCTTGGCCGATGGCCCCTTCCTCCCTCTTCCAGGCCAGCAGCATAGCACTGTTAAGTCTCTCTGTGCCTCCCCCTTCACATCTCCTTCTCTGACTCTAATGTTGGGGCCTCACTCTTTTTTTAATTACTTTATTGTTGTTCATTTACAGTTGTCTGCATTTTCCCCCCACCACTCCCCCTCCACCCCAGCCAATCCCAACCCCCTTCCCCTCTCCCACCCTCCCCCTTGGTTATGTCCATGTGTCCTTTATAGTGTTTCCTGGAAACCCTTCCCCGCACTGTTCCCTCCCCCTTCCCCTCTTGGCCATTGTTAGATTGTTCGTAATTTCAATGTCTCTGGTTGTGTTTTGTTTGCTGATTTCTTTTGTTGATTCTGTTCCACTTAAAGGTGAGATCATGTGGTATTTGTCCCTCACCGCCTGGCTCATTTCACTTAGCATAATGCTCTCTAGTTCCATCCATGCTGTTGCAAAGGGTAGGATCTCCTTCTTTCTCTCTGCTGCATAGAATTCCATTGTGTAAATGTACCACAGTTTTTTGATCCACTCATTGACTGATGGGCACTTAGGTTGCTTCCAGCACTTGGCTATTGTAAATCGTGCTGCTATGAACATTGGGGTGCATAGGTTCTTTTGGATGGTGCCTCACTCTTAAAAGGATCCTTGTGATTATATTGGGCCCAACTGGATAATCCAGGATAACCTTCCCATGCCCAGATCCTTAACTTAATCACTCCTGCACAGTCCCTTTTGTCGAGTGTCATAGCCTATGTACAGGTTAGGAGATTACCAAATGGACATCTTGGGTAGGAGGGAGGGCACAGCCAAAGCATACTTAACTACAGTAGGAACCATGAATAATAATAACCCCATGGTCCTAAAAAGACTCCGATGTTCACAGAGGTAAAGTGAGTTTTTTGGGACATGTGTGTAATTGACAAGGTAAGAATCATAACCCAAATTGGTCAAACTTCAAAGTCCATTCTTCCCCTTTACCGCAGCACATAGCCCCCAGGAGACTATCACACACAGATAAGCCATTTGGCAATTCAAATGCCTAAACAGCCAAATCCAAATGAATAATCATCAGGAAGATTTCAAGACTGATTTCATGGCTCTGGCTGCTGTGGCTCAGTTGATTGGAACATCACCCCATAAACCAAAAGGTTACAGTTCAATCCCCAGTCAGGGCACCTACTTAGGTTGCCGTTTTGATCCCAGGCCAGGGCACATAAGGGAGGCAACCAACCGATATTTCTCTCTTGCATTTATGTCTCTCTCTCTGTCTCTCTCTCTGTCTCTCTCTCTCTCTCTCTAAAAGCAATGAAGAAATGTCCTCAGGTGAAGATAAAAAGAAAAAAAAGATCAGCTTGGTGATTCCCCGAGTTGGTGGGAAATGGTTGTGGACAATCTGACACTTGCATCTTTGGAAGTAGTAAAAAAGATGTAATTGGGGGTCAGTACAATAGAATGCTGATGAGTGTGGCTAAAGGTAAAAAAAAATTCCTTCTCAGCAGCTGGGGAGGGGCAGGGTTAGAGGTGGGGCAGTCATTGAGCCTGAGCAAGGGAATCAAAAAGAGGTGGATTTAAGTCCCAGGTCTTGGGACTCTAGTCATAAGCCAGTTATGTCACTTCTCTGGGCTCAGCTTCCTCATTTGAAAATAGCAGCAGTGATGGCTTCTTGGGAAGAGCCAATAAGGTAATGCCTGTGTGGTACCCAACATTTTATCCAGCACATAATAGGAGCTCAATAAATGTGGGCACTTTAATTTTCTTACCTCCTCTATCCTGACTCAGGTTTAAGAGTGAGAAATAAAGACATTTGGGCTTCGTTTGAAGAAAAATCTCTAGCTGTGCAACTAGCCTTTAAAAAACCAACCACTTCCCCTGCTTGCATGTGCTCAAGGCTTGGCAGAAGGTTTAGAAGCTCTGGGCAGACAAAGGAGGGAAAGCACGCAGGTGAAGGTAAAAACACAGGCCCCTTGTCAGACAAAGAGAGGGTAAATGCACTGCATTATTCAAGGCATTCAGTGGTGGGCCTCTGTCAGGGATGCGCTAGGGAGGTGAGGTCTTTTGAACTCTTAGGAACTTGGCTGCTCTCTGAGCGAGGCCAGATGCCACAGCCCCTAGTAGTCAGCTGTTTGCCAGCCCCTGCTAATCCACTGGGACCTTCTCAGGAAACCCAGGGCCCTGAGCTGTGCAGAAGGTTAATCGAGTTGCCTCCCCATTCTGGGAAACCTTTTCTAAAGCCCTGTTTTGGAAGCCATGCAAGCGCTAAACTGCAGGAAACCAGATGCAGAAGGCACAGGAGCAGACCCACCTCACCTGTAAACAGAATCCCTCCTGGCATGCAGAGGGTCACCTGAAGGGTGATGATGGGCAGTGCCCCAAACCTACAAAGATCCCCTTCCCCTTGTTGCCAATCTAAAATCCCACCTGGACGATCTTTGAGTGTAAATTGGCACAGCGACTTTGGAGAGCAATTTGGCAGTGTCACACAAGTTGACAATGCCCATGATCTTAGACCTGATAATACTATTCCCCCAGGCATCTGACCTACAGGAATACTCACAGCAGAAAGCTACATGTACAAAAAGGTTCACTGCACCATATCTTTAACAATCAAAGATTAGAAATAGCATAAAGGTTCATCAGTAGGGAAATGGTTTGGATAAATTATAGTATATCTATTTACAAAACAAGGTCATTAGAAATAATGAAGTAGATCCAAATGTACTGATATTGAAAGATTTCCAATCCTGTTTAAATGAAAAACATACACATGCAAGTATTGGAATAATAGATAGAGCAATGGTCCCAAATACAGGGAGGGAAAAACGCAGATGTATATTTGGATTTGCAGGTACACGTGCATGTCCATAAAGAGAAAAATAACTGGAAGGACCTACACCGGTTAACAGTGATTAATTATCTCTAAGAAGGTAAGTGAGCCGAGAGCAGACTGTCTCTTTTTACTCCATGGAACGCTATTGTTTATATTTTTACAAAAATATGGATTTTCATATTATTTATGTAATATATAAATATATAAAGTTTAAAAATGAGACCTATTTCCAAAGATGACAAGAACAGGAAGAGGTTTGGCAGGTGGAGTCCAGTCCTTTATTTCTCAAAGGGGGAGAACAGGGCGCACAGCAGCGGTGATTTGTTCAAGGTCCCTTAGTGAGTTTGGAGAGTTGAGCTCCCTGCACCCAGTCCACGGCTGTTTCTACCACCTTCAAGGTGTGCAGTCCCTGAGTGTCCATGTTATGAAGGCAAATTTGCCCTAGATGCAGGGGAACTTTAATCATTATCAGACTCCCTGGGGGCAGTGTGCTATAGGGGCCAGCTCGGGGCGCTGTTTCTGGCACTGAATGGCCTGGGGCCTCAGCCAAGTCCCTTTTTCCTTCTAAACCTCGGACTGTTCACCTCCAAAGCGGGGACAGCATTACCTTTCTCATAGAGATATTATGAGCACCAAATATTAATTCCCCTTTCTCCTTTCTAATAAATACTTATTCCTTATCCTCCTTTTTTAAGACAGATGTCACTCCTGGAAAAGCTGAGAGACAACTAGGTTGAATGTGTCCCAAAGCTGGGAGTTCAAATTTCCGTTCTACCCTAGACCTACCGGGTAGCATTTGAGAAAGTCTGAAAACATTCTTCCCATTTCAATGTGCCCTCCACTCCAATTTTCTGAATGCCGTTGGGTTCCTCCTACTTATCAGGAACCAAGGGTTCAATGTGCTCCCCCATCTCTGCAGTCTGGAGCCCAGGGGATCACCTGCTGAAAAGGGGGCACATAGGGCAAGATGTCCCTTGGAGAAAAAAAAGGCACCTGGTGTTCTTCTGAATCTGGAAAGAAGCAGAGTCACTAAATTGACTCCAACTGATCCAAGAAGAACTCGCCCAAGTTCATGCAGAGGAAAAGCCTTGACAAGGTGATATGATGGTGGTTGTCTGGCTCTAAAAATATCTCCCAACCTGCCTGCTGTAGATGCCTGGAATTCCACCATTAATCTCTCCAGTTAGGTCTTCACAGGCCTCTGTTAGCATGGAAATGTTTCTCATGGGAGGAATAATAAAACTTAATCCAAGTGAACAAACATCTACTGACAGCTGCTTTAAATCAGACACTCATGAGGGGCAGGGGGATGCCCAAAGATGAATACGATACTTTCCTGTCCTCCAGGAGCTTAGAGCTCATTAGGAGCAGTAAGATGTGTACCACAAACACTCAAAAGAAGGGAGAGAATTCAAAAAATGAGGTAAAAGAGAAAAAGTTGCACAACTGTTCTCTCTTATGTGTATTTTATTAAGAACTCAACTATAGTACACATTATCTTGATGGGCTTCCATCAAAATGGCTCAAAGCACTGGCCAGGTGGCTCAGGTGGTTGGAGCACTGTCCCGTACAGTACACCAAACAGTTACACATTTGACCCCCTGTTAGGACACATACCTAGGCTGCGTGTTCGATCCCTCGTTGGAGCATGGATAGGAGGCAGCTAATTGATGTTTCTCCCTCACATCTCTCCGCACCCCCCTTCCTCTTCCTCTAAAAATCAATCAACATCTCTTCAGGTAAGGATTTTTTAAAAAGGTTCAAACGTGTGTGCTTTATTTATACCATCATAGTCAGCCATGGATGTTTTCTCAGTATCATGATTTTTTTTTAAGTAGCTTACAAAGATCAATGTGACAGTTTTGTGGATGATAGGTTAAAATGGGCAATGTTATCGGTCAGAAAAAAGATGAAAAGCTAATGTAAAAGATGTTAAAGAGCAAGAAACAACAGGTTGGGAGAGAATATGGCAGGGGAAGGCAGGCTCTGGAAAACATGAAGGGATCCATGGATGAAGAAAATGTGGTCTATCCTTACAGTAGAAAATATTTAGCGATAAAAAGGATAAAGTGCTGATATATGCTACAACATGGGTGAACTTGTAATACATTATTGTTTGTGAAAGAAGCTGGCCACAAAAGACCATATATTGTATGATTCCATTTACATGCACTGTCCAGAATAGGCAAAAGCCCTAGAGACAGGAAGTAGATTCGTGGTTTGGGGGAAGAAGGGGAAGGGGTGACTGCTAATGGTTAGGTGGTTTCTTCTCGGGGTTACGAAACGTTCTGGAAGTAAACAGTGGTTGCACAAGTCTGTGATTATAGTAAAACCACTGCACTGTACACTTTCTTTAAAAGAGTAAATTTTGTGATATGCAAATTATGTATCAATGGAAAAATTAACAAAGTGATGACAGTGAAAATGAGAACAGTGAGCATGCAGGTCATGGGAGGGGACATGCGGTGTTATGCTTCTTCAGGAGAACTGAGATCAAGGCCAGGGTGCAGCTGGAGTGATGAGAACGAGAAAAGTCATGAACAGAGGACTAGAAAGCAGGCAACGGTAGATCATGTGTGCCCTTTGGGCCCCATTAAATGACTTGGTCTCTATCCTCAGAATAAAGAGATATTGTTGAGGAGTTGTATGTGTCCTATATCGATTCACTTTGCCTGTGGTGGGCAGCATGAATTGGAGCGAGTTAAGGACAGTATAAAAGGTGACCAGTTACTTACACAGGCCAAAGTAACAGATGTTAGGTCAAGGGAGGGTGAGGGGGGCGGGGTGTGTACATGGACAGAACAGGCTATGACTCTGATGTCTGGGGAGTGAATGACTGAGCAGGTTACTGAGCTCACTCATCAGGAAGACCAGCAAGTTTAGGCAAATAGAAAAAATCTGTTTTGTGGAGACATTTAGTCAGCACCTCCTATGTGCCAGAGACTGAACAAGGCATTTTATAACCCTATTTCTATTAATGCTCACAACAAACCAATAAGATCAATTTTATTATTCTCCCACTGTTTAGGAAGGGAAACTGAGGCTCAGAAGGGCTAACTTGCCCAAACACACAGAGATGGCAAGAGGCAGCAAAGAGATTCAAATCCAGGTTTGTCTGATGCCAAAGTTCTTTGCCTCTATGCTCCATACTATAGTGCTTCTAGGCCAAGGGCTGGCAAATGACTTTCAACATATACCCAACTCTGATCTACTAGTAATGACGGCCTAGAGCACTGGGTTGAGACAAATTCTGAGCCCAAGCCCAGGTCTCGCAGGAAAACAGACCATGACGGGTCCGGAATGCAAGGCATGGGCTCAGAAAGAGGCAGCAGTGGGGGAAACACGGACACCGCACCGTATTTGCCATTCCTGCTCTATGAGTTCAGAGGGGGACAATACAACATCTAGCTGAAGGGGTCAAAAACAGCCACTTGTAAACTACTGATGCACTTCACAATAGAATAGCCTCAAAAACATTATACAGAGGAACGGCCTCAGAAGCAAGAATGCGTGCCACATCAAGGTCGAGAAACTTTTTCTGTCAAAGGTCAGACAATGAACATGTCAGTTTTGGAGGGGGAGGGCAGACAATCTCTATCACAACCACTCTGCTCTGCCCTCATGGCATGAAAGCAGCTACAGACAATACATAAACCAATGAGCATGGCTCTTTGCCAAGAAAACTATTTATGAACACTGAAATTGGAATTTCATATACTTCTTATGAGTCATAAAATATCATTCTCCTTTTGATTTTCTTCCCAACTATTTAAAAATGTAAAAACCATTCTTTCACTCACAAGTCATACAAAAAGAGGCGGTGATGGGCTATATTTGGCCCGAAGGCCATAGTTTTCTATCCCCTGTACTAAATGAATCCATTTATAAAAAGGTAAAGAATAGACAAGATTAATAAATAGTGATAGATATCAGCCTCAAGGTTGCCTGTGGGTGGATATGGACTGACGGAAAGGAATGGCCAGGGAACTTTCTGGAGTGATAGAAATGGTCTTATGTATATATACATGTATACAAAACTCATTGAAATGTACACATAAGAGCTGTACATTTCACTGTATGTAAATTTGACTTCAATTTAACACTGGTGTTTTGAACTGAAACCCTGGGATGGAAGAGGGGAGAATGGCCACCTGGAGGAGGTACCATTTGAATGAACCTTGAAGAATGAATTCAGCCTCCAAGAATGGGAAGGAAATGTTGAAGGGGAGTAGGGGGGATAAGGTTCAATCAGGGCTCAAACACTAACACAAAATGAGGGGGAAAAATTCTATGTGGCAAGGAGCAATGAAAATATGGCTTTATTTTCCAAAAGCTCTAGCTCAAAAATAATTGCCTTGTACAATAATTGGGGGATGCCGTCTGGGAGCTGATGGAAGTGGAGCTGGGTGCAATTTGGGGAGATTTGTTACGCTCAGCTCCCTCCAATCAATTCCAGTGGCTTAGATGTTCCTGACCTGTTGCTTGGCATATTGTGAAAACAGCTTTTATTTACTGCATTTCCATTAAAAGAAGAAATCCACGAACAGGGGCTTACAGGCCAGAAAATCACCGTTTACGTCTCCACTTATCTCCGGTCAGCAGCCAAGAACCGTGTCTCCTCGGCGCCTGGGAACTGGCTTCAGCTGCCAGCTCCAGGGCTGCCTAGGAATATCTCTAAGGAGCCCAAATCTCAGTAGTGAGATTGGGCTGCCTGGAAAGGCTGGACTGGGTTAAAACGGTAGTCCTCCAGAAGGTAAGCAGACAGCATGGCCCCAGGATGACGCTGGGTTGTAAGAAAAGGGGTAGATGCCGTGGAGTCAGGTGTCAGCCCAAACTCAAGGCGCCTTGGGAAGTCTGGTTGAGTAGGGAGGTCGGTTGGAGGAAGTGCTGCAGTGGTGATTCAAAGACACAAGTGAAACCAAGGATATAACCTGAGCAAATCACTAGTCCTTTTTCAGCCTAACGCATGTCTGAGCCTAACCAAGACCCTGCTTAAATGACAGCTTTGCTGCCAGATGAGTGACAGCAACTTTAGTACTGGTCCCCTCCCACTTCTGAGCCTTGCTTTTCCATCTGTGAAAAGGGAGGAACAAACTGAGCGATCTATTTCAGCTCCATCATTCTGTTGATCGAACTCTGGTTCGCCTGCTAACTTGATAAGCAACTTTGAGCGAGTCCTCTCCTCTGGGCCCTGGATACCACATCACACACTGTGAGAGCTGAAGGTGACAATCTCTCAAGACCCTCCGCCATTTAGCGTTCTCTGCTCTTGCCTGCTTGGAGGACCCAGGGCACTTTTCTCACTGCCCTTGTCAGATTGTGCCTTGGGTTATGGTTGAGTATACATCATTCCTCCCATTCCCACTTCTCCTAGCCTGAATGTTCCTTCAGGGTACTCATCCCATAATTCTTAGCAGAGAGGATGGATGGATGGATAGGTGGAAAGGCAGATAGGTGGAAGGTTGATGAATTAATCAGTAGTAAGATAACAAGATGAATAAATGGATAAAGGGGAGTTTGGGAATACTGGAGAACAGAGAAATGGGAAGAAAGACATCCACAGGTTTACCTTGACACCCCTCTTTCTACTACAGCTCAGTCCTGATATACTGAGTACCCACTGTGATAAATTCCATGATACAGATTCTCATAATTTCTGAATGTTTCTGACGCTCTTACTTCAGCAAAGAGACCATAATATTCCTTTTATTTCAGAGTAGGCCCATGAATTATAAGTACACATCATGCCTATTAATGTGCTAACCACGAAAAGACCATAAGGGAATATGTGATCCTTTCTCCTATTGGGTCTCTTTTTCAGACCCACAAAAGCTTGTAGCATAAAAAGTCAAAGGACTAAAAATTTTTATGAACTGTTTCTAAATTACGTGGTCCAAATAAGCAATGAACAAGAAGTTTTGGGCAGACATGAATATGTGTGGATAGAGAATGCAGGGGAGTGGGGGTGAACTAGACGGGAAAGATTTTCCAGGGAAGAGTTCTGGAAGATGGAGGGGAGTCAGGCAGAGCACAGAGCGGTGGGGATCCAGGGGTGCAGGGGAAGGAGCATAGGGGATATGACAGCTGCCTGACCAACACCAAAGAGGCAGGAGTGTCTAGGTTAGTTGGAGGTGGCTCAGTGAGGGTAGTGCTAACCAAGAGAAACGAGAGAGAATAGAAGATGGGGTAAAAAGGAGAGAGAGGTGAAAGGGGAGCTAAACAGAGAAAGAACAGAGAGGTAGGGAATTGTCTGCATCCCGGAGGTTTAATCCTTGATTCAGAAGAGATAAGGATGCTCCCGGCTCTGGAGCCAGCCCCAGCTGGGCAAGGGTAGGGGCTGCATTATAATGTATGAAGAGGGCAATGTTGCCTTGCCCAGACTGTCCAGTGCTCGGGCAAGTGGGGCACCTAGAGCCCTGTCTCTTCCTCCACTGCCAGCTCTGAGTTGCTAAGGTTACCTCCTCAACTGCCTAATTAGAGAAGCTGTCACTCTTTGACAAAGATCAGGAGGGAAGGTGGAAAAATGAAAGCAGGCATTTCATACTCTGAGATGAGAAGCAAATAATAAAGCTGGTTCTGCAATCATAGAAACCCTGCCTGCAGTCAAAGAAGATTGTGGCTCCATCAGGACCACCCTCTGTCACCAGCTTGGAGAAAGCTGGGAGTGAGCAGCTATTCCCTGCACACAGGAAGCTGCTGGCAGCCTGCAGCAAGGTTAAATGGGGTGTAAGATAGACGAGTCAGAAGGAATGAGCCCATTTTGCTGCCGTGGTCTGGTAAGTCTCAATGACCCAGAAACATGACACCCTTCTTAGCCAGCAGAGCTAAACTAAGCTGATGCAGCCTCGGCGTTGTCGGGTCTCATCAACTGGGGGTCAACATGACTGGGACCGGCACGGAGCATGCTCTGTCTGCAGCCTGCGTTTCTGGAGGAGAGGGCTTGAGAAAGAGGTGGGAAGTGAGGGAGAGCAGGAAAAGATCAGGGACACAAAAGAGAAGGCAAGTCCTTTGAGGTCACAGAAACTGTCAAGATCCCAAATGAATGTCTCCCTGTCTGACAGCAGGGGGCATGCCACCCTAAGGAGCCAGCTCAGTTCCTCAGCCACCTGAGGCACTGGGAACACTGCTGGGAGCTTCCTGGACAGGAGAAACCCACAGGTGCTGCAGTGCCTTCCTTGGCTAAGCCCCCCAATTTTCCTCTTTTGGTGCCCTCACACCTTGTCCTTAGGCAGCCACAACTTTCTTCCGAGGGGAAAGAAGGGCAGGACTTTGTGTCGGGTGCAAGGAAATCTATTTTCATTAATTGCATTACTCTTGGCAAGAGGCAGAGGAACAGTGGGTCTACGTCAGGTTTTAACCCTGACAGAGCCACTAACTCACTATGTGATCCTGGTCTGATCCCTTGACCTCTCTGGGCCTCACAGCTCACACTCAGTTGACCTCCTGGGATAAGTCAGGGATTGGATGAGAGAACAGAAAAAAATTATCTTGCCCAAGAAAATGAGCACCTCAAGGGCTGGATCTACAATATGTCCTATTCAGAGATCCAACCGTGCCCCTAGGAGAGGGCCTGCTATACAGAAGGTGTTCAATAAAAGCTCACCAAATTGGAATCAACACTTTGAGAACCATATACTCTATGTGTATTTTTTCATTCCACGTACATCTTTCTTTTTAATTTATTGATTTGGGGGGGGGAGAGACTGCTTTGTTGTTCCACTTACATACTCATTGGTTGCTTCTTATATGTGCCTTAACTGGATATCAAATCCACAACCTTGGCATATCGGGATGATGCTCTAACCAACTGAGCTACCTGGCCAGGGCAATCTTATAGCAGCTAACAAAGACATGATCCCTGCCTATGCTGAGCTTATTAGTAGAGTGGGAAAGATGAACATCAAAAGGAAATAAGTATATCATCAAAATCTGTAATTAAGTACTACCAATAATAGGACCTTACATACAAAACAGGGAAACCAGCTCTAAGCTGAGAACTTGGAAAAGGCTTATCTGAAGGAGTAACATTAATTTGAATCTGTAACTATTAGCAGGAGTCAGTCAGACAAAAAGAGGGGAATGCAAGACCTTTCTAGGCAATGGAAACAGACTGTGCAAAGGCCCAGAGGCAGGAGGGAGATCGTTCCATTAGAGGAACTGAAAGAAGCCCAGCAGAAAGGGAAAAGCACAGAACAGGGAGAAGGGCGGGATGTGAGGCTAGAGATGGAAACAGGGTTCAAACCCAGAATTCAACATACTTCTTAGCATTATTTCCCTAAGTAAAGGTTTACTTTCTGGAGAGAGATGCAGAGTCCCAAGTCTTCTGGGCATGGTTGGGGCATGAGGGTAGCAGTCCACATCAAAGTCACTGTCTTTGTCAAGCAAATTGGAAGTCACTCAGCCCTGTAGCTACTTTCATGGATCACCCTCTCCTCTACACAGGGCTCTAAGGAGCCCTGACTTAGACACTCTGTTTTGCTGAGAAGGCCAGAGCTGAAAAGGACCCTGGAAATCCCCTAGCTCACTGGTATCTAACTGAACTTCCTGGAGCTCTAGGTCTAAAAGGACATCTCCAGGACCACTTCGGTAGTGAGGGGAGAGAAGGCCTGAAGGGAGGGCTTGGGGCCCTCTCAGCCAGAGCAAGTCAATGCTTCCTGAAGCTTCTGGTGCTGAAAGAGGATTTGGAAAAACACCATTACCTTACAAATGAGAACACCAATGGCCCTGATGAAGACATGTGTGCTTTTTGCTATTGGCAACCATTTTATCAGCTCCCAGACTCACCTTCCAAAATACAACTCTCCTTTCAACCCTGCCTGGAGGGAACATCAATCCAGGTGTCCTCTTTTTCCCTACATGAGAGGTAAATTATGTGGCCACTTTGAGCCAATGGATGCAGAAGCGAGGCAGGAAAGGATGGGAACTCTGAGCCCCTCTGTCATGGTGGGGATGCCGGGATCCCTAAAGCTGCCCTTTCTGAGCCTACTTCTTCCATCCTGCTGGGAGCCATCCCAAATCCTTCCCATAAAGGGCCTTTGCTTAAATGAGCAGACTTACTTTCTGTTGCGTGCCATCCCTCTGATATAGCTCTAGAATGTGCAGATGACTTGCTCAAGGCACTCAGAGAGTTGGAAGTGAATCCAAGCTCAGAGACCAGAGCTCTTCAACCACAGCTTGGGCCTCCCTGGGCTGGTGACCATTTGCAGCTCCATGTTAACAGAGTCCTTAATCCCTAGTCTTCCGCCTGCCTTTCCAGCCTCTTTTCCTAAGTCTTATGGGTAACAAGAATATAGTCACCTGCCTCCCTCTGTCTATCCTCCAACAGAACTCACAGGCTAGCCTGCCCTTGGGTCCTTCACCATAAATCTGACATCAGCCACTCCTCATTGGCCATCAAGTGATTTATCGAATGTGCAGAAAAAGAAGTCCAGATATTTTACCAGGAGCTGGAACTCAAGCCAAACAAAAACAAGATAAAGCCTTAACTGCTTCCTTACTGTGCCACTCCAATGTGTGTGTCTTCTACTCCCACCTGAGCGAAGATGAAAGAAATCTTTTGCAATTTTCTCTGCTTCAGAAAGCACCTATGAATATCCTGTTTCTACACAGCTTTTACCTTTGCTCACAATCCAAAGGCAATTTAATTTCTTATATGAAGGCAGCAGCGAAGGGGACTGGCATTGGGGGCTGAGGGGAAGGGCTTTTGGTTTTCCTTCTTTCAGCTTGCTTGTTGACAGGAGAGCTGTTTCCAACAGTAGCAGAATTTGCTCCCAAGACACTTGGAGGAAGTAGGAAGACACACCTAACTGCGTCACACTGTGGTTTGACCAAGCAATTCCTAATTGCATTGCAGAGCAAGAAAATGGAAACGACAGAGACAAATTGAACTCATCCATTCCCCATCGTAAACTCAGGACTCAGGCCACCAACCGGAGGGCAAAAGGAACAGAGGGCAATGCTCACGGGTCGTGAAGTGATTCAGCTCTCCGTGCTCTGCAGCCCCTTAAAGTGTGCACACTCATCTTACCCAGCTCCAGCCATCCACCACTTTCCCCACAGTCTCCTCTGACTGGCCATGATGTTGGCGAGAGGCAGAAATCTACTAAACTGTCGGACCCGTGCATTCATTTGTTCACTCACTCAGTAAATGCTTACTGAGTACTAATCATGAAGCAAATGCTTTGAGAAGCACAGTGTTGAACACAGTCTCTGTCCTCAAAAAGTCTGTACTCTAGAGATACCAAACATGGACCGACAGATATCCAGGTACAATTTAGAGTGAATGGACGGGGAGGGGCCTCCAGCAAGAGGAAAACTGCCAGAGTGAAGGAGGAGAACAGGGCCCCTCTGAGCAGCAGCCCTCAATCCCAGCTGTGTCTTAGAATCCCTAAGTCACCGTACGTAATTAAAAAGAGAACAGTAATGTTTAGTTATTTTAATTTAATTGGCTTAGGATAGGACCCTGACCTTTTTTTTTCTTTTTTTGGATGAATACACTATTTTTTAAAAGCAGTCTTATGTTTACAGAAATGTTGATGAGGAAGCACAGAGACTTCCCATATACCATCTCTCTCCACACATACACACACACAGCTCCCTCCATTATTTACAGCTCATATTAGTACAGCACATTTGTTACGGTTGATGGGCCAATATAAATGCATTTGGTGAATTAAAGTCCACAGCTTTCATAGGGTTCACTCCTTGTGGTGTGCATTCTATGGGTTCTGACGAAGTTGAAAATTGCCTATTCTTACGTACATCTAGAACAGTCTCACAGCTATTCGACTCCCTGGGCTCCACCTGTCTGCCTCTCCCTTCCTCCAAACCCTTAACAAAGCATCTTGTTCTTGTCCCCATAGGTCTGCCTTTTCCACAATGTAATGTATTTGAAATCATACAGTATGTGGCCTTTTCAGATTGGCTTCCTTTGCTTAGCAATATGATTTTAAGGTTCCTTCATGTCTTTCAGAGGCTTGACAGCTCATTTCTTTTTATCACTGAATTATATTCTGTTGCCTGGATGTATCACAGTTTATCTATCCACTCATCTATGGATGGACATCTTGTTTGCATCCAAGTTCTGGAAATTTTAAATTAGGCTGCTATAAACATTCATGTGCAGGTTTTTGTATGGGACATAAGTTTTCAACTCATTTGAGCAAATACCAAGGAATGTGATTGCTGGATCAGATGGGGAAAGTATGCTTAGTTTTTCAAGAAACTGCCAAACTGTCCAACTCCCATTTATATTTATTTAACTTGCCTAGGGTCCATTCTAGGTTTTGAAATTTGTAAAAGCTTCCCAATATTCTAATGTGCAGCTAAGGTTGAACATCTTGCAAGCCTTCGTTGGGGACAGTGTATGTCATTATAGGAACATTGTGAATTTAAGCAGAGAAGAGGCATGATTGAGGCTCACGTTTATAGTCATTCTGGTAGCAGGTGAGAATTGGGAAGGGCTGGGTGGGGCTTAACAGCAAGAGTAGTGAATCTGAGAGACCAGGTGGGAGCCTACTGAATTACCTGTTAGAGATAAGAGGAACTTGTACCAGGGTAAAGATATGAAGAAATGGACAGATTCAAAAGATACGTCGGGAGAAAAATTAATAAGCTTTGGTCATAGGTTAAATATTGAAATTATGGAAAACAAAGAGATGAATCCAAAGATTACAGGAGATACTTCCAATCTCTTTTCTTTTTATTTCAACCATTTTCTAAAATTTTGTTTTTCCATCCCCATTTATCCCCCCATACCCTCTTCCACCTCCAACCCCACCTCACCCCCCTGTAATCACCATACCGTTGTCTGTGTCAAGTTCTTTTTCTTTTTTGCTCCACCCTCCACCCCACAGCACTGCCCCCCCCCCCCCCCCCCCCCCCCCCCGCCAAGCTATCAGCCTGTTCTATATCTATGGATTTGTCCCTATTTTGCTTCTTAGTTCAGTTGTTCATTACATTCCCCATATGACTGAAATCATATGGTATTTGTCTTTCTCTGACTGGCTTATTTCACTTAACATAATGTTCTCCAGGTCCATCCATGCTGTTGTAAATGGTAAAACTGTCTTCTTTTCTATGGCTGTGCAGTATTCCGCTGTGTGAATGCACTATAGCTGTTTTATCCACTCATCTACTGTTGGACACAGTTAGTAAAGTACTACTAACCTCCACAAGCTAATCAAGCATATGCCCTTAAGGTCAATCTCAAGAAGGTACCTAGACTTTGGGGATGAGGCAACCTGACTCAGGTATCTTTCATTGTCAGTTACAGCCAAGGGTTGAAATTTTAGAAGAAATGATCTCTTGAGAAGGTTTATCATTCTTGAAACTTTTCTTCTGAAACTTTTCAGCAGATGTTTCTAACGCCCTGAAGGAAGAGTTTTAAAATAGGGCTGGTGATGAATATGGCAAGAGCAGCAGAGGCTGAGAAAGGGGAGCCCACCAGAATTGCAGAAAAAGAACTTCCAATATTTAGCAAAACAGAAATAAGACTTCCAGATCCTTTTACCAAGTGCTCTCAAAATCATACCCCACACTGAAAATCAGAGTTGTGGGCAAATTTGTACAAGATTCATCGAGTGGCCAGGGATGCCTCTGAAGTCCTGCAAGACATCTAAAATCACACGAGACAACAGGGACAGTGAAGGAGGCAGCCCCATGAGGAGTGTGGGACCCCTGACAAGAGAAGGGAGAGCTCTACCCCACAAGGCCCCGTCCACCTCTTCTCTCCTTTGCTCTGAGCTTTGCATGGGCCACATTGGTCAACAAGGAGCTTGGGCTGGCTCCTGTGGTCAGGGCTGACAGACAGCAGGAACTTCAGGAATGCTCAGGAATGCTAAGCAGACTTCAAGGCTGTGGGGAGCAGACAGAGAGAGATGGGAAGAGACTGGAGAAAGACAGATACACACAGAGCAAGGGAGGGCAAGAAGAAAAGGAAATGTTAAAGAGTTAAAAAGGAGAGGAAGACACTGAGGAACGCAAAGAGAAAAGAAGAGATTAAAGAGAAAGTGGGAATGAAAAGGAGACTGCAGAGTGTGGGGGGGGGGGGTGGCGGTGGAGAGAACAATGAGAGAAGGATGGGGGGGAGGGAAGAGAAGAGCAACTCCCGCATTCCATTCCCATCCCAGCACTCACAGGGGAGAGTTCTCAGGAGTTCTATCTTGAAGAAACACTCATAAATCTTCTATGAAACAACCATCGAAGCTCAGACTTGTGTGCTCATGTCAGGCAGCTCCGTCAGCACCTGCCTCCCAGGGAATGAGACCTGTTGAGCCCCTCTTTCTAAGGCCCAGATGGGGGTGGACCCGCCCTGG
The DNA here is from genome assembly GCA_007922815.1 of Macrotus californicus. Lineage (NCBI taxonomy): Eukaryota > Metazoa > Chordata > Mammalia > Chiroptera > Phyllostomidae > Macrotus > Macrotus californicus. Next base: position 179,458 of record VMDR010000514.1, read on the forward strand.
GCCGAGAGGGAGGAGACTTTGATGAAAAGAAAAGACTCAGCTGGGAAATGACCCATTGGGGCCAATAATTTCTACCGATGTCTTTAATGGATTAATCTAAGATACCCTGGACTATAAGAGGTACCCAGACTTTGCACAAGAAAACTTATGAAGCGATACTTTAATTAGCAAACCTTGGTGTCTTTCAAAAGCAAACTGCTGTGAATTTCCTTCTTACGACTGGATCTCTTTGAGGTTAGTGGTTAAACAGACTTGCTGGAATGTCAGTTCTACCAACATTTATTGACAGCTATCCAAAAACAGGCCCAGGGCTAGGAACAGGGTACAGAAAAGACAAAACTCCACTGATCCCCTCAAGGATCTCATAAGCAGTGCCGTTCATCAGAATTTTCTGCAACAATGAACATGTTCTATATCTGTGCTGCTATTGTAATTTAAATATTCATTAACATTAAGGGAAATTTAAAACTGAGTCCCTTAGTCTTGCTAGTCACACTTCTAGTGCTCAACAGCCACAAGTGGGCACACTGTCTACTGTACTGGACTATGCACGTGGAAAAGGAGATAAGACACAGGTATATGCATTTTAATACAAGAGAGGTGGCCAAAGAAGGACTTAAATAAAGTTTTCTGCACAACGTTAAGGCAGGAGGGAAAAAGGAAGAAGCAATAAGGATGGAAGTTTCCATCAAAAAGTAGCTTATGAGGGGTAGACAGGGATCCACCAGCAGAAGCAGAAGGGAACAAGGTCATCCGTGGGGTAGACAGGGATCCACCAGCAGAAGCAGAAGGGAACAAGGTCATCTGTGACAGATGACAGCTTGAGCAAAGCCACAGAAATTTGAAAGTAGACCTTGCTTTCTGGGAACAGTAAAACACCCCGTTTGCCTGAAGTGGAGGCAGAGAAATAGTGAGAGAGAAGGATATGGTCCTTAGGTGGAGGGCTCAGATACCAAGGAGTTTGCTATTAATCCTATTAAGCAGTGAGGAGCCACTAAGGATTCAAAGCAAGGGAGAAATAACCTTTGGGAGAGATCCTTCAGGCAGCGTATGAAGACATGAAGTATCTACTCAAGGAGAAGCAGGAGCAGGATTGAAAGAGACTGGGAGAGAGATGTTAGAACGTGCAGAGGGTAGGGGATACGAGGAAGGAGCAGCTGCTATAGCATTACAAGACAGAGGGCTATACGGAAGCCTTGTTTTGCCTAAAATAAGAATGGCATCTGTAAGTCTAACTCTAATAGTGTGAGACAGATCCCTAAAGTCATTTCCTGAGCCAATGTCTTTGCAGAGGAAGAATCAATCATCCAAGAAAGGTGAGCTTTTTCACAACCACTTGCCAGCCCATTAACCTGTACAGCAGGATCCCTTCCCCAAGTACTGCTCCCATGAGCCACCAAGAGCTTATTATCCAGTGAGAATTAGGCAGGAAAAAAATGGAAGCGGAAAAAAGAGGAAAATAAGATGAAGAGAAGAGGTATTTTTTAACGTGTGCTGGGTAAGTCAAAACAAGTTTCCAGGCATTCCTGCTAGGATTTTTTATGAGACAAGACATCCTCAAAATGGATTCTGAATTACACTCTGCACCTCATAAAACACGGGGAACTCCTGGAAGCCAGCTCACACACACTGCCCTCTCGTAACTGCCTACCCTCTCCAGCAAGTAGGCAGTTTAGGAGACCCAGGGCTATGCAGGCAACCCAGTGGAGGTAAAGAACACAGGCTGGCAGCACTGAGCTCCGCATTCGTAAGCAGCCTCAGCACCTCATCTTTTAGGCAAGGTATTTCTGGTCCTTGGTCTCCCTCTGTGCAATGGGAGGGCTGGTCTGCACAGGCCTAAGGGTCCTGAGAGTTCTCAGTTTGGGTGGCATGAAGACTTGGCATGGGAACAGTGACAGAGAGCCCCTAAAAAACCAGGTGTGTATGGGAAGGCATATGTGGTGACAGCAAAGAGGAGTGAAGGGGAAATCCTGCTCTAGTTCCCTTATAAGGTGATGGAAAGATCAGGTGTGGTCATAGGTGAAAAAGAATTTTTTCATAAGTTTTAATTATGTTTTTAAAATACTGAGAAACTACCCAAGTAAAGAAATATTTGGAACGCCATTCAGGAAGTTGGCGTGCTCTGAGAATTAAACAGCAGCTCTACTAGCTCAGCATCCTGTACTAGATTGCTTCACTATTTCAACCATAGTTTGCTCACCTGCAAAACAGGAAAAGCGTTGGGGTGTCTCCCTCAAAGGGCCACCCCAAGTAAAAAGAGCATCAGCAGCAAATGCTGTGGATTCCCAAGAGGGGGCATGAACTCTGAGAATCCAGTGATTTCAGTTCCTGACTCTTTCTCTTACTACTTTTAAATTACTTTTCTAGCTTTACTGTCATGATTGACATATAACATTGAAAATTCAAGGTGTACAATTCAAGGTGTTGATTTGGTACACTTATATATTGTAAAATGAGTACCACCCTAGCACTTGCTAACACCTCCACTGTATTACATCATTGCCATTTGATTTTTGTGGTGTAAACTTTAAAGCTCTTCTATCTTAGTAACTTAGTATTACATACAGTACTGCTCACTACAGTCACCATGCAGCATCTTAGATCCCTAAAACTTATTCATTGTATATCTGGAAGCTGGTACTCTTTGATCAACATCTCCCCAATCCCCCCCCACCACCACCACCCACACAGTAACCACCATCCTAGTCTCTGTTTCTATGAGTATGGCTTTTTCAAATTGGGCACTTTAAGTGATATCACGCAGTATCCATTTTTCTCTGTCTGGTTTACTTCACTTAGCATAATGCCCTCAAGGTCCATGCACACTGTCGCAAATGGCAGGATTCCCCCCTCTCTCACAGCTGAATGGTGTTGCACTGTATGTTTACACCACATCTTTTCTCTCCATTCACCCACTGACGGACACAGAGTTGTTTCCATATCTTGGCTATTGTCAATAATGCTTCAGTGAACATGGTGGGGGCATATATCTCTTCAAGGCCCTGTCACCCTGGTCACTTCCTCTCCAGCATTCTTAGGACTTCGCTGCCCACTGAACTGTATTTTTACAGAGAGTTAGCGTGTTTCCCAAACCTGTTAATGCCTGTTGTGTCTGTCATTATAAAATTTAATGAAATATTGGGAAAATTAAAAATGTACTAGCATCACAAGAAAGCAGTTGCTATGAGGGCTAAGTTGATTTCACCGTAAAAATAAAGTCACTTAATATTGCTGTTGAGTTAAGTCAGGTGCAACAACTGTAAAAATTTAGAAAGGCATCATAAAACTCCAGAAGAACGACTTGGAAAGCATGTTGAAGTTCTCAGTCCCCCTTAATGAAACCCTGGAGATCATATCTGGTGCATTACGAGAGTGGTTTATACAAGAAAGACGTCATGGGACTCCTCCAGTCAGCTGACCACTGCAGTGCAAGAGAAGAGGCCCTTGGCTACACGGAATAACTGGCAAATGTATACACATTTATGTATTTTAAGTTAAAGTATAATGCTTACGGTGCATTATTATTTTTTATGATTTCCTGCTTTAATAGGCTTTTTCTATTAACTGACCAACCACCAATGCACATGCCTTCCTAAAGAAGGGTTTCCAAGGCAAGCAACTCAACCTAAACGCAGGTAACCCTCTCCTGAACAGTCTGTCTCCCCAGTGAAATTTGAAAAATGTTTAAGGAAGAACTGCTTTATCAATCATGTCAAATACCTTGCCAGGAAGAAAGAGACACCCACCCCTGACTCCTTGTAATGATTTTTCCCTTTCAGCTTTGCTGGGTTCAGTTTCTTTTTTTAATTCTCTAAACAGGAAAATTATTCATATTCTCTCTCTCTCATATGTATCTGTATGTGTGTGTGTGTGTGTGTGTGTGTGTGTATTTGTATATATAAGTGTATATAGTTATGTATGTATGCACATTATATTTACACATATATGTTGTATGTATACATACATAAACACATTCATATACATATACCCATGCCTATGTATGTGTGTATGTGGATATGTGCACACATATATGTATATATTTAGTATACATGTGTATATTTTGTATACATGCATGTATTTATTATGCATGTGTGTGTATATATAGTGAAGGGTCAGTAAAGGGTCAGTAAACAAGAGGACACTCTTCCTGAAGCCTGGAGAAAATGTGGAGGTAGATTCTGGGGCCTGACCATGAGGAGTGGTTTTGTAAAGCTGGTTTAATATTAACTATAACATGGTCAGTGGGCTTTCCGCAGTCATGCTACCTCCATAAACTACTGTGGCAAGAACATTAACCCTCGACCTTCCAATACAGTGTGCACGGGGCATGGAGGGCGATGCTGTCGTCTAGACATAGCACCTTGCTTATGGAACATCTTTTTAAAGCTGTGGAATCTTTTGCTCCAATGAAATTGGAGATCCAGTGTTACTCACATAAAAACGAAGCATCCCTTTAGCTGAATCCCAGAGCAACCCATTCGCCCCTGATCTATCATGGAACCAAGCTTGAAAAACCAGTGCCCTAACGAAAAGGCAAGGTCATTACTATCCCTGAGCTGCCTGCAGGAAACCTGCAGAGTGACCTTGGACAAGTCGCTTCCTCTGTGTTTCGTCACCAAAGGTGACTAGTTGGGTACATATGTATGCCACGTCCCACAAGGATCCCAGCAAACTCTTCATTGTGGTCAATTCAGCAGTGACTTTCACCTTTTCTATTATAATATTTCTAAAGGGTTTGAATGGGTTATAACAAGCTTGTACTTTCTCATCTTCCCTGTGAAAATTTAAAATTAAGTTTAAAAATTCAAAATACAGGCATGCACTAGCTGCTGGAATTAAATATATTAAAGAAACACGATATTTAATGTAGGAAGCTTACCGACTAGCAAAAGAAACAGACAATTAAACGGTCACAATATTTCCATGAAAACACAAATCGCAGTGAACATACAAAGTGCTTGAGATATTACTGTTCTTGGACGAGCAACAAAGTCTATCTTGGAAGTAACGAAGGCATAGTCTAACTGGATCTCAAAAGACGGGTTGTAGTTATGAGGCAGGAAAAAAATTTAATGTATGTATTAGAGGAAAACTTAACAATTAAGTGGGCAAAATTTAAATGTTTAATGACTATCTTCGTGTGAATAGTTGGGCTGGATCAATGTCTCCCAAGGTGTGGTATAAGAGATAAATTTGGGTGGCACGTGAAAAAATACACACACACACCTTCAATAGTTACATTATTTTTTCAGGCTACATACTATTTAGAGCAAGTTATTCTGGTGTTCCATTCATGATAATGATATAGAGATTCCTTTTAAAAATACAGCTAATCCCATTTACTATGTGACCTTGGCAATTGACTTGACCCTTCTGAATGGCTCTGTCTTCATCTGTAATATGCAGATACTAAAAATACCCATGAAAAGGAGTCTTTAATTGAAAAGTGCAAATGTTACTATCCTAACAGACTGCTACCTCCTTGCATGTCTGTGCCCCAGCTACACAGCACAGGTTCTGGGATGGAAGAACCACTACAAATGACTAAAGGGGGCTGAGCTCCAGGCAAGTTCAAGGAGAACAAGGGGTTGTAGGTGAACTGGTTTAGTCTACGCAACAAAAATAGAATTCATCTCTCAGAAAAACCCCAGTTGATTATAATGACTGATGAATGAGGGCACTGTATTCTGAAGGAATCTGAAGCTGTGATAAATTGTGCTTAGCAATGTCTGACCACACGTTTTCCATGTGTTCATTCCTTCATTCAACAAATATTTACTGAGCGCCTACTACATGATGGGCGCAGCTCTGGGCACCTGGGATTCTGACAGCGGACAAGAATGGAAGGTTTCTCCTCTCTCATGAACTATTCTAAGCAGCCCAATCTTTTCCTGTTTCCTGAGGAACACTAGCCCTGACAATACTCGCTTAGGCTGAAGAGGAACTGTCATTTATTGAGGTCATATAGCAAGTGAACGACAGTAACAGGACTAGAATCCAAGACATTTGCTTCCCCATCCAGCAGTCTGGTATCTAGCGGACCAGCAAACCTGCTTGGTTTTCCAAGGTTTGCAGCTGTCTTTTCTCAGCCACTCGCCTTCCCATCTGCTGTCCCTCTGGGTGGAGGGGACGCCTTCTGTTCCCTGACTGGAAGCAGGGAACCCGGTGAATGGGGCCATTTCCCCAGAGGCCTCTGCAGTTTGGAGAGGTGGTTTAGAGAGGCCAGGAGAATAAAGTGGAGAGAGAAATGAAGCGTGGGAGGGAGGGACTGCAGGAGTCCTTCTATTGGCAGACAGGTAATTGGTTACTTTGGGCTGCCAGCTTCTCCAGTCTCCCTCCCTGAGGGAGGGTGGAGAGAAAGTAATTGAAGGAGGTTGTCTAACAAATTAGTGTGAGACTGGGCCTGAAAATGGGAGTTGCACCTGGGTTCAGAGCTGAGGGTTGGATCCTCAGAGGCCCCAGGAAGGATGCCAGGAGGGAGGAAGAAGTCGTCTTTGTCCTACTGCAATAGCTTCCAAACTCAGAAGCTCCCTGAGAAACGGATTTCTCCTTCCTGGGCCCTTGCTGAGCAGCAGAGGGCTGAAGAGAACCTCTCCTCTCGGGCTGCTTGGTTTAATCTCATCACATAAGAAACAAGGGAAAGCCCAGAAAGCTGCAAGGGCTTGACCACACCCGGTAAAACAGAGCTCAGCCCCAGGACTCCTCACCCCCAGCAGTCCCAGCCACCAGATTACCCTGCCCCCTGGTTTCCACGAGGTCTTTATTCACAGGACTTCCTTTGAATTGCCCTAAACTCCCTCCAACTTCAAAGAAAGTGGGGACGGGGCAGGTCCCAAGGATGAAGGCACAGGCCTATTCATCTTTGCTTATTTAACAAACACCTAGGTAGCGTGTGCTGAGTGTCAGGCACCACTTACTCCACACGCTCTAAAAAGTTCCTCTTGGAATCCTCAGCACAATCTCCTGCTACACAACAGAACAACCGGAAGAGATGGGTACACTCTAAGGCTGTGTTCACAAGCCATCACCCCCATTCCTGCCCATGTTTCATTCGTCTGGCCAGGAAACATCCACTCGGCACCTACTATGTGCTGTGTCCTGCAGTATACAATTTGGAGAGCAAAAAGATGCACAAGACACATCCCCTACCTTCAAGGAGCTGTCAGATAAAGGTTTTAAAAATATATGGAATAGAAAGCTATGGGGCAAAGGTGAACCAGGGTGCTCCTATGGTTAGGGGAGACTTCTCGAAGGAGGTGATATTTGAGTTTTGTGAGCAAGGAAAGAAATGGAAGATGAACAGAGAAAAATACAAATTTGTAAAGATTTTCTAAACTCTGAAAATGAATTAGGATTTTATTCTTAAGAGCAATGGCAAACAATTGAAGCTTTTGAACAAGAAAATGAAGAGATCTGATTTGCTTTATATAGCACTGTTAGCAAGCTTCTTCTGTACGGGGACAGTCAGGAAACTTCTTCTGTACGGGGACAGTCAGGAAACTTCTGTATGGGGACAGTTAGTAAACGTTTTAAGCTTTGAGAACCACATAGTCAATGTTGCTACTACTCAACTCTGCTGCTGTAGTGAAAGCAAACATACCAATTACATACATGACTGTATGAGTGAGCATGTGTTCTAATAAAGCTTTATTTATGGACACTGATATTTAAATTTCATATCATTGTCCCATATCCTGAGACATTAGCTAGGCATCCTGTATTTTATTATTTATATTTATTTTTATTCATACAATATGGCAGCCAACTTCTGGTTGAGATAGAGGAATAAATGAACATGCTTTGCCTCCTCACACAACCATAGAAAGAACTACAACTAGACCTCAAAACAAATAACATCCTGAGCCACCAGAAAATCAAGCTGTACGGAAGTCCAACAACCAAGGATTTAAAGAAGCCATATTCATCCAGATGGGTAAGAGGGGCGGAGACACAGAGATGAGAGGAGAGGTGTGGAGATGTGGTGTCGAGGTGGAGAGGGAGCGGCAGCAGCAGCAGCATGAGCAGCAGAATAAGCAGTCCCACATTCACGTGTGGTATATAAAAATCAGGAGGTATACCCTGGGAGCAAGCGATCCCAGCCGTAGTCCAGTCCAGACCACACAGCCCAGGGCTCCAGTGCCAAGAAATCCCCATAAATCCCCATAACTTCTGGCTATAAAAAACAGGGGTTGGGGGGGTGGGTAGGAGGCAGAGGAAGAAGCTGCTAGATTTTCAGGAGACTCTGATAAAGAGCCCACACAGACTTAAAAAGTACACAGACCCACCCCCTCTGGGATTTAGCACCAGGGAAACAGCTGGAAGGGTGCCAGTCGCACAAAGCAAGCACTGGGCAAACCTCCAGAAGCCAGGCAGTGGCATTGTCCCCTCTCCAAGCCCTCCCCCCACACAGAGCCACAAAGCAGTGAAGTGGGCTCCCTTACCCTGGCAATTACCTAACACTCTGCCCCACACAATTTACAGGTGCCCTTTCTACAATAGGCCACACTACTAAAACAGGGAGTCAAAGCAGCTTTACCTAATACACAGAAACACAGGGAGGCTGCCAAATTGAGGAGACAAAAAAATATGGCCCAAATGAAAGACCAGAACAAAACCCCAGAGAAAGAACTAAATGAAACAGAGATAACCAATCTATCAGATGCAGAGTTCAAAAACACTGGCAATCAGGATACTCAAAGAACTAATTGAGTATAGCAACAAAAATAAAAAAAGACAAAGAAATGAAGGTTATATTAAGTGAAATACAGAAAAATCTACAGGGAACCAGCAGCGGAGGGGATGAAGCCAGGATTCAAATCAACAATTTGGAACATGAAAAAGAAATAAGGATTCAACCAGAACAGTAAGAAAAAAAAAGAATTTTTTTAAAAAAAAGGTTAACATAAAGTACCTGTGCGACATCTCCAAACGTACCAACATCCAAATCACAGGGGTGCCAAAAGGAGAAGAGGAAGAGGAAGAAATTGAAAACTTATTTGAAAAAATAATAAAGGAGAACTTCCCTAATTTGGTGAAGGAAATAGATATAAAAGCTCAGAGAGTCCCAAAGAAGTTAGACCCAAGGGAGCACACACCAAAACACATAATTAAAATGCCAAAGTTTAAAGATAAAGAATCTTAAAAGCAGCAAGAGAAAAACAGAGAGTTATCTACAAGGGAGTTCCCATAAGACTGTCAGCTGATTTCTCAAAAGAAACTTTGCAGGCGAGAAGGAACTAGCAAGAAGTATTCAAAGTGATGAAAAGCAAGGACCTACAACCTAGATTACTCTATCCAGCAAAGCTACCATTTAGAATGGAAAGGCGGATAGAGTGATTCCCAGACAAGGTAAAGCTAAAGGAGTTCATCATCACCAAGCCATTATTATATGAAATGTTGAAGGGACTTATTTAAGAAAAAGAAGATCAAAACTATGAACATTAAAATGGCAACAAATTCACAATTCTCAACAACTGAATCTAAAAACACAAACTAAGCAAATAACCAGAACAGGAATAGAATCACAGAAGTGGAGATCAGGTGGAGGGTTATCAGCTCCGAGGGGAAAGGGGGAGAATGGGGGAAATGTGCAGAGATTAAGAAGCATAATTAGTAGGTACAAAATAGACAAGGTGATATTAAGAATAGTATAGGAAATGGAGAAGTCAAAGAACTTATATGCACAACCATGGACATAAATTAAGGGGGCATTGCTGGAGGGAATGGTGGTACCAGGTGGAAGGGGGTAAATGAGGGAAAGGTTGGGACAACTGTGATAGTATAATCAATGAAATATATTTAATAAAATAAAATAAAATATGGCAACCCTACCGGGGGATACGATCACTCAGGCAAAAACCAGAAAACAGAAAAACACTACCTTTATCTAAGCCTGGGAGGAAAAAGAGAAGGTTCCTCAGAGGAAGTAATAGTAAACTAAGGCCAAGATTTGGCCGAAGGCGAATCCCGGAGAAGGAAATCATTCCAACCAGATAGAACAGCATTTCTTTTCAGATGTCAGAGTGGGGGGGTCATGCCTGGTGCCCTCAGACACTTGCAAGTCGTCAGTGAGGCTACAGCTCCAAGGGTGGATAGGGATGTCAGGAGGCCAGGCTAAACGGGCACACAAGGACCACTTCTCCCAGGGTCCTCCAAGGAATTGGTACACTTGCTAAAATACAGGTTCCCAGGCCCCTCCCTGGTGACTCAGCAGGTCTGGGAGTGAGAACCTGGGGGGTGGGGGGGGGGGTGGGTTCTAAGGTGATTCTGAGGAGCAGCTAACGCTGGGAGAAATGAGGCTAAATCACCTGGGAGTTCTCCCAGGAGCCTGGGAATTTGCTGCTGGCCCTAAAGTCTTGAAAACAAGTCCCCCACGGAACCAGAGGAAAGGCAGCCTACGATGAGTGTGTGGCCTTCCACCGGGACTCCCGAGAACGGGGATCTATTTGGAAGGAAGGGGCAGAGCCGGAATGTTTGTCCAAAGACTCGCCGGGCTGCGGAGCAGTCGCGCTGCGCCTGGCACCTGGCTCCCATTTGCGCTGCTGTCGCTGCTGTCTCCCGGCTGCCTGCGAGCCGACCAGACGTCTCCCCGCGCCTTTCCCTGCCTCCCCGCCCCCTCCTCTCCTCCGCCCACAGCCTCCGCTGAAATGATTCCCCCAAATACAGCTATTACTGTGACTGGAAATCTCTTTACTGCTGATTCTGCTAATGGAAATGTTCCTTCCCTTTTCGGCTGCTTGCAAAGCCACTCGTGACTTCCCTGGGCGCCTGAGAGCAAGGCTTTGTCAGCCTGCCGCCACCAGAAGGGAGAGAATCCTGTCCCGCCTGCCTCCCCAGACACCCACCTGCCTTAGACTCAGCGTCTAAGAGCTTCTCTGTCCACACTGTCCTCAGACAACCCCGGCGTCCCCCGCTTCCCCAGCTCCCGGAGAACAGTAGAGATCAATGGTCAATTTCATCCTGTTTTGCCTTGCTGCGGGGGGAGAGGGAGGGCAGCAGGCACCTAAGCAAAGCAGGCTGCAGTGGGAAGAAAGGGGAAGGGAAAGGAAATTTGCATATATTATTTATTCATACCTTCATCTCCTTTCAAAAGGGAGTGGGGGTGAAATTCCAGGTGGTAAGAGCACCAACCGTGGCTCAGACTCTGGATTTGTACGCAACTCTCTCCATAAGGATCACGGATGGTGCAGTGTAACTACAGACTGAGTACTGTGCTGGGCACTGCCGGAGATGTAGTTTACCGCGCGCACTCCAAAAACAATGATCACAGAAACCCAGAGCAGTGATTACGACGTTGTTCTCACTTTCCTGATGGGCAAACAGAGGCTCTGAGCGGTAGATACAGAAGTCTACAGTTAGCAAGTTGTGCTTCAGGACTCGAACCCAGGACCTCTGGTTATCACAGCTGGCACGTGTTCCATCCTAGCACACTGCCTAGAGATAGTTGCTACGAATTACCTGTGCAGTGTTCAAAGTGCACTTCTCTTAACTAGGTAAATGAGGGTGCTAGGCTGGATCTCAAAGGCATTATTTTACCCAGTTCTGATATTATAGGAGAAGTACGCACTATTTATTTGTATTTTTACAGCAGCATATATATAAATATTACATATTATTATATATATCCCCTATGCATAGGTAATGTCATGTAAATCCCATTTTCGAGATGGGAACATAAAAACTGTACAATGCTGCTGGGAAGCACTGGGTGAACCAAACTGAACCTTGGAGTGGAGCAGAGGAGTGACAGAAAAGTGCAAGTAAAGGCTGTATCTCGGACAACCAAGGACATGACAATTTTTGGAAACAAAATGTAGAGTTTTTGTAAGGATTAGTTCCCAAGTCCCCTAGTATGACACTGGGCCTAGCCTAGGGTGGGAACCCCCTAAGCACTGGGGAGAGAGAAAAGTAGAAAGGGGAGAAGGAAGGGAGGAGAGGAGAGGTAGGAGAGGGGGGGGTGAGGAAATAAAAGAGGAAGAGAATCAAGAAGGCACAGGGATAATGAGTAGCATCTAGAAAAACTGAGACAAGGCGCCTGCTGCACTCCTGACAGATGAGCGAGGAGATGCTGAGTCAGCTCCCGGCAGCACAAAAACAAGGTGTCCAGTTCCTCAGGTCTGTGAGGCTGCTGCGCCTGAAGTTCCTATGTAAGAAACATCTCTAACTTCCTGGTAGTGAGAAGAAGACATGAAAAGGAAAATGGGTTGTCAAGGAGATGAAAACTCAAGAACATCCCTGGTTCTGTGCAGTACGGGAGGCAGAGAGAGCACAGAGCTGGGAACCAGGCAGAACTGAGTCTGGACTCAACTCCACTGTGTAATAGCTCTGTGATCTTGGGCATGCTCCTTAATTCCTCTGAGCCTCAGTGCTCCCCTGTAACATGGGACAAATCTAATCTGTCCTTTGACATTGTGGAAGGATAAAGGAAGATAACAGATGTACCAGCACAACATCTGAGGAACAGTAAATATTCAATAAATAGTTTGGGCTTTCATAGCCAACCCCATGCCAAAAATCTGGGAATATCAACTCCCCTCATCCCCAGTAGCCTATCTGCCCTTCCCTAAGACAGGAGGAAAACATACTGGAATAGGAGTCAAGTAGATTGGTAACTGGTGCCTTGCTCCCCCACTGCCTTGTGTTGGTGACCTCGATTTCCCCATCTTTGTATAGAAGACTTTCATTCAGATTATGTCCTTATCTTCCATTTACGACATCTGATGATCCCAGAACCATGGTGTGCATCATCTCTGGCAATATATTCAATACCTCTCTGTTTGCCACAATGCAAAAGTTCCAATCCCTTATCTGGCTTCCAGGATTCTCAAGATAAGGACTTTCCTCTAATCAAACTGGTCCCATTCCTTATCTGATAAGCATCCCAGAATAATACAGAGGTAGGAAAAAGTAGAGAACATAACTATGGGATCTCAGAAGAGGGAAGTCTTTTATGGAAGAGAAGGCATTCCAGCTTAGCCTTAATGATGATGAATGGAATTTCCACGCCTCTCGGATTTTACTCAGTATGGATTCTGGGATAATGCTTGGCAATCCTAGGGTTCTAGTCATCTAAGATGCCAAGCACAGGTGAGTCATCACAGCCCCAGAGGTGAATGAGGTATGTTCTCTGCATTTGGATCCATAGGCAAGGCAGACAAAGAAACACATAGGCTCTGCTCTCATTCCACTCCAAGCCAACATCATCTCACCTGGACAGCACAGGCCTTCCAGCTTCCATCTTGGCCCTGCTACAAAGTAGCCTGAGTAATTCTTTTGAAATATAAACCAGATATTGACACACGTTTTGCTTAAAATTCTGCATGACTCTCCATTTCACTCAGTGTAAAAACCCAAATCCGGACAGCAATCCATATGGCCCTACACAGCTCCCTAGTCCTCTCCTGTCCTGTCCTGCCCACCCCTTGCTCACTCCATTGGGCAGCACGGGCCTTCTTGCTGGCCCCTGAGCACTCCAGCCATGCTCCAGAGTCAGGACTCTGCCAAAGCCGGTCTCTCTCTGGAATGCTCTTCTCCTGGATGCCTACTTGGCTAACTCCTTCATCACCTTCCAGTCCTAGTCCAATCCTACATTCCCAATAAGCTCTTCTCACTCAACCCTGCTTAATATTGCAACCGATCTCTTGTTGCAAAAGTCCCATTTTATTTTTTGCCCTATTTCATAGAATTTATCACTTCATATGTTAAGTAGTTTTCCTATTTATAATTATTGCTATTGTCCTCTCCTCACCACATAACACACATATGTGCATACACACTCCTGGATGTGAGCTCTCGGACCACAGAAATCCATGCGTTTTGTTCTCTGATGAATCCTAAGCACCTGGAACAGAGCCTAGCACATTGTAGGTGCTCAGGGACCATTGCTATCATAATCTTTACATTGGTAGTGAGCGCCAAGGCCCACAATATTCGACTTCAATGTGAAGAGGTGAGGAAAGACTTCAAAGATAAATTGCCATTTGAGTTCAGTCTTAAAAGGTAAGACGGAATTTTCTTAGGGTGGGTGGGGCAGAGTTATAGAACAAGAGGGAAGGATTCTCTGGGTAGGGCAGTCTGAGCAGAGTCTCACCATGGACCTTGCACCACGATAAGGAGCTTGGACTTCGTACTAAGAACTATGAAGAACCAGTGAGGTGCTTTCGGAGAGGAGAGAGATGATCGTATTTGGGCTTTTAATGAAATCACTCTGTCTGCAAGTACAGAGGATGGATTAGAGAGGATCAGACTAGAGGCACAGACCAGTGAGCTGACTGTGAAATCTTCGTGGAGAGAGGTGTTGAGGTCTGACCTGCCAGGGGCTGCGAGAATGGGGACGGAGAAAGGTTTCCTCTTCATGGTTCCAACCTTAACTGTTTATAACATACAACATCTTTGTCGATTTCTGACTCACGGACTGAGCTGCTTGCATGTGCCAGTAAGGAAGCTACAAATAGTTCAGTCCTGAATTGTGTAGTCACTAATACTTCCATACAATCCAAAGAGAAATCCTAATGGGGGTCGCTGTCCGAAAGAACTATAGAGGACAGCTAAGAGCCAGACACGGGGAGCACAGCAGGTCCTGACAAGCACTGCTGCCTGCCTCCCTCTGGGGCAGAAGGGCTGCACGCTCTGCTGGAAGAAAAGAAAACCCAGCTCGCTTGCTAGAGTTAATCTTCTGTTGCCACTAGCTGGTCAGTGTGAGAACTCGGGAAAGTATCAGCTCTGTAAAGGAAGCATCCCCGTAACGCTACTCCCCCTCAAGGTTATATTCCACTTTCTCTCCTTTCCTGGAAAAGAGCAGGCTTCTCCTGCTCACCCCAAAAGCAGCTAGTGAAAAGCACTGAGGCTTCCTCATCCCGCCAAACGAAACCGACCAGCTCAGGTTCTGATGAGGGATTGGAGCCAACCAGATGGATACTTGGGCACGAGAACAAATTCAACTTCCCTACAGATCATTTTCTCCTTAGATTTGGGGGATTTTGTATTTTTGTTGTTTGCGGGGGGATGAGGAGAGGGTGGTATATTTTATGATGTGCACCCGAGCTGCAGACTCGGAGATGTATTTAAACCCAGAGCCATGGGTTAGAAGTCCAGTGTTATGATGGAAAGAAGCATGGGATGCGATTGAAGGCCAGTGGGTTGGAGTTTGAACTGCTGGTCCTTAAATAGCTTTTTCACCTGGTCTGGGCCCCAGTGTTACCATATGAAATGAGGAGTGGATTCAATGAGCTCCAAGAGTCTGTGACACTGCAAGTCCCTCAGTTTTCATGATTTTGCCCAAAGAAGTCGCTGTCACTGTACATGCTTTTCTCCCTCCAGCACACATGGTCACACTGTCCTATGTCGGCCAAGGACTAGTTTACAGTAAAGCAAGGTGGGGAGGAGGGGGATGCTTTGCCGGCCAGAGGTCTCATCAAACCTGCGGCTAGGCCTGCTGTAAATGAAACTTATAGAATGGTCGTATGGCCTGAGCTCAGGAAGACCATCTAGCTCTGGGTCACTTCAAAGTATGCAGAGCTCTGCTGTCTCAGCTGGTGAAACTGACCCCCAGAACCAGCAATCTGGCTGGCCTTGACCAAACCTGAGCCTCTCTAATGCAGCTGAAACAAACCCTCCTTTCTCCCTGCCCCACTGCCCTCTCAGTAACAGAGTGCTTTCTGAGGGTGGACAGTACATTTCTCCCTGCCCTGAGTCTTAACTAGGTTTCATCAGATTTGAGCTGGAAAAGGGGTGAGGAGGGAGTGAGGGAAGAGACTGGAAAGGGGAAAAAGACTCAGATTGAAGACCACTGAACATCCCTCTGCCCACTCCAAGGGCCCTTATGTATGTCCCAGAAGCCTGGAACATCAGAACAGGACAGGACCTTGACTGTTCAGTGCTACCCAAATACTTTACTTAGTAATAAGAGACCTGGTGCCCGTATTAGGAAATAGCATATATTTTTTAAAAATCTAGCTTTGTTTGAAAACATCAAATTCTCTCTATTATCCACTCTGGAACCTCTCCCTCACACACACAATTCAGTAAAAATACTGGCATGGATTTTAATGACTGTTCTGTGGTCAGAAATCTCTTCAGAAAGCCCAGCTTTCTATTCTGTATATCTGTTCTTCCTCCCTGTTAAGGACTGGCATCAACCTGCTGAACCCAACCAGAAACCAAAGAGGGCAGACAGCCTGTGTATCTCCTGGGCTTAGCCTGTTCTCCAAATGCCTGTCCAAAGCCTCAGAGTCTCTGCTGGAAGGCTTCCTCCTGCTTCGGTCCTACTATCACTAAGGTCAGAATGCTGGGTTGTTGGACAGCTCCCTGGGACATCTCCTCCCCTTGGGTTGAACTCTCTCTCTCCCCTGAGTATCTGCACCTTTTGAATATTCCTTTAAACCAGACGGAAAAAAAAAAAAAAAGAGCACACCCCTCATTCCCTGTTAACATTGGAAGGCGGCTGAGCCAGCCTTTTGCAGATTAGTCTTCTCGGGCTAAACTTGCTTCTAACAACCCTTCTGACCTGGTTCCTGGTCCCTCACTCCTTCCAGAGGCTTTCATCTCCGGGTATTCATGTTGTCTGCATTTTCAGGAATTTTTGTAGACCTGATCAAGTTGGCTTTCCAGACTGTGTCTTTCTCTTCCATGCAGGCCAATCAGCTTTCTGCAAAGAGCATTCTTTTGGGACAGACCTGCAGGACACTGCCCTATCTATCTATTCGTGCAGGTGCAAATAAAAATACACAGGTCTGGCACAAACAACACCCCTTTTTTATCAAAAAATCATAAGCATGTAATTCTGTAACATAACGATATCACACTCAAGCACACCATATGACATTGTAGGTGAAATGTTCAAATTAAAACTATAAATAATTACACCCATATTATTACCCTACCAACCACATTCAAGCAGGCCTTACTTCTGC
The DNA here is from genome assembly GCA_007922815.1 of Macrotus californicus. Taxonomy (NCBI): domain Eukaryota; kingdom Metazoa; phylum Chordata; class Mammalia; order Chiroptera; family Phyllostomidae; genus Macrotus; species Macrotus californicus. Next base: position 196,368 of record VMDR010000514.1, read on the forward strand.
TCCTGGACCCTGTATTACTGGATGGCTTTTCCCTCTTCATATGCCCTTCCACAAATGCAGGGCACAGGCCTCACCTGGGTCGTTTATATGACAAGGCAACTGAGTAAGGAATTCTGACAATGAAGGCTTACTCAATTTTATCTCTTTTCCCCCCTTTTGTTAAATCAAGGTAAAGAGACCAGCCTGGCCACTACCAAGCCCAGGAAGAAGGATGTTGTTTCCCAACCTACAGACATGACAGCTAAATCCACAAGCAAACTCCAGGGTTGCCTGGGGGCAGATGAGGACTGAGTGATGCAGGTTCACCTCAGAAGCCCTGCACTGGCAGTCGCTCCTGTTCAAGTTCTTCCTATTCAATCAGTCCTTCCCAACACCCCCATGTTACCAGCATAGCAAAGGAGCCAGTGAAAAGCAAGGGGAGCTAGTCAGAGTGACAGAGTAGGTCAGAGCACTTCAAGTTCATATAATCTTTACACCTAGGGATTATTTTAGGGCTCATCTACCCACTCATATTACAGCACAAAGAACTGAAGCTCTAGGGGGATAAATGACTTGTTCAAGGTCACTGTGGGCCAGAGCTGGGATTCCAGATCCTAGCCAACAGTAAGTTTACCAGCTCTATTAGAGCATTCGACTTCTCCAGCATATTCTCCAAGGCCTCACGCAGGAAGTTTCCTGTCCAGGAAGTGTCTGCAGCCTTCTCCCAGAGATGTCTTCTACCCTGATGTCACTGACTGTGGTGTTATCTCCATCATTGGCACCATTAAATTCAACGTCCTTTGACATCCTATGAATCACAGAACTTTAAATGGGTGGGGTCACTGGAGGTGATTCAACTCATATCTCACGTTCAAACTCCCAGATTTCAGCTCACTCATGTAGCTGAAGTTCCTTTGGAGAAACGTTCTTGTCAGTCATATTGTTGATTGCTACATATCTCTCCAGAATGCAACACCATGCCCTTCACACATGTATCACCAGGACCTCAATGCTTATTTGGCTCAGCATGCCCATTTAGCAATTACCAAGAATGTAGGTATATGATAGACTGAGATTCCAGTTCCAAGTCTGCCATTTATTCACAGTCTGACCTTAAATTAGGTACTTGACCTCTCTATGAATGTTTCCTAACTGTAAAATGGCAATAACTTCAGCGCCCACTCCATATATTTTATGTGAATTAACAATAACAGGCAACAGTAAAGCTCTCAGTCCCACATTGCTATTCCTTCATCACTTTCAGTGAAATTCACCTTGTCAACACCACTGACTTATAATCAGATTCTAAAGAAGAGCCCAACACAGAAACTTGGGGAATCTTTCACCTCTGATGGAAACTTTCATCTACATAAAGCAGGCTGGAACATGATGGGAAAAATGGAAATATGAAGAGGAGGAGACCTTCACAAAGGTCTTTTAAGTACAAGCATGATCAATAACCTAGCCAATAACTGAAATGGCAGTGGCACAATGGAGGGAAGTAGGGCTAGGCATGTAGGTGACTTTGGTGAAAGACGAAGGTAGGCAGTGTGGAAAAAATTACACTGAGTTTCCCCAGTTGGAATTGAGTAAAATGGGAATTCTATCTTATTTGTTCAATCACCTATTTCTTTTAATGCCAAGAGCAGTTTACTACCACCAGCTCGGGCCCACAATCCGAAGAAGCAGAGCCAGAGGGCTCTGGCAGTCACCATCACCCCCTAGTGGTGGCTCCACATACCCCACAATTGGCAGAATTTGGCATTTACTGACTGAACACCCAGAAGCAGCATGTGCCATCTCCAAAGACCTTGAACTCCTGAGTTGGTAGTGAAAGACTCACCCAAATGAGCAGACACAAATACTCAGCTTTTAAACAAAGAATGTTTAAAAGGTCTGGGAATGGGATGGGGCTGCCTCTGGACCCTGGGGAAGATACGGCCATAAATGACTCGGAGCACCCCCCAACCAGCAGCAGCCCTCATTTCCAGCCAGCCCGGTCCTCCCGGAGCTCACTGTGCGCTCCGTGTTTACATGCAAACAGTGGAAGACCAACACAAATAAAAAGCCCACGTCTCCCTACACAGCTCCTGCTATGCTTGGCCATCTGGTAACTACCTCGCTAGCCAAATCCCAGGGAGAGAGGGTACTGTGAGCTGCCAGTCCAGGGCACTGAGGGGAGGGGGAGATGGGAACCCAACTCCCCACATGCATCTGAAAGGGCTCAGAGAGCCCACAAGGAGGACAGCACCCCACCACTGCAGGAGGTCCCCAGCCTTCAGGCTCAGCTGCAAGCACCAGAGAAGGCAGCGGCTCCAATTGGAGGGAGCCAGGAGATTCTGGAGCTAACTCACAGGTCCTAGGGGAACCCAGACTTCCAGCTCCTCATGCAGCTCCTCGCTCAGCTTGTCCCATTGTCCCAGTCACTCATTCCCTCTTGAAATCCAAATTTTAAAAAGGCAGAGATTGCCAGCTCCAGGAATTTGGGGGCAACTCCTATTAATGGACTGGACTGGGTCCCTCCACATTCTTGGAGAATTGGAATGCTCTGGGGTCCTCACTACCAAGTAACACCATATCCAAGAATGTCCACTTTCCCTCTCATGTGACCAGTCATTTCGGGAGATTGGCACTCCTGACCTCCCTAGGCACCCCATTGTAGAGAGATTGCAAGGGTAAGGAAAGAAGGTTGAGATTGGAATGGTGTGAAATGGACACCCTCTCTGTCCCCTTGTGGGGAGCATTGGAAGTCATCCCTGAGCCCAAGGTTAGCTCTTTGCCCTAAGGAACCACATCTCCACCCTCACACCCTTCCTTGGGAACCGGCAGCCCCACAGGTGCAGTTGTGTATGCCTGAGTGTATGCATGTGCCTGTGTGTGTCTTGCACACCAGACGCGCTGCCAAGGAAGTCCCCTGGGGACCTGCAAGGCGCTCTTGCTGCCCTGCCTCTCAGAAAGCTCAGCACGCTCGGGGTTACAGCCAGCTGGGGAGAGCCCAAGGGCCAGAAACCCCAGGCTCCAGCTCGGAGCACGAGAGTGCCTGGCACTCGCTCAAATCTCCAGAGGCAGCCAGCATGAAAGGCAAAGGGTGCGGGGCGGGGGTGGGGGGTGTCACAAAAAAATACATTAAAAATATTATGGCTCCCAGGAGAGAGGAGTCTAGTCCATTGATTACTCTTTGGGGTTTCTCGGGTAAGCAAGGAGTTAACCTGAGAGGTCCAGTTGAGCTTCGGAAGGTGCTGACCGAGAAGGCCCATCACCCGCTCGATGCTTGAGCTAAGCGGGATCCAAGAAAGCAAGGATCCGGGTAAGGAGAGTTGGGGAGTCTCCCAGCGAGCTCACACGCCATCCAGGAGCTGTTGTTGACCAGACTCCGACAACCAATCGCGCCTCGCGCCCCCAAGAGCGGAGGGGAGAGAGAGGGATCGGCGAACGCGGGAGAGCGAAGGGGGAACAGCATTTTTGTAAACACTCTCCGAGATAATTAAGCTATCAATTACCCGGGTGGGAAATCAGCCGCGCTTCCCACAGCTCCTCCGAAGGGCCGACTCCTCTGGGATTCGCGCTGGGAAGCAGCAGGCAGCAAGCTGCTGGCGAACTTTCTGATTAACTTTTCCGTGTAAGCCCCCACTTCCAGCCCCACCCCCACCCTATCCTCTCCCCTTCCATTTTCTTGCCATTTAGTTAGCCCAGTGAATTAGGTGCTAAGACAACCCTGCTGCCAGCTGGGAGGGGGGTAGAAAGGCAAATGTGACAGTGAGGGGTGGGGGAGAATCTGACAACCTGGAAGTGGAGACCTTGGGCTCAGAATTCCAGTCCTTAGACATCACTCAACGCTCCCCTGCCGCACTTCACAGATGACCAAAACTGAGGCCCAGAGGGGAAGCGACTTGGCCAAGGTCACCTAACCCATTCGGGAACTCAGTCTATGAGGGCGGGTGATTCTACATGGAGCTTCTCCCCTCCGATTCTCGGGAAAATCTATCCGGAAGAACAGAGCCAACAACTCCGACGCTAGGACGAAGGGGCGGTAACCGCGGGCAGCAGTGACATTGCCCACTGGACCCACACCTGCCTTCGGAGCCGGAGACTTCCCCGGCCCTAGCTCTAGCATACTCAGCTACATGAGGTTTGGGGCGTCGGGTACGGACCGCGGCAGAGCTCAACGTCTAGACGGAGAGACAGAGGCACAGGTCTCCGCTGCAAAAGGGTAGGCACGCCCCCGGGCACCCGCCACGCACTCTCCGGGACCTCCTGCCCCACACTCCTTTCCAACCACCTGTACGCCCTCCGGGCCCCTCAGCTGCCCTCTCCCAACCCTGCTTCAGGCAGCCTGGGGTGGGGATCCCCAAGGCGCCCCCACACGTCTGGCTTCACTTAGGGCTCACGATTCCTAGGGATCCCGCGTGTGTCGGCGCCCAGCCTTACCCAGAGTGAAGAAGGGTAGCTCCGTGTTGTCCAGGTCGTCCTGCACCGCGATGCGCCCCGGCAGCTCGTTACGCACAAAGAGCAGGAGGCGCGACTCCGCGGTGGCGCCCGCGGAGCTGGCGGAGCCCGGGGACGCGGCGGCAGCTGCTCCGGCTCCGGCCCCGGTCCCGGTTCCGGCCCCGGCGCGGGCGCCGCTCCAGCCCAGGTCGCTCTCGCGCAGGGCGGGCAGTGTGGACACCGTGACCGTCTTGAGCCGGCAGGGGCTATCTGGCCCCCGTGAGGCGGCGGCGGGGGCTCCGGCCAGCAGCGGCGGCGGCGGCAGCAGGAGCAGAAACACCAGCAGCGGCGGCGCCGGGTGGAAGCCGAGCCTCGGCCGCCCCCAGAACCCCGAGCTGGGGCCGGGGCTGCGCCGGGCGCCGGCGGCGGCCATGGCGGGCGGGGCTGCGGTGCTGCGAGCAGCGGCCGCGGCAGCGAAGGAGGAGGAACCAGTGGCAGTGGTGGCGGCGAACGCCGGAGCGAACCAGGACGCCAGAGCAAAGGAGCCGTGGGAGCCGCGCGCCAGCAGCCCCCAGCTCCCGGCTCCGCCTTCTGCTCGGCCGACCCGCCCCCCCCGCGCCGCCTTCCCGGGCCCGCCGCCCGGCCCTGCTCTGGCTCTCTCAGCAGACCGGGAGCGTTTCGAAGGCTCCGCCCGGCCTCGTGCAAATCACAGTCGCCCCCCTCTCCTTTCCCAGGATCCCCCAATGCCACTCTCACAGTGTTCTTGAGCCACACCACTCCTCTCCAAATTCCTAAGACTTAGAGACCCGCTCGCGCCTCCCCCAAAATGCCCCTTTCTCAAACCAGCTTACCCACTTGTACCCCATGCCTGGCTCAACCCAGAGGCTACACCTGGGGGCGCACCTTAGTCCTGCTTTGCCCCAGTCCCTGCCTTCTTGAGGGGAGAAGGCGCCTCTGGATGGTAAGACTTAACTTTGTCTCCCCTCAAGCCCATTAACAAGTCCTGTGCCCTTTTCTAGTTTCTGAAATAATTCCTGTGGCCTCAGAGCCCCCTCCCCACCCACCTGCCAACAACTCATTCAATCACTCTCACACCACCGGGACCCCACCCCTCCCCTTCCCCCAGGCCTCCACCCAGCTGCACTAACTTCTAATGCACGGAGCGGTGTGGACCTCCACCCTCTAGCCCTACACTCCCAATTTGCCTTGTCCAGGAGCCCCTGGCCCCCGAGCTGCCACCCTGCAATCCAGCCCACTCATGCGCTTTTATTTTGGATCCCTTCTAGCTTGGAGCTGCTCTACTTGGCTGCTTCTGCTCCCTGTGTGAAATTCCTGAAAAGGGAGGGAGGGAGGGAGGGAGAGAGAGAGAGAGAGAGAGAGAGAGAAGGAAGAGATGAGCTACTACTCTCTGCCTAGGGCTCCCACGGGCTTCTGCATCCTCTGCCCCATTCCCAGAGGAGGAATCTGTTCACCCATTCTTCACTCCCAGTCCTTCCCCTAGAGTTAAACTGAACTGTAAACCTAGGTCCTCAGACATGGCAGCTTTTGGCCTTCAGCTGATTCTGCCTTTGACCCACATTCCTTAGACCCTCCAGGGAGCCATCTCCTCTGCAGGGATCAACTGCCTGAGCAGTCCTCCTTCTCCAGCCGCCCCAGCCCCCCACCCCCCCCCACCCCGCCTTTTCTTCACCTTTCCTCTCTCTGCTCTTTCATCTCTCCACTTATTTCCTTCTTCCTCATCCTGACTTTAATCTTATAAATGCTTTCCCCCTATAATTGGTGAGCCATTTCCCATCTCTCCGCAATGCTTGCCCATCTCAACCTTTGTGTGGTCTCTGGATCTCTCTTCCTCTTCTGCCTCTTTTCTTCTTTCTGTGTTTAACCCTTCCATGAATTGCGTTTTTCCCTCTCCCATCACATTTTAGATATATTTTTATGACTTTCGACAAAGGCTGAATACTGAAAAGGAGGAAACATCAAAACCTATTTTGTGTCCTTGGACTTAATGTTTATGAAGCATTCTCTGCCTATTAGAGTGCACATACACTCGCTTTTATGCAAAATCATAATCCAATGAGATGGATATTATGATTCCCATTTTCCAGATGAGAAAACTGACATCAGGAGGTCAGGGCGCTGAAGGGACTTCCCAAGGTCACACAATTAAGGAGCAGAAGTGCTGCAGTTTGAACTTCAGGCTCAAAAATCTTGGCTATTTCCATTAAATCACACTGTCCTCGGTGACCTTGGAAACGCCCACCTATCAAAGCTGTGAAAGAAACATCTGCAGGAGCACTTTGGGGTCTGTTTCAGCTCTGAGGCTTGCAAGGTATGGTTCTCCTGTCTCAGTTTACTAATCTGTGAACCTGAGGTGAGTGGGGGGGGGGGTTCTGGCCTTTCAAATCCTCTGACTCGAAATCATCTCCTGCCTCTCTGATGCCTGCTGCAGTTCATTCACTCCTCCAAAATATGTCGCCCTGCCTCCCTCAGTCTCTCCTTTGTACCCTTACAATCCGCCACTATCCTCTGCAATGGGGCTTTCTGATTCTCTATGCCCCTTTCTTCAAATATGCTGACATAGTCCATTTATAGAAGTGTGCACCAGGAAAAAAGGGCTCCCTTATGTAAGGCAGAGTCTGTGCAAGTCCTTCATGGACCTCTGGTACAAAGGCCTGTCAATGTGACCAACACTTTCATTCATTCATTCACAACCAAATATTCCAGGGCTCCTACCAGGCATGGTATGGGGATGCAGAGACAGATAAACACAGCTCCTACCCTAGGAGAACTTATAACGATGGGGTCGGGAGTGTTGTGAGGATGAGACAGGCACAGAAATATCTGTGATACCCGGCAGGCAGGCAGACATGTGTTTCTTTTATGAGGTGCTTTGAAACGTATGCTTGGAGAAATCAAAGAAAGCTTCCCAGAGGAAGTGGTGTTGGAGTTGAGCCATGAAGCATTAGTAGCATGGGGGTGGACATTCCAACCTAAAGCTGGCATTTGGGATTCTTTGCAACTGCTTAGCACCTGAATGAATCCTTTTCCTACATCAGAGGGTGCTTCACTCTCTGAGGCTCACCCAACCTCCCATGAAGAAGCTTAAATTTCCAGACACTTTCTCAGCCTCCATTGCAGCTAGGACTTGGGCACATGACTCAGAATTCACCAATGAGATTCAACCCTCCCCCAGATGCTGGGAAAGAAGCTGGAATCAGGCAGAATCCACTTGGGGACCAAAGTGGCAACTGCTAAGGCAGTTATGTCCAAGTTTCATTGTATGTGAACGTGGTTCTAACAGCACTGCTCAGACCCCAGTGTCACTCGTGTCAAGAGTACAGATGGGCCTATTTATGCCTGGCTGCAGCTGCAATGAGACATCTCCATAGCCAGTTCTGTACTGTGGTCTGGAGTGGTGTTCTTGACCCCAGGGACTCTAAGCCCAGATTCCATGCCATCTTCAAGATTCTAAGTGATCTGACACACTTTTCTGAATTCTGTTTCTGCTTAAATTACCAGAATTGGTATCTGTTGCTCGCAACTAAGACACCTGCCTGAAAACACAGAATGTGGAACAAAGGGAGGGCAGAGACAGCAAAGCAAGGGAAGGGAAGTAGAGAAAGTTCAATGATGGGGAGAGGGAGTGATTAAAGACAAGACAGAAAAGGCAGGCAAGGAATTTGCTGTTTATTTTGAGGAGGACCAACTTTAGTGTCAAATCGTGAATGACCACAGGAAAAGAACTCATGTTTCTGAATGCATATTTTGCTACTTCAAAACTGTATACAGCCCTAGCTGGTGTAGCTCAGTGGATTGAGCATGGGCTGTGAACCAAAGGGTCGCCAGTTCAAATCTCAGTCAGGGCACATGCCTGGGTTGTGGGCCAGGTCCCCAGTATGGGGCTCATGAGAGGTGACTACACATTGATATTACTCTCTCTCTCTCTTCTCCTTTCTCTAAAAATGAATAAATAAAATCTTTTTTTTAAAAAAACTGTATACAGTATGCCAATGAGTGATGATAATGCCTGCCTTCTGGTGGCAGCAAGGCTTCAGAAATAATTATGCAAAGACCTTAACATAGTAGGTGGTCAATAATTTATCATTGCTACTGAGATGCATAGTCCCAGCAACATCTGGAGGAAGAAGGCTTATTATCCCCATTTGATCGATGTAGAATTTGAGGTTCAGGGAAGCTGAGAAAGTTGACTTTTTAAAAAAAATGTACTGATTAACTTTTGAAGAGAGAGAGGAGAGAAAGGAAGAGAGATCAATTTGTTGTTCCATTTATTTATGTATTCACTGGTTGCTTCTTGTATATGCCCTGACCAGGGTTTGAATCCACAACCCTGGTGTATCTGGATGACACTCTAACCAACTGAGCTACCCAGCCAGGGCCAGAAAGCTGACTTTGGTCACGTAGTTATCAAGTGGTGGAACACAGCCTGTCTGATTCCTAAATCCTGGCTCTATCTGCTACAGCATGCCACCTTCCCCACCTGTTCCCAATACGCTGGGCCTCCCCTGTTCATACTCTAATGTCCTGTCCTATGGCCAGTGACACCGCTCTTCTCCCTTCAGCTTCTCTCTTCTTTCCCTTCTCCTTCTCTCTTCACTCAGTCACATGCCATTACTGATTTAATTCATTCCATCCCATTATTGATGTGGTTTATTCCCCTCTAGGGTCCCCCTGTACCCCCCAGCTCTAACTCCACTGGTCTGAAATTCCTTTTCATTCTTTCTAACTCCTTCCCAGTCCTCCCAGCAAATGCTTCCTCTTGCTTCATCTTTTCTGTTTCATATTTCTCTTTCTAGGGAGTTTTGAAGCATTTTCTCCCCTCCCCCCCCTTCCTTCATACTATTCTTTTAGTCCTTCTATTCATACCACCTGACTAAAGCAGCCTGGTGTAGTCAGAAAAGCAGGGATGAGGGAGGTCCACAGGCTTTGGTTTAGATGTCACCTTTGCTGTTTACCTAAAGGTTCAAGTCACTTAGTAATGCCCCTACTAGACCTCTCACTTTTTCACTGGTGAAATGGGGAAGGTAGCTTCTGCTTCTCAGGATCATTTTAGGAATTAAATGAGATCCCATATGTGAAAACATATAACGCATATTACATTCTCATGAATGTTATAAGTAAACCCAAACATTTTGTGGTCTCTCACTCTCTATTTTCCAACCCAGCTGCATGTCACAAGATCCTCAGCACCTTGACTCTGATCCAGCCATTGGTGTCTCTTTTCTATTCCTGAATGCTTTAAGCTCTCGTTGCCCCCATGTTTTCACACAGGCTCGTCCTTCTACCTGGACAGAGAAGCCCCCAGACTTCACTTTGCTGCCTGTTGCTTAGCTATAAATCTTAGCTAATGAAGCACTTGTCCAAAGATGGCTAATCATCCAATGTAAACCAGCCCCTCTCTATCTTCCCTGCTGTGTCCTTGCATATCTTCTTAGATTTTTAAATTGCACACATTCCATATTTTAGTACCTGTTCATTTATTAGTATATTTTCTTGATGTGCCTTCCCCACTCGGCTGCGGACTCCAAAGATCAAAGAATGCCTGTGTCTTAGTTCCCACCCCTTTCATACAAACTAGTACGGTGACTATCATAAAGTACAGACACGGAACAAGTATTTTGTCCATGAATGATCATATTTATTGACTTTTTACTCTAAGAAAGGTAAAGTACTGGGCACTAGTCATAATTCTGCAGTGAAGAAAACCAGCTATCCTTTGGTTTTCCACAATGAGTGCATTATCCTCTCTCTGTCCATTTGTCCTTCCTTTCTTCCTCCAGCCTTTTCTTCTTTCCGTCTTTCCTTCTTTCCTCCCTTCTCAGCTTTCTATGACTCAGGTAATTTTTTTTAATATTCTTTTTTCCTTAAGACTCAAGATGACCTCTAGAACCCAAATTCCAATTCAGGAGGAGAGCTTGATATCTCCTGCTTCGTCTCTACTCTATCTAAGCTCAATCTTCCATCACTCCTCTTCATACCCACAAATCCCCACTGTTCGTTCTCTTTCACTTCAATCATTGCCCTCTCTGTAACTCACTTTGTCCTTTTAATTCTGCCAGGCTCCCTGCTGCACGGTGACTCCATCCATCATCCAGCATATCCTTACCTTTCCTTTTCTTCAGCCACCTTCCCCCGATGCTCCTTTGTCTTAGTTCTGCCAACCCGTCAGCATCATGATCCATGTAGATTCCAGTTTCATTGGTCTGGTGCAGGATCAATTACAACATTAGAGTCAGTCTTGGAGCTTTTCATTTTACTGTTGATGTATCCAAAATAGATCACTGTAAATATATCTATTACTGTTATCTGTTTCTTTGACTCAGAAACATCTCTTAAATGTAAGTTCAAATTATTTTCCTTACCACATACTAGTTGGCTAATTTTGAGTGATTCACAGCATCTCTGAGCCTAATTTCTTTTCCTCTAAGTAGTGTAATGGGAACAGGGAATGAGCCAGCAGAAATAAATGGAAGCACCCAGTGTCCTATGGCACATAGTCAGTCCTAAGTAACAGTAGCCCCATTCTACCTCCAAATGTTTATTTGGTCCTTCAGTGACCTCTCTGTCTCTTTGCCTTCATCTCTCCACTCCTCATTTCCCTTTTCAGAACATTGCCACTATATCTCATTTAGAGCAAACTTTTACCATTGTCTAACTTCTCTTTCATGAAAAATGAAAGAATATTTTAATCACCGTTGTCTTTCCTCATTTGAACTTGCATCTGTTTGACTGATTTCTGCTTCAACCTAGCACTTCCCTGACTCTTTCCCTTAACAATTCTCAAATTTATTATCTTTCATCTCCAGCTCGTACCTCTCACTACCTCCCACTTTCCCTGTTCACAGTCCTCTAAATCAACCCCTTCTTGTTCAGTGATTTACTGCAGTCATTCATATCTTTCTTCCACCATCTAGTCAAAATCCTTCCAATACTCCTTGAAAGTCTCTCTTTCTCGCTCTCGTTATTCATCCTTTTGCATTTTCTTTTCCAAGCCCATTCATCTTTAATTCATCCCCATCATTCATTTATTTGTGCCCAAATCTCTGTACCTCTTTGCCTAGTTAATCATTAGACCTATTCTTGTTTCCTTCCTCCTTTGTTATACTCATTTACCCTCATCATTAATATTACTGAGGGGTATTCCTTTGGATCTATTTTCTTCCAAATCCTACTACTGGCTGTATTTTAGGATCTTCTTTCTGTCTGGAATATTTTCTCTCTGGGACCCTGCTTTAGTTTAAAAAAAGTAAAAGCCTTGCAGTATCTGCTCTATATTTTATTCAAGCTGAACTGCTAACCTGGTGCATTGGAATGTATATTACTAATAAAAAGTGTAAGCTTTATTCTCTGCTATAGAGTACTATGCCATTTTTCTTTCTGCATCACATTATTTGTATTATTATATTTTGAAATGGTGAAGGCGATGTCAGCACAGAGTGACTATTTTTACAACATTTTCTGGATGCCTACTATGAGTTAGGCACAGAACACAGTTTCTTATTTAATTTTTACAACCACCTTAATCCCTGCATTACATGGGAAGAATTGCAAACACACAGAAAATGCAATATGCTGGGCAACTTACATCTAATAAAGTCCTTCTAACTTCTTTAGGTAAAAATTTAAAACTGGCTCTGACACACAGAGGGCAAGGAGAGAGCAAAAAGGAGGTAGATTGCTCCAGCTTGGTAGGGGGCAGGTTTCACAAGCAAGGAACTTACCTATGAGGCTTATCTTGGGCAACCTTAGACAAGTAGATCTCAGCACCTGCCTGCCAAAATTTTAAGTTTATATAAAGGCCTTAACAGGGTTCAATCATGTATACTGTCCAGTTGGTCTGAACAACACATTACTCTCTCAAAGTTGCATCCTTGAAATCGTTCAGGCTATGCAAACGAGGGGCAGAATGTACATTTCAAGGACAGATGAAAGGTTAAGGAGCCAGTGATTGCCCAGTGTTCAACTCCAGCTCATGGGTCCACCAGCAATCATATCTTCACCATGAACTCCAAGAAGACCATATAGTGTAAGGGTTAAGAGTTTCCATGCTTTTGTAGCAGGGGTGACACAATCACTTTGCAGGGATGTTATTTAAGATAACACTAATTATAATGTCCATAGGAGCAGAAATCCTGTCAGCCTCATTCCCTGCTGCCTGGCATGAATTAGGCCAACAATTATTGAATGAGTGAGTAAATGAATGAATGAATGAATACATGAATGTTAAAAGTACAATCTCTTGCATATTTGAATTTCAGCTCTGCCATTTAAACCTGCATCCTTGAACATAGGTGAGAGCAGATATCTTCTGACAGTCTGTATCTTTAAGTTTGTAGATGCATGCTATTGTATGCATGTTGTTTTCAAGTAACTCTGTTTAGCAACCTTAAGAGCCAGGGCTCAAATTCCAGCTTTCCCAATTGCTGACTTTATTTATTTGATGGCTTGGGCAAGTTATTTATCTCTTTGAGCATTAAACCGAGGGACAGGTGCCCACGTGCTTGATGAACTGTGGTGAAACCCCAAGCCTGCTTGCTTGTCAAGACTCCTCCACTTTTCATTACAGCAGGGGTCTCACTGCCCTAACTCCCAACTCCATGGCCTCCTTTCACTGCTTCTGTCACTATCTGAAAGAGCTTTGTGTAGACATAACTCCCAGGGCCAGACTCAGATGGATCTCAGAGAAGCAGAGGACACCCCCCACTCCTGACCCACTTACCAAGCTATATTTGATGACTATTGTATGATAATCTGCACACTCAGCAAGGCTGGGGCTCTGCAGTCTCCTCATGTCTCCTGAAGGTCCAGCTGTACTCCATCTCATTTTAGAGAGGTTTCCAACAAAATCTACTGGGAGTTCCTCTTCCTAGGTCTGGACACCATATTATATACATATATTGTTTTGTGTTGTTGTGGTGGTGTGTTTTCATTTAACTGAGACTCTAATCTACAGAGGCAAAAAGATAAAAAAATATTTAAACTCAAAAGAGCCCTTCCTTCTTCCTCCATCCCTTCTTTCCTTCTTCCCTCCATTTCTTCCTCTCCTCTATCCTGCATGGAATCCGATGGAATACTATGCTCCAGAAATAGAGATATAAGAATGAATAAGACTAAAATGACCCTGCACCCATGGAGCTTACAGCCTAGTCAAGAGATAGACAAAAACAAATAATCAAAAATGAACATATGGGGAGAGGAAATGGTGAACAGCTATTCAGTGGGGACAATGTTATAGTTCTACAAGATGATTAAGTTCTAGAGAGTTGCTGTCTAAAACTGTACCCATAATGAACAAAACTGAATTGGTAAGAGGATAGATATCATGTTAACTGTCCTTACACAATCAAAAGAGAATATAATAAAATGATCTATGATGGAAAAGAATATTGTTCTATGAAGTAAAATACTAAGAGAGGTATGAATTTATGTTTGAGGACCAGGTGATGCATCTCTGAAAATGTGGCAATTACTTGGAAACACAGAAGGAAGGAAGGAGTTGTTATGGTTGGGGATGGAAGTAAGGGAGCACTTCCAGGCAGAAGGAGCAGCAAGAACAAAGATGCTGAGAGAGAACTGGCAAATTCCAGGAGCCAAACGTTTGAAGTCAGTATGGCTACGGAGTTGCGACAGAACACTAAGAAAGGATCGAATGAGTCTCATAAAGTTAGTATGGCTTAAATTATTCAAGTCCATGTAGGTCATGGTAAGAAGTTTGGATTTAATTCTAATTCAAATAGAGAGCCATGGGCAATTTTACAGAAGTGGATGGCATAGTCAGATATACATTTTTAAAATGCTACTTTGGCTTTAGGTGGAGGATGGACCTGAGTAGCACAGAGAGGAGAGCAGGCAGCTAGCACGGCACCTATCACTGCTGTCCAGGTATAAACCTCCCCAGCATGCAGATTTTCCCATTGCAATCTTGCCCTGCCATGAAGTCCTATAGCTTGCACACACTGATAGTGGGGAACTCATTATCTCCATTGAAAACTGGTTCTATCTTTGGTTGGTTCTGACCAATAGAATGTACTGATTTACATTTTTCTTGTTGAATCTACCACCTACTGATTCAAATTCCATATTTGGGGGTAACTATATGGGGCAAGTTTCATGAAAATTCTCCAAGCATCTGAAGGTATCTATATATTTTTCTCCCTTTCAGGGAATGACTGTCCCTGTTGGCCACCTCCACAATTCTCTGCCAGATATTAAAATAAAAATAACAACAACAAAAATTAACAATAATTTCCACTTACATTGAATGTGTCTGCCATCATCAACATAATGTTTGATTGCCACAACATTGCAAGTCATTAGGACAGGAATTTCTAGCCTCATTTACAAGTGACAAGAATAAAATTCAAAGATGTGATTTACTCAACTTGGGCAGATGACAAGTTTTAAGTTTTGGGTCCTGAATCAAGTCCTACCACTCCTAACCCAAGCTTCTTTCACCCTAAAGTGAGAGACAGCATACCCCATGGGTAAATGCATGGGTTCTACTATCAGACTGTCTAAATTCAAATCCTGACTCTAATACTTGCTATGTGACCTTGAAAATAATTACTTAACCTCTCTGATTTTTTAAAAAATCTGACAACAAAAGTACCTACTTTGTGGAGTTGGATGAGGATTAAATGAACTAATAATTTAAAAGCATGATCCTGTATTAATAAGCAATACATGTTAGCTGTTATAGTGCCCTAAACCTTTTAGTCAAAAGCAATGGTGAAATAAAAGTTGCTATTGGTTTAGTATAAGGTATCTTGGTTTAGAATGTCAACTCCGCCATAACATCATGGATTAAGTATATAAACACTGATATAGTCCTTCATCTCAGCATAATCATACCTAGCTCACAAAGTTGTTGTGAAAAGTAAATTCTACAAATAAGAGAAATTGTCTAGCACCAAAAACTATGACCTCAATAAATGTTCTTTTCCCTTCTCTCTGCTTTGATTTAGCATCATTTCCCTGAGGAAGACTTCTTTGAGGCTTCAGGCTGGGTTAGGCACCCCCTTTCTTTGCTCTTCGCATCTTGCACCTACCAGGAGCAGAGCAATGAGAGCATCTGCTCGTGGGTCTCCACCTTTAGGCGGAAGTTGTTTGATGTGCCAGGAACTGCTCTTAGCACTTTGCAAATAATAATGTGTTTCATCTCCCTATGAAGACTAGGAAGAAGGTGGTATTCTATCACCTTCTTACCAATTAGGAAACTGAGGCAAGAGATGGGGTTGAATCATGCATCCCAGGTTGAATGGCTGGCATAGAGGGGGTGCTCACTTGTTCCTCATTGTTGTTCCTCAGAGCAGACACCATTTCAGAAAGAGGACTTCCATGACTCTCAACTCCAAAGGACTCACCTATTCACCATGTCGACATTTTCTCCACTACAGTGGATTCACAGATTGATTGATGGATTATTTCCATCACTGAAATACAAGCTTTATGGGGAAAGAAATTTTACTTCTCTTGTTCAGTGCTATTGCCCAGAATTTAATAAAGTCACCTGGGAGGTGCTCAATAAGTATTTTAATAAATGAAGAAATGCATGCAGTTATTCATTACAGAATATATTTTGTAACTTAAAAACAATGGCCTATTGACATTATGTGTTGTGTTCTTATGAATGTTAGTCACGTTTTAAACTGAAGATGTGTTGGGGCATGAGGAAGACCACACAGACAGAAATAGCACTCCCTCCAGCTCTAGGTCTTCTGGACCCTCAACAGAACCACTTCTCTCTGAGCAGCTGGCCAACAGCTGGCAAGACACCTCCCCTTGGAAGGCAGGAGGGGTTTCTGCTCCAGGTGACAGGATGGGAAAGCAGGAGAAAGCTGCAGCAGGGAGAGGCATGCTGCAGTCGTGCCATTAAGCCTGAGGGTTGAGATGCCCACTAAGATTCACTGGGAAAAAATAATACTTGAAAAAGTATAATGTCTAGTATTTATCACCTTGGCCTACTGATAGTTCATTCTCCCTGACATCTGTGGAGATTCTTAGGAACTAATATATTGTCTAACACCTACCTTGCCAAGACACTATGTACTTTTTTGTGATTGTTAGCTTTAATTCTCACCTGTTATTCTCTAATTAATTTTTGTTGTTGTAGGTCTTATGTAACCCATTAGCAAGATATTTAAGTTCCCAAACAACCTTCTGATCTACTCGCTCACATTTTTTCCTATAACCTACGCTCTCATCAATATAAATATCCTTACCATTTTTGGTACACACTCCAAATTCCCTGTTACATCTGTCTAGGTTATTTTTCTCTAACTAGCGCTCTGCGTGCACATTTAAGATCTATCCTTCAGGACCATTTCTGATTCTTGTCATATCCTTTATATGTAATAGTTCTTCCCCTTTACATGTCCTTGTTTCTTATGTAGCTTATTTATAACATTTAATATTTTATTACATATGATATTTTCATGTAAGGCTGTGATGCTTTAGATTATTGCCCAGCAAATATTCATTTATTCATTTTCTTCCTCCTCTCACTGTGAGTAGAGACTATTCCAGAACCTACTGATGTTGAGCTTGGTTAGTGAGATATTGGCAGTCATGGTATGAGCCAAGGCTTTTGTAGTAGGGCTGCCTCTTCATGCTTCTGCATTGTCATGAGGGGAAGATGCCCTGTCTAGGTCACTGTCCAAGTAGGATGACACATAGGAGAACAGACCTGGATCTAACCCACAGTATGGAGACAAGCCTCACCAATCCAGCCTAAATCAGCAAGGTCCCCAAGTCAACCTTCAGATGTTTCAGTAAGAATAAATGAAGGCCATTTTAAGCCACTGAGTTTTGGAGTAATTTTTCTCACACGGCATTACTGCAGTAATAACAGACTGATACAAGTCTCATCTCTTTTCCTGTATTATGAGTTTCTTGAAGCTAGGGAGGATCTGATTTATCTTTTCTTACCCATGGAAAAAATCCCAAGCCAAGTCCTAGTATATAGTATTTATTGAACATATAAATAAATGAATAAATGAGTGATGAAAGAGCTCTGGAGAGAGATTCAAGAATTGGAAAGACTAATGTACTCATTAGTTCAACAAGAATTTATTCAATACTTATTTTGTGTCAGGCATTGTATTCAGTGTTGAACAAACCAGGCAGACTTGGTTTCCTAGGCTCCTTGGTGACTTGGGAAAGCTTGAGAATCAGGGATTCATAATGTAGTCAGTGTTCAAACTCAGATTATCCTTGAATTGCACATGAGGGCACCAAAATAATCAGAGGAGTGATAAGGGATAGAAAAGAGCGAAAGATCCCTCTTTTCACTGCTGATTCCCATTACCTCAGGTTAAGAGCAAATCCCCAGACAGATGGGAGGAATTTGCATCCATTTGAAGAAAATGAGTAGGAGAAGCTGACCCAAGGGGTAAAATTGAAATCTATAGAGATTGGTACTGGTTGGTCATTTTCTGATTGCCAGGTGACACCTCTGTCCTTTTCCACTGTTGTGAAGAAGCTGTCAGCAAGCTGAGCTTCAATGGCATTATCATCTGTAAATCAAAAACCTGGATCCATGACACCCATATCTAACAGTCTAATCTCAATGTCCTTTCCTAGGAGTTTTTTCGTGATGATTAAGCATTTCTGTCACACTTTCCTGCCTACCCTACCTACTCACTCCAAAGGTAGCTTGTGGCTCATGACTCCCGTTTCACAACAGAGGGAGCTCCAGGAATGAGGACCACGGTACTGAAATTCTCATATCACAGAAGGCATCCACAGAGCCAAGAGTTATGTCCACCTTCCCTTGCCTTAGACACCAGCCACTGGGGAGCAAAATTCATTCAGCACATGCTTTAATATCACCTAAAGTTTTTTTGCTGTTGTTATTTGTGTTTCTGTTTTTGAAAGAGCAGGTGGCTAGTATAGATGGACTGTGAGAGAGAAAAGGCAACATTTGCAGCATTCAAGGGATGACACCCCCCCCCAAAAAAAATGCATGGCTATTTGCACCTTTTGGCTTGAAAGAATAAGTTGAAATTTTATACTATCTCCCATAAATGACACTTTGGTATGTTAGAAGACTCTAATGGGATCGGCAGTCATAAGAAAAACTTTAGGTCAGGTAGGCAGAATTCAACAGAAAGCTATTTTCTAATCACTGCAATTTAAACGTGATAATGCATGCACATCGTGTAGGACACTATTAACATATGGCAGCAACAACAAAAATAATAATAATAACATTTATAGAGTCCCTACTATCTACCAGGCAGGATGCTAAATGCTGTGAAGGAGTTCTCATCTCTATTCCTCCTTTCAACAACTCTAAGAGCTAGGAATGCTGAGTATTGTCATTTGACACATGAGGAAACTAAAGCTCAGGTGAAATTCCTTATCCAGAGTCACACAGCCAGTGAGTGATGGGGCCAGGATTTGACCTCAGGCAGTCTTACTATAGGAGTTCCTGGTCACGGCCACTACTTCCTATTCCCTCCCAAAATCAAGATTAGACATTCAATCAACGAAAGCTATCATCATCATTGCCGTTATCATTTTCTTTATCATAACCCTCATTATTTGATGCCATAACAAGAAAAGTCCCTGCATAAGGGTAGTTTTCTGGAATGTCCCTACTGAAACAAACTCGCAGTGGAAAAGTAAGCATGCAAATTTAAGTGTGAATCTTTAAGGCCAAACTGGAGGAGACAGACGTAAAGAAAAGGAAAGGCCTTTAGAGTCCAAAACACTGGGTTCTGACTTCAGCCTAGGCTAGGTAAGGTAGTCCCTGAGTCACGTGAGGAAAGCATGCAGGGCCTCGATTCCTCACCTCTCCCAGTGTCTGCTGCCTTCACCAGGTGTCTTTGCGGTACCTCTTGCTAAAGAGGCAGAGCCTATTTCCCCACCCCTTCAGGCAGGACTTAGCCATGTGACTTCCTTTGACCACAGAATGAGGCAGAAAGGGTCTTGGACCAGTTTTGAGCCTCATGTATTCCCACTTTCTGCCTTCTGCTTGTGCACACCCTAGGAGCAGCACATGCGTGGACTGGCCCACTGGTCTCAGAAGGAGGATGAGAAATGTAGCACAGAGGTGTCCCAGCTACGGTGCTGCAGCCAAGCTAAGCTCAGAGCTGAATCCCAGCCGACTCCCAGAACCACTGATGAGCTTAGCCCAGAGAGTTGATTGCCACCAACCCATTGACATGTAGCTATAATAATAAATAATTATTGTTTTAAGCCACTGAATGCTGGAGTCATTTGTTATGCAATACCAGGTATCCGGTAGAGAGAACAATTGCACGTACTACTGCCCAGTGCCTGGCATATAGCAGCTGTTGAATAAAGAGTAGTTCCCTTTCATATCTCTTCAATCAGTGAGAAAAGTCTTAGTTCCTGACAGTTAAAGTCCTAAAGTATTTTAAGATCACCAGTCACACAGGCAGAGAAAGTCGGCTCTGGGGTACTAGGTATCAATGATTCCACTTTGGCTCCTTGCTGGGGTGCAGAAGTGGAGCAACAGCTACCACGTGAGCCTCCTGCACCAGAAAGGTGTCCCCCCTCACCCCCCACCATCAACACATGATGGCCTGACGGCGCCAGAGCAAGTTTTCTGGAGTAATCACTTCCATTGCCACCACTGCTTGTTTCTGTGCCAAAATCGGTTCCTCGCTTTGCTTCTGATTTTTCATTTCTGTAAAAATGAGTGTCTGATTTAGCTCTTGGAACAGGACAGGGAGCTTAGGGAGGGATGTGGCATGGAGGACAAAGGCAAGGAAGGAAAGGAACAAAGTTACTCTCCAAAATGGGCTTCACAAATATAAAGCGCTAATGAAATTTGAAGTAGCAACAATAATTATGCTCTCAAGGCCAAAACGTCATGTTTCTTACCATGAATATTCATCTCCATGTTATCTCTCAAAGGAATAAAAATTGGGTGAAACAGCAATGTTCGTGTAGGTTTTTAAGAAACATTTTTTTTTTAACTTTTCCCATTCTATTTTTACCTGGAACAATGCAGGCTTCTGGCTTCATACTGTCCATATTCTAATATTTTTTGTAGCTGTTCCTTGTGTCTGACTGGTCATTCAAGTGCTACCATCTTAAATGAAAGATGCTTTAAAATGTTAAAATGTAAGTTAGAAGTGGAGGGCGGTTGGAAACTTCTCTTTCTGGCTGCTAAATTGTCACAGACACAGTATCATTGGATTCTGAGCTTGGTCGCCAGGAATCTGACAAGGAAATGCAGTTCATCTTTTATCAACTGGCATAGAAGACTAAGAGGGTATTGCTAAGCTATCAATGCAACCTGCTATGTGAAGTGGTCTTCAGTGGATCCCCACAGTCAGTACCACACCCACTGTATTAGTCTGCTCAGGCTGCCACAACAGCATACCACAGGCTGAGTGGCTTAAACAACAGAAACTGATCTTCTCACAGTTCTAGCGATTGGAAGTTCAAGATCAAAGTGCCAGCGAGATCAGTGTCTGGAAAGAGCTCTCTCTCTCATTGTCTTGCAGATGGCAGCCTTCTCTCTATATCCTCACATGGCCTTTTCTTGTTGTGTGTGTGTAGGCATGGGAGAGGGGGATGGAGAGAGAGA